>CM062296.1:395908895-396483956 GCA_031216915.1 Pictodentalium vernedei
ATGCACAATCCTTGACCAATGGCCGACTGCGAAATCCGGCGATCTTGGTACGAGTGTTAAATAATTGCTAATCACAAAATTTGCGTTTTATTCATGCTCAAACCACATTTTTTTTCCATAAAAATGATTATTAAGGTGATAAATATTTAATAGCTTTTTCTGAGTTGATATCTGGTGACTTAAAAGACATTTTATTAGGGTGTTGGAGAT
Source organism: Pictodentalium vernedei (assembly GCA_031216915.1). Classification (NCBI taxonomy): domain Eukaryota; kingdom Metazoa; phylum Mollusca; class Scaphopoda; order Dentaliida; family Dentaliidae; genus Pictodentalium; species Pictodentalium vernedei. The sequence goes on from CM062296.1 coordinate 395,909,106, forward strand.
ACGACATTAAAGCACTAACATGACTGTATCTTATACACAACGTGCCATGACGGAATATGGAGATAGGGCTTTAGAGCACCAAAGCTATAAACATTATTTATTCGTTTTTCCCAATGCATTCACGCAAATATGGACATCATTAGGGCCGGCCCAATCATCCGGTTCCAATGCTGTCCAGATTTGTATGGTTATACTGGGAAACCATCAAGATATTTCTGGCTGTGGGAGCCTTCTTTAAGTTAATGTTGCGAGCTGTTTGGGCAAAATTATTGAGTATAGGGTTCATGCCGCCTTGGGCTAAGGTTGGCTCTTGGAAAACTTGTGATTAGAAATTTCTTTCAAGGACTCAATTTAAAAAGTGTTGCCCCCCGCACTGAACTATATGGTCCCTCCGACTGTCAGTACGACTCCATCCTGGTGTTGTAGAAACTTTCTGCCTATTTGCCAGTAAAAAGCTATCTACGCCCCTGAATGTGAAACTCGTAAAAGTACTGAACTTCCAGTTTTAGTTTCACGACGACAACGACGACGATGTCTAGAAATAATGAATCGCAAAGGGACTGTTGAACAATCAGCCAAGATTCCCGTTACCCTTGTGCTATTTATGCTTCATGAAGCTTCTTTTTTCATCAGAATCCCGAACCCCGTGGTTTTCACACGACTTTGAGACTGCTTGAAATCGATTTCAGTGGAACAAATAATTCTGTGGTATTGTCTCGTAGAAAACCATTGGATTCCAAGAATAGAACCACGTGGTTTTAATGGCGACGATTTGAAGGTATGGTGAATGGTTCACCGAGACCGATTTGAAAAGTAACCTCGCCCTTATAAGTAGTCTGTACCCAGTGAAAATAGATGTTATTTATTCATTGTTTTGTTTTGCTTATTCAGTCCTCAAACACCCGGATTACTAGATTTGCCAGAACTTATCATGCATATTCTGAAGTATTTTACGCTTCACGAATTACTGACAATTATTTCAAAAACCTGCACATACTTGCATACGATAATTAAATATTCATCTGTATTGTGGAAAAAATTTGATTTTCCAGATGGCATTTCCCTGGGAGTTAATGAGCTTCGAAGGATTATGATCCATTCCAAATCTTTTCGCCAGTTTGAAATAGCCTATGCTTCCATAAACGCTTCGATTCAAAACTTTGATTTTTATATTGTCCGCGGGTTTATACAGTCAGAAAACATTACTTCACTAAACCTTGCGGGAACTATAATATCAACTTTGTGTTTCCTTCCGGCATATAAAGCATTAGTGTTTCTTGAGGTTTCAGACTGCTCCAGTTTAAGTGATGTGACAATTCTTTCCATTAAAAGTTGTACAAAACTCAAATACTTGTATTTATCAGTATTCTAACCAAAAAAAAAACATTGAGCATTACTGAAGTGTTCAGTCCCGTCAGTTTGACCCGGGTATTGAAATCGATTAGGCCAAACCACAATAAAATTTTACAAATGCGACACAACGCTTTTCTAAATTTTCAGAAAGCTTCGGGTTGCCAAAAGTTTTGTTTGGTACCATTTTCACAGGTAAAACATATTTTTAATTAGCAAGAAAAACAACCCAAAGTCAAGGGTTAACAGATGCTCCTTCAGTCAAAAAGCGCCCAAAACTCGAGAAACTGAAAATTAGAGACATCAAATGAATGATGAAATGGATGCCAACCATTGACAAACAGTATTATGAAGCATTTTTTTCTCAATAAACTATAATTGAGTATTAAACAAAAAGTGGAGTTTTCTCACAGTATATTATGATGAATCTAACAGTTAGTTTGGTTTCATTTTAGGGCTGGAGTTTTTCTTCCTTTTGGCTGTCGCTCAAAAATGATTCATTAATGTAAACAATTTTAGTCATATATTCTACTAACTCAAATGCGTATTTTTTGTTAACGCCAAACTAATTGAAAAATAGTCAGTGAATATTTTAGAAATTTGTTTAGAAAGAATCGTTGTCATGATATCAGAGTGGTTTTTGTTTTGCATATTCTGCAGTGTGTTAGCTCATTTCATGTGTACCTTACGTTAACTTGATTAAACAACTTGGCTAAATTGTAATCTCATATTACTAAGGTCTGGTTACATATCTCTATATCTTAGCTATTATTAAAGCTCGTTGATATGAAATTACATTGCTAGCCAAGTTTCAATTACATGTTAGCTAGATGAAATTTCAACTTACTGAGTTGTAATTACAACTTTGTCCAGTTACATTTCTATTCACATACGGTACCCGACGATTTGTGAAAGAGATATCCTTGCGTGATAACCAGAAGATTCTATCTTCCAGTGGAGGACAGGATCTTCTGGTTCTCAACCGACGGCATTCGATGTCCTAACTGTTGCAATATATACGTTGCTATACATACTAATGATACTTTCGTAATGTTAGCGATTTATGCAGCCGGGCGGACTGTCTTTGAGTTAATGGGATGACATGGATCTTTCATAACACATTTTCGTTTATAAGTTTCCTCTTGTTGGATGAGAACCATGAAATGCTTGAACATTCGAATTACAATACGCATTTCAGTTCTTGAACTTGTTTTTTTTATTTTCGCCCTCTCTTGCCATCACTTAGAACGTCGCCCCACTGACTATGTAAATCCTATTACTGAAAGGAAATGAGTTACAGTTTTTTTTTTTTTTGCCGCATAAGTATGAGAAGAAGTAAATGTTCACAGCTACCTTTCAGTGGGTGACTCTAACTTTAATTTCTCTCATTACCTGTCATAATGCATTGGGTATTAATTTGTAGTTCAGCATTTCTTCAATACAGGAATTACTTTTCAGCCCTTGATTACCCAAATGTCCTGTACACAACAAAAATAGACCATTTTGTGTTTTTATAACGGGGAGGGGTGGGGGGGGGGGGGGCATAAATTCAACAAGGTGTGAAAAGAGCAACCCGACTTTTCTTAGACGCTCGAAGGACCGCGAGGCGAATTTTCACACAATAGAAACTTGGCGGGATATTAAAAACCTATTAGATAAAGTGACTAAATGGGGGTAGGAAATATGTCACTGTCATAAAACGGATTGGGGTAGCGTGACACATTAATAACCCCCTAGCAAATAATTGCAGTCCCCACCCTTCATCATTATTTTGTTCGAGCCTAATTTGCGGTTTTGGGCATCATTCATGCTCCTCGAATCACGAGGGCACCTCCGAATTATAATACATTTACAATCAATTGTATAATTATGAGTTTAATCTACTGCAACAACCGAAATTAGTCTAAACTGCATAGTTCGACAAATCTGCATACACGCCAACCTTTCACAATTCAGTGGAAAAGCATCGTATCTCCAATGTCATTGCAATCCGGAAATCATCAGAGACATTTCTGAGTAAAATGTCATATCTCCAAACACATTTTTGTCATTTTCTATATAATGGGGTTAAAGTTCGCATCGAAACTTCACATTGGGTCATTTTTTTGTTCTGGTAATGGTACTGAACCGTTTTCTGCACAGTTTGAAGGGTACAAATAGGTAGACCCAACCTCGAAAACTTTGACTTGCATTTTCTCGGATATTCAAAAAATGGAGATACGACATTTTAATTCTCAGGCAACGATATGTGCGGAACAGATTTTCATTTTCCGCTTGGTTTAGTGTTGCTGTAGATGGGGAATTCACAGAACGGCGGGAGTGTAATAAAACTAAGAATTTAACTAATACACTCTTGATACAGCTCACCCAATCTCCTAGCCTAGCCATAAATGCTCTGCCAGTCCGATGGAGTCCCCAGAAGGTTGCAGTTAACTCAGCCAGCAAGGGGGGGGGGGGGGGTGGCTTAGTAGGTAGAGATGCAGGCTGCAAGCCGAGAGGTCCTCGGTTCGAATCCCACCTGCGGCAATCGCGTTGTGTCCTTGGGCAAGACATTTCACCCCCATTGCCCACGTGGGGGGGGGGGGGGGGGCACGATGGCGCTGTGTACTAAGGCGTACTGCACGTCGATGGTGCACCTGTCTTCAACCAATGCTAACCCTGCTTGTGTGGAGTTAGTATGTTGGGGAGCTGACAGTTGCTCGCCGTTGCTCGGTGGTTCTCCCCGGGTACTCCGGCTTCCTCCACCCGTAAAACTGTCGTGGTCTTGATTAGCCATTGTGCAGAAATATGTGACCTTAAACACCAATAAATAAATAAATAAATAATAAATAACTCAGCCAGCATGTAAGTTCACAATAATAACTCACCCCGGACCGATAGTCGAGAATTGACAATTACCGAATTTTGGGAATTGTTTTCAGTGGTCATTCGTAATTGCCTACATTTTGGCTGTATCTATTGTGAGATTTACCCGTGGATCGTTTCCCCAACATTCGATACAACTGGAACAAATTAATGTTATACAGGTCTCTGATCCCAGGTTTTAAACACGGGAGCCTCAATTAATGGAAGATCTTTGAAGATGCCACTGCTTGAATTTAATCTCAAGGATACCAGAGACGGGGGATTGGGGAAGGCGCAAGGGGGAAGCCCCCTCACTTTTTTCACCGAGTATGTTCATAAGAAGCGATCTGTGGGAGCGCGGTGGCTCAGTGGTAGACTGTTGGACTTCTGAGCTAGAGATCCCGAGTTCGATCCCCGTCTGAGACGACCTGCGTTGTGTGGTTGGGCAAGGCACTTTATCCCGGCTGCCTACGTGTGGGTACGATGACGCTGTGTTCTACGGCTACTGCACGTCGATGGTGCACATGTCTTCACCCGCTGTAACCCTGCTTGAGCGGAGCTTGAGCAGAGTTAGAATGTTGCAATTGCTCGTTAGCTCATTTGCTCGATGGGATTCGAGTCATTCGAGCAATATGTGCGAGTCACTCGACATACGACGGAATCCCACTTACGGAATCCCCTTTTTTTAATCTCATTTGTGGAATCCCTTTTTTGAAAACGCCTTTGGCTAGGGAATCCCTTTTTTCTGAAATGAGTCGTCGAGCAGTATGTGCGAGTCACTCGAACGAGCAATTGCTCGTTAGCCCATTTGCTCGATGGGATTCGAGTCATTCGAGCAATATGTGCGAGTCACTCGACATAAGACGGAATCCCACTTACGGAATCCCTTTTTGGAGTCCCATTTGTGGAATCCCGTTTTTGAAAACGCCTGTGGCTGTGGAATCCCTTTTTCTGAAATGAGTCGTCGAGCTGTATGTGCGAATCACTTGAACGAGCAATTGCTCGATAGCTCATTTGCTCGATGGGATTCGAGTCGTTCGAGCAATTTGTGCGAGTCACTCGATCGAGCAATTGCTCGATAGCTCATTTGCTCGATCTGCTTCGAGTCGTTCGAACAATGACTTACTAGTAACTGCTCGACAGCTTATTGGATTTGGGAATGATATGGGGTTTTGTTGTGCACAGGGGAGATAACTCTGCATACAGATTATGGGAAATCAAGCACTGGTGATCCTAAGACTTGGACGAGAGAACCAGAGATAGTTTGGACTGGATAGGCTGTTAGTGATAGAGAAGCATATGCAATAGGCATTAAAAATGGGATTCTGGAAAAATCAGGTCCTGTACTCCTATTCAATAGAACATACCCCAGGAGATATCTCGGTCCTATAGCATTACGTGCTATTTTATATGCCCAAAATGGGGCTTCACATGTCCGTTTGGGTGGTTTAGTGGAGATTTTGGTGGTTTCTAAGGGTGTCGGGTCTATTTGGGTAATTAGATATACTCTAGTTCAACCAAACACACCTCAGAGGTCGCCCTCGGTACTATAGCACTACGTGCTACTATTATAAGCCAAAAGCATGGCGGTCCTAAATAGGATTCTTGAAGTATCCATACCAAATAAAGTGGATTTTGGTGATCTGGAGGGATTGTCGAGTTGTTTGTGGTAATTCGTGATACTCCGATTCAATCGAACATACCCTCCGAACATACCCCTGTCCTATAAGAAGGGTTTAGGTAACATAGCAATCACGTGCTACCATAGAAACCAAGATGGCGACCTCAAGTATACAAAATGGACGACGGAAACACGTATCACCATAACAATACGCGATGCGCATGCGCACTAACACCACACATCACTATGGCGATTGCGTCACAACATGGCCGCCCATGCGGGTTACCGTGGCAACACAACATGGCGCCACTAAGTCACGTGACATGACGTCACTTTCGGGGTCATCCACCGGGGTCATCCAAATGAGGTCATCTCCATAGTGATACGTGGTATGAGTGCGCATGCGCAGCGCGTGTTGTTAGTGTGATACGTGTTTCCGTCGTCCATTTTGTATATTGGAGGCCGCCATCTTGGTTTCTATGGTAGCACGTGATTGCTATGTTTCCCAATTTTTCAGTAATAGGACGACGTATGTTCGGAGGGTATGTTCGATTCAATCGGAGTAAATCTAATTACCACAAACAACCCGAAAATCCCTCCAAATCACCAAAATCCACCCAAAATCACCGAAATTGGCTTTATTTGATACGGATTTCCCATTTTATCGGCTTAGTACGTAGTGCTATAGTACTAAGGGGGTATAAGGGGTGCGTTCGATTGAACAGGAGTAATGTTCTGGCTTTGAATTCGCCCAGATTCCCTTTTTGGATCCCTATCCCATGACATTGTTCCCATTAAAAGACACGTTCCTTTGGTCATTACCCAGAATTCTCTGCTTCTATCTATATATGCAATACTTTTCGTCTATCTGGCCCGGTTTCTTTGTTCTAGAGTATACTCTAGAAGAGCCTATAAACTGGAACAGCTTTGCTTATTATTACTATATTTAGCTATTCTAGTCTATTCTTGTTAGTTCTGACCCTATTCCAAGTACTCTTGTTGTTTCATTTATCTAGATCATTTATATAAATTATAACTAACCAATCAGATTGCTTGATTTCCCATAACCTGTATGCAGAGTTATCTCCCTTCTGTACAACAAAAGCCAATATCATTCCCAAAGCCAATATCATTCCCAAAGCCAATAAGCTATCGAGCAGTTACTGATAAGTCATTGCTCGAACGACTCGAAGCTCATCGAGCAAATGAGCCTTAGAGCAATTGCTCGAGTGACTCCTCGAACGACTCTTAGACTCATTTCAGAAAAAAGGGGTGCCGAAGGCCATATGTTTTCAAAAAGGGTGCCGAAATTGTGGTGCCTTCTGGAGAATCCCTTTTTTGTCAAATGAGCTATCGAGTAAATGCTCGATCGAGTGACTCGACATGCTGCTCGAACGACTCGAATCCCATCGAGCAAATGAGCTAACAAGCAATTGCTCATTCGAGTGACTCCTCGAACGACTCTTAGACTCATTTCAGAAAAAGGGATTCCATAGCCATAGCCGTTTTCGAAAAAGGGATTCTTAAAAAGGGATTCTGTAAAATGGGATTCCTATTCGAGTCCGTAAAATTTGGATTCCGTGTTTAAACTCGTATCACTCTAACAATACGCGCTGCGCATGCGCACTCATACCACGTATCACTATGGAGATGACGTCACAACATGGCCGCTCACGCGGGTTACCATGACAACACAAGATAGCGCCACTGGGTCACGTGACATGACGTCACTTCCGGGGTCATCCACCGGGGTCATCCAAATGGGGGGGGGGGGGGTGAAAAGCCCGAGACATACTACTTCCGGCGTCCCAAAATTTTATAGAGTCAAGCAGGAATTCCGTTAGGCACTATCCTGGGCCGAGACCTATATAACACTAATCTGTTCCAGTTGCATTGAATGTTAAGCAAATTAGTTGGATATACCAGTCAGTCGAGATTATAGTCTTAACCCTTTACCCAACGTAACGGCCAAAACCGGCCAGCGCTATTCACAGAAAGTACTATCCAATTTTCATTATTTTTTTAATTTTTTGCGTCAAAAACATAGCTTATGACCCCTCATTGGAACGAGCTCGTTCAGCTCGTTCCAACGAGGGGTCATAAGCTATGTTTTTGACGCAAAAATGAAAAAAAAATAGTTATTCAAAAATTTTATTTGCAAGTGTCGTCTGATTTTCGTTTTAGATAAAGGGTTAAAAAAATCAAGACTTCTTGAAAATGTATTTGTGGATAAATAAATCGTACATCGAATAGACGCGACGCAACTTCTTATTTAGTTAACACGTACTGTAGGATACTCCAGTTTGGTCATACTGGGACTATAAGTTTATAGTAGGCCTAGAATCAGTGCCAGGGCCACCTATTCGAATTCCAGACCGACTGTATATGCATATGTGACGTAAGTCCAAATATCAAATCTAGTCTCGTAAGAAACATGGTTACCAACAAGAGCGATTCAATATCTAAGACTCCAATCCAGACGAAAATTAATAAAGGGGGATGTCAAATACCTCTTACCTCCTCTCCTCCCTCGCTACGCCCCTGAATTCAGTCTGTCCCAAAAGCTTAAGATATTTCACCAATGGCCTTCAGCTGAGGAATGAATGGTAATATACTCTGGTTATATTTGATAAAAGTGAGATATATGAAGAAATATATTTATATTTTCATCAAAAAGACAGTTAAGGCATTGCACAGTGACATATGGTGAATGATTTCAGCGATAGTTGGGTGTCTGACAAGCACACATTCCACGCACTGAGCTGTAGAAGACATGGATGGTCAGTCAGAGAATTTACCATATTCAGTCCAAGACCCCAATATCTTGTAAATCCGCCTGGTTACGCGAGACAAGCGCGGATCCGACTTGACATACTCCTCACCAAACGTCCAATATCAGCTTGACTGATGCTATTCCATTCTTCCTGCAGTGCAGCGGCGAGTTCCTGGACATTAGTAGGCGGCTGTTGGCGTTGTCGTAGGCGCCTGCCAAGCATATCCCAGACGTGCTCGATTGGAGAAAAGTCTGCACTTAGTGCTGGCCAAGGCAGTGCAGTGATGTTCTGCTCCTGGAGGAACTATGTAGCGACACGGGCCCTGTGTGCTCTTGCATTGTCATCTTGGAAAATGAATCGACGGCCGTGACGTCGCGCAAAAATCACCACATGAGCTGCTAACATGTCACGGTAGTACTGCCCTGTGACACGGCCGTGGATGACATTTAATGCTGTTCTGCTTGTCATGGTTATGCCTCCCCGCACCATAACCGATCCACCACCAAAACCACGCTGGCCATCCGATTACCACCTTTGCGGTGCAGTACCTCGTTTGCGGTGTAAAAAAGACGGAAACGGTTGAAGGTAGGTGTCATAAAATATGGTATAACTGCTATTAACTTGCGTATATCACTAAAAAAAATAATCTGGCGATCTATGGAATGTTATTGCATTCTTGTACATAGTGTCGGTGTGTTTTATGAAGTAATTGAGCTCTGTTATTGAAAATACATTAGCGTTCATCCTCATTCTTTCGGAAATTTTCGACAAAATTTGTTCTCTCCGTGAATATCAGGGACATAGAAGGTCAAACCTTCGCTCCATTGTTGCTTCAGACTTTTGTCTTTGAGTTTAGGTCAGCCTCAGCTTTCATAAAAAGTCCTGCATTCGCCTTATTTGGCAGCTTCGACGAGAGGTGTTGAACTTTTAAAGTACCTGATTTGCAGTGTTGTCCTTTTAATGAGTACCTTCATTTGCGGTGCACAGTACCGCATTTTGTGGTGTCAGTCTTTCAAGATTACTAATGAAACATGACCCTGGCCCTTCAGTTTTATATGTACAGACGTCTTGAGTTATTTCGACGTGCGTAGTATAAACAGCCACACTAATCAATCAAAACCAGTGATCAAATGGGCATTCTGTCAAGTCGAAAGGGTTTGTCAACCGTGCCTGGTGAGAGCTGGGAGGAATAACTCGTGTTTCTTTTATTGACTCGCCGTGTGTTGATTGAAAACAGTATTACCTTTGGGGTCTGGATGGGCCGTTGTTTGGACAAAGTTTAGTACTCTTTTTTATAATAGTACATAGATACAGACAACATTGTGTGCTGCGAAATAAGTTTTAATTTATTTAGTTGAGTTATAATGCGGTGGTAACCACTTTGTTCTTGGCAGAATAAGGTTGGTCTCGCTGTGATATTTATGCTAGTTTTTTTTTCGATAAAGGCAAATAGAAGTATCACTCTGAAAATAAGATACCTTTATTCATATTTTAGTGGAGGACCGTGATTGTTATGTATGTTCTGAGTTCTCTGCTTGAGTCGCGGTTGCTGTGCGGCGGTTTTTTTTTATATGACCCTGAAAATGTTATGTTAAATATCATAAGTTTTATTCTTTCAGTAAAATGGAATCTGAAGCCATTGATGGGTCTTTTTTAGACATGAGTGTAGAGGTTGAGGTGAGAGATGATGTCGAAGACTCAGGGGTCAGAAGTTGTCCGCTGACATCAACACCAAAGACTAAATCTGAAGATTTAGTTTCTCGTCCTGTTACATCATTTGCCTGTAATGAATGTGGGAAAGTGTACACACGTAAGACTTCTCTAAGAAGACACATGAACAGCCACAGTGGTGAAAAAAATGTGCTCCGAATGTCACATGTACTTTGATACTGATAGTGCACTTTCCAAGCATAAAACTACGAATCATAAAGAGCGCCACTTGTGTGCCTTGTGTGGTAAAACATTTGGACGAACATGGGCACTGACAATACACAAGAGGATGCACGGTGATCCGAAACACGTGTGTCCATTTGAAGGTTGCCGTAAGAAATATAATACAAACACGTCGTATAAAGATCACATAAGCACTCATTTAGATCAACAACTGCACAACTGTGAAAAGTGCAAGAAGTCATTTACATCCATTGCATACTTCAAAAGGCATGTTAAATACTGTGTGGAAAATAACTCCACTAAATGTCCAACTTGCTCAAAATGTTTCTCTGATAGAAGTGCGTTAAGACACCATAAACACGCTGAAAATGTGTTATGTCTTACATGTGTGGGTGTGGGAGAAAATACAAATATGAAACGGGTCTATTCAATCACAAATCTCGCGCAGGCCATTAACATTTACTAAAGTTGTTGATACCACTGAGAAAAAAACAACGAGAGTGGAGTTTTAAAAACTACACAGTTTTTAGTTCATGCAATCAAATTAATGAAAGATCCGAGGAATTTGAAACAGTTGTGACGTATTGAGTTGATAAGAGAGGTTTATGCGGATGTATTTTACACATTTTGTATAAAGTGCTATATATAAGTAATGGAAGTAGTGGAAATATTCCGTTAATATATGAATGACATTATACACAAATAATAAACGAAAATAAAGGTTATGATGCATCGAACACGAAAAATATATTCGTCCAACACACAACAATGAGAGCAGGCATCGGTGATTTCTGGAAGTCTGCGATCCTATTCATACGAGAACTGACTATCAAATAAAATGCCGTAAGAACAACTCGTGAGAACAACTCGTGGCCAAATATGCTTCAAATATTCTAGAACGAATCTGGGAAATCGAAATACTTCAAATCGCAGCGACGGAGCTGCTTTAAGATGAATGTCAAACCATTTCGTTTGTTTACATTCATCACAATGTGTGAGGTTCAGGTCAACGGGACCAAAATATACCGATAAACAATATCGTTCAAAATGAAATAATGGGACTGATCGTCCTCGTCCTACCTACTGTCATGATGTGGAGATTGCACAGCTACCACATATAAAATACTTCCGCTACCCATGGACAAGGTCTTCAAAAAAATGCAGGCAGTGTGTTGGCATTTTTGCAGACTATGTTCTGTCGATGCATTGTTCGGTGGTTTGATTGCCTAGCTTTGTTCATGGATGTATGAAGCATATGTAGCCCCGATATGTTCTCGTGAAATATTGTTTGATTGTCAGTTTTCATACGAATACGATCGCAGACTTCAATGAACCACAGGTGACCGCAATCAGCACTTGTGGGGTAAACGAATCAGTTTCCCGTGTTCTATCCGCCATAACCTCCATTTTGATGTATATTTTTAACACAAATTTATATTTTGTAATTTATACATGGAATATCAGGCCTCGCAAATTCGGAGCAACCTGATTTCCATAACTTATATCGCACCTAAAATAAATCCGCACAAAAACGGTCGAGATGGGGCGGTGTAGTAACACTTGAGTCCGGCATTATGGGGGCCCGCCGATTTTCCATAATTGCTTTAGAGCAGGATTCCCTTACGGTCTTACCTGTGAGGACAGCGAGGCCTTCACTGCAAGTCAAATCCTGCCTAAGAGAATCCTGGCTTAAGGTGATTAGCCGAAATGAGAAAAAATCGGCGGGGCTCCTGTAATGCCAGGCCCGGTTTCCAAAACTAACACTTTGTATGTGTATTCACAAAACCGAAATGTTTTGCTTGCGCACTAAGTTACAATACAAACTTTCACTTTCAGAAGCCTTTCCTAGAATTTTAGTCGAACTTCGACTAAGATTCTGGGAAAGGCTTCGACAGTAACCCGTCCCCCAGGTTATTCTCTCTGTTCCCTCATTACAACACCATTGCCGATTTTGGACTAACAAGGGTCAAAATGCTGTTTTTGATGCAAAGTGATAATTTTTTTAATTGTTAAGGATGAAAATGTTAATGTGTTTTCACTTGTTCTGTTTGGGAAAATTGCCTTTTTTAAACGAAAGTAGTGAGTAAATATTTGGTTACACACTGAATTAATTATAGTTATTGCTCCTGAAAAATTTCTTTAAGACATCAAGTCGAATTATTGATGATAATCGCCAGCGACCATTCTGTACATGTAGGGTGATTTACTACCAAATCGTGGGAAGGTGGATTTTCCACCCGACAATAGCTTAGAGTTTCTGAGAACAAAGTAGAAGAGGTACTGGCCATTTTTTGGTAATGTACCACGAGGTTGCTGAAAAATTTGCTTGTCCATCTTCAAAAATTCTAAATATTTGTGAGATGGGAAATCTACCCACCTTCCATGTACTATACGTAGCTTTGATTTAGTTAAAATAGATAAGTCTGTTGGTGGCTTTCGAAATTGTATGGTAATTTTATTTCAGTTGCAAAGTGCAAATGTTTTATTTTCCTCTTTTTCTCATTTTTATAAAAACATTGTCAACCAGTTTATCACTCGGTGATATCAGACAATCCTTTTCGTTTGAATGCAAAATTTTTTGATTCATCCTTCCTGTGGTACAGTCGCACACCATGTTCTCCACGTGCTGGTTGGTCAAAGGGCTTTTTCTAAAAACAAGACTTGTAACAGTCTGAAACTGCGTCGCTGCAAGCAATTTTTCAGTGGGTATAGTACAATTTTAAATTTTCGCCAAACAGGAACCGCGTGTACAGATCTGGAAATTGCTTCCACGGTACAACTCAAAATATCAAGCGCCAGACCAAATTTAAAATCAATCCCTTTCATACAAGCCAAGAAAACTTCAACATATTTTTTTATATTCAGTGGGTACAGTAAAATTTCAAACAATTGGCAAGCAGGAAGAGGCTACACGGAAGATCTGAAAACTGCTTACACGGTACAACGAAACATTATCAAGTCCCAGGCCAAATATAAAATCATTCCCTTGTTACCAGCCAAAACTTTGACTAGAAATTTCAACCCAAAGTATTTCGGACTGACGGACGGACGGACGGACGGACGGACGGACGGACGGACGGACGGACCGATTTGAGCGCTTACTATACCTGCTTGCTACTGGAGATGCACGCGAAAAACAACAACTTGCGGTCTGGACAATCAACAAATGTGAATTGGCCCAATACATGATACTTGTTTTCGGAGCTTCAAAGACAATACAAGTGAGTCAATGTCCAACTATTGAGCTGAACATATCATAAATGCTTGGACTTATCAAACAAATGCTTTAGAATTAATTGTATACAGATCAGACAGAATAAAAGTGTCGAGATAAGGAAAAATTTTAGTAAAAGAGAGATCCCTTAAATCTTACGCACCGCAATTATGGTACATCCAGCAGATATCGAAACCGCAAAAAATGGTACTTTATACCGCCAATACGGTATTCATAAAAATCAATTACCCCCCTCGATAAATTCCGTTTAAACATGTTTTCACAAAAGGCTCACAAACGTAACTTGCACATTTGGCTAAAATAAGACAATTCTCTATACGGATGCTGCTCTAAGGACTCACAATAGCATATTTTAAATATAATTTGCAGTTCAAACCCAACAGCTGGAATTTTTATCTCCATATTTCCACTTTAAAATACTTCAAAAAAATTGTTTTTTATTTCTCTCATGAAAATATTTCTTGGGTGAAAGTATTGGTGATTAATACCTACCCTGAAAGAGTTTGCAACACAAGTAGGCTTGTTGAAATGCGTGTACTTACCAATTTTCCAACTTGTATGAGCAACAATCCGAGTCTTTTTTTACACCGCAAACGAGGTACTGCACCGCAAAGGTGGTGATCGGATGACCAGCGTGAAAACAATCGTGCTACCTAACGGTTACGTCATGGTATCGTTCGTTCCGCCCCACCACACTCTGTTTCACCTGTCGTGGAAATCGAGAGAGAACTTCGATTCATCGGAAAACGTGACGTTGCTCCACCGAACGATAAGACCTCCGAAAAAGCCCGTCCAGTACAAATGAAAATTTCAATACGTACCCCAAAGACATTAATGCGGCGCTCGAGCGAAAAACCGGCACGAAGTTTCGTGGACCGGTGACATTCATGATCCACACTAAACTTGGTAACAAACTGATGTGTCCAATCACTCGTATCCAATACCATTTTCCGAAAATATCAACATCAGTTTGGATGTTCCGTACTTTTTTGGATTCGTGTGTAAGAACTTTCTGCTCACACAGTGAAAGAGAATAAATGACAGTCCTATTTAATTATATGTTACATGTCAGCTAGTTCAGCCAATGCTAAAACAAAAAGTCATACCCAGTCCATCTAACGAAGGATCGACTTTACGAGTTGAAATTATCTCACACAAAAATAAAACATTCAAGATACCGTACTCAAAAATTTCCAGCGTCGGCGACTGATGTGTGCAAATCGAATGAGAAGTGCTATCTCAAGTCGAAGTCTTTCTGGGAGTGAGAGAGCATTGCATGCATACGCAGGATGGCCTGGGACTAGCACGAACCTCAGTTGGTTAGTTTGTACCATTTCAAATGATTATAAAGAACAATACCATTTGTATTATTTATTTATTTATTGGTGTTTAAGGTCACATATTTCTGCACAATGGCGAATCATGACCACAACAGTTTTACGGGTGGACGAAGCCGGAGTACCCGGAGAGAACCACCGAGCAACGGCGAGCCACTGTCAGCTCCCCAACATACTAACTCCACACAAGCAGGGTAAGCATTGGTTAAAGACAAGCGCACCATCGACGTGCAGTACGCCTTGGTACACAACGCCACCGTGCCCCCACGTGGGCAATGGGAGTGAAGTGTCTTGCCCAAGAACACAACGCGGTTGCCGCAGGCGGGAATATCATTTGTAAACAAAGATAAGAGCTTTGGGTCTTTGGAATTTGAATGAAGAGATCTGGATGGAGTAACCCAGCCAGGTTTGCGTGCTAAATGTTTCCATCACAATACCAGTCCATGGGATGAAACTCTTGATACAATGACAACAACCAGTGGCTGAGCTAGGATTCTCAAATAAGAGCCTGGGGGCAATATTTAGGAGGGCACGGCATGACATGCCATAGGCATGTCTCGAGGCCCGGAGGGCCGAGCGGGGTGGGTTTCGGTCGTGTGTGTGTGGGGGGGGGGGGTGTCTCCTCCCTAGAGTGAGGGTCCTCCTCTGGGGACATTTTGAAAAATCTAGTGCTCTGAAAGTGAATCTGGGCCCGCAGTGGCGTAGCCATGGGGGAGGGAGAGGCTGAGGTGGCACATGCCCTCCAAAATTTTAGTCATGCCCCCTTACCATCGATTGATGTGGCCTAATTATTGATCCCTTTCACAACTTATAAATTATAGACACAAACGGACTGAGATCCAAGGAAATTGCGGGATTTTGTATATCTCGAATTTCAAATTATTTCCCGGTTGAGGCCCCCCTCCTTCAGCGAGAGGGGTGTCCCCTTTTGTGCTCGCCCTCATCTTGGCGCTACGTAGTTCGAATGATGCTGCGCATCCTATTCTGTATGCCCTCAGTAGTTCAGCGATCTGAACGTAGCGACCACCCCACCCTCTTTCGTAGGGGGGTAGCCGCGACGTTCAGATCGCTGAACTAGCCCCCCCCCCGATATTACTCTTGCCCCCCATATCCCCCACCCCACCCCCCAAACTTTGATATCCTGGCTACGCGCCTGACCTGGGGTAAAATTTGCTTTCAACTGGAGGTCATTTTCTCTGCCAGGAAGACAAGAAAATTGTGGTGTGGACAGACATGCTCATTCCTGTATCGTTCTCACGAGGAACAGGTTCTCAAACAGATTTTATAGAGGCAAAATGACTGAAGATTGTTTGGAGTTTCATAAATATGCAAAGCTTTAGAATTACAGCCATAAGTTACTAGGGCTGCAGCGATTAATCGTAATACGCTTGAACTGCGATACATTGCTCACGATTCAATACGTATCGCTGTTCACTGTGTATCGCGATACAATGAATATAAATAATATCAGGCAAAACAATTTCTTAGATTTTGAAAACTGGTGCAGTGAAACCCTTTTTTTTGCTTACAAACGTTGACATTGATAAATATGCCATTAACACGGGATTATTCAGTTACCCCAAAGTTGGTGAATTCCCTCTAATCTACTAAGTATTTATTTGATTGGGAGCACGGTGGCTCAGTGGTAGACTTGGATTTCTATGCTAGAGGTCCCGAATTCAATCCCCGTCCGGGACGACTCGCGTTGTGTCTTTGGGCAAGGCACTTTATCCAGGTTGCCTACACGGGGGCACGATGACGTCGTATACTAAGGCGAACACGTCGGTCGTGCACATGTCTTCAACCGCTGTAACCCTGCTTCTGCGGAGCCCGAACAGAGTTAAAATGTTGAGGAGCTGACAGTTGCTCGTCGATACTCGGTGGTTCTCTCCGGGTACTCCGGCTTCCTCCACTCGTAAAACTGTCACGGTCACGATTAGCCATTGTGCATAAGTATGTGATCTTAAACACCAATAAATAAATAAATAAATATAAATATTTATTTGATTAATCCATTATATCTTGTTTGAAAGAGCTCACAGATCTCTGTCAAACAAGATATAAGGGATTAAATTGTTTGAACATATTTTCTGAGAGGAAAAAAGACACTGCAAAATGGGTCATAAAGTCAAATCCTGAAATTAATGAATGCTTTTGGGTATCACTTTGAGAAGTTACATATTGTTTACATAGTGTATTCCAAAATCTATACTATATTTTAGAATGTTTGTATGCATGTATTTCTGTCTGTCTATCCGCTATAGAAATGAATATGGGGCCACCCCGAGTGTCCAAAATGGGTCTACTATAGGAGTACTTTTTATGGCGGAGGTCATCGTCAGGTTTAAAAAAAGTGTGTGGGGTGGGGGCGAGGGTGTGGGGGCACCAAAAGTTATGACCAAAATAAATTTTTTTTACCGATATATGTCTTCAAAGAGGTCTACTAGGGGTACGTTTTTATCAGGAATCTAATGGTGAGGTTTAAAAAAGTATCGGGGTGGGGGTGTAGAGGGCACCAAAAGTTATGACCAAAATTTTTCTCACATATAGGTCTTCAAAGGGGTCTATTAGGGGTAATTGTTTACCATGAATCTAATGGTGAGGTTTAAAAAAGTGCCGGGGTGGGGTGGGGTGGGGTGTAGAGGGACACCAACAGTTATGCCCAGAAAATAGATTAAGGAAGAATACTCTCCTCAGCCCGAGCAACGCCGGATAACCCTACTAGATTGTAATAAAAGGAAGATACTGGAAATACATGCAGTTCAAAGCTGTTGATAGCTGTAATTGCATGCTATATGAGAAATCATGTGTATCATGATGCGTATCGCATCGTGTAGATTGCGCGTGCGGATGACGTCGAATTTTGCGCCATTTGACGGAATTGAAGAACACGAATAATTTAGATGTCCGTCAATTATAGACGACCCATTGATTTGGTGGAGAGACCATGAATCCCTCCTACCAACGTTGGCCCGTCGATATTTGGCGAGACAGTGCTCAATATCAGCCTCATCCGAATGTCTGTATTCCATGTAAAGTCTGGTATTCGAGTAACGACAGATGTCTCTTTCTAAGGATACGGTCGCAGCGATAGTATTCTTAAAATGAAAACATCGCTGAATGTTAGAATTTACAATAACCTGAGAGAACTATATTAACTACTCGTCCCCTGAGTCCCAATGTGTTCTATGTGCCAGTAGGCACATAGAACACATTGGAAGTCAAGAAACGAACTGAGCGTAAGTTCAATCATATTCAAATTCATATCAATAAAAATGGCCGAAGTTATTGTAACTATTTTTTTCATTTTAACATTTCACGACATTTAATTCGTTAACGCAGAATTATTTAACAGGTTAACGTGTTAAGGAAAATTGTAATTCCTCCCAGCCCCGTTTCGGAGTCGTGTTTGTGCTTTATTTCTGAACGAACTGTAATGAACGTTCCCCGGCACCAAACACTAGGCCCTATATCAGTGTTTTGCCCCTCAATCTGGGTGTAACAGGTGATAGATGGATGGAAATAGTTGAAACCTGGAATCGGGTTTTATTTTATTTTATTTTTTATTTTTGGGGGCGGGGTTCATAGAGATTGGGGCGGGATGCCATAGCTTCGCCACTGACAATAACAACAAGATTCCTAAATGTGCACAGGTTGTCCAGATAGTGTCTATATTGTTCTCCATTATTCATTGGTAAACCTAATTTGAGCACACTATGTTCCAAATATCATTGAACTGTACTGTATTATTTGTTTTATTTTTCAACAGCTTTGAAGACCAAAACTGGAAATTCAGACCCGAAGCTAGCGGGGGCAGTCTGCCCCAACTAGGCCCTCTCCTCTCCGTAACCTTGTCTGTCGGAATATTTAATGCCAGTCAGAATTGCTGAATAAGCTAGTACATGCTAGGATATCAGGGAATGAATTACCTCTCAGACTTATTTGATAATATTTTGTTACTATTTCCATTCTCTCATTAGAATTATCTCCCTCGCAGCCTCACAGGTTTACTAAAATGCTGGAATAGTTAGGAAAATAGCCTTAAATATTAAGAAATGGAACAATTTTCGGTTAGACAGGGCTAGCTCTGCATTTTCTGCTTTTGTCTAAGATTTGAAGGGGTGGGTCCACAAAAATAACCCTGAAAAAAAAAATTGCAGGTAGGGGGTGTTGGGTGTCTGAGGGTGAAAAAAAAATGTTTGGACCCTGTGTGCAATTTTTTTCCAGACCCCCCCCCCCCCCCCCCCTGTTCCATTGATATAATACTGTATTTTAAACAATAGTTACACACTGGTCAGCTAGGTACAGAGAGGTGTTGGGTGCTTTTAACAGGTCATGGTCACAGACAGGGGCGGATCCAGGATTTTCAGATAGGGGATAGGGGTGGGGGGGTGGGGTAGTTTATTAAATTATTATTACAGGCACGAGCTTTATGGGGGAGGAGGGGGGGGTCTGTTGGCTTCTCCCCTATAAAAATGTTTGAAATGTGCTAGCAAATGAATCGTTTTAGACTAAATTAGAGGCTTTTGGGGTTAAAATACTCTGTCCAACTTGTTATTTCATAATTTCTTGTCCATCCCATGTCCTACGAAACTCATGATCGGGGTAACTTTTTTTTTGGTGGGGGGGGGGGGGGGGGGGGGGCGTCCTTTCCTGAATCTATGCACATGAATGGGGATGAACAAAATTCTTGCAATTTTGGAATGCAATGCAATTTTCTGTCCAATATCTGAGGACAAAAAGTTAAAAAAAAACATTGGGGATGGTGGGTGTCGAAAGTGCGACAAATTGAAGGCCAGCGCCTGCAATCCTCCGGATTTATTTCAAATTTGGTTTGCTTTATGCTCAGCCCAACTAAAGCGTGTCTATATCCTTGAGTAAATTGTTGCAAATGGTGGCTTTAAGGAAACTTGACACGTTCGATCACGTTGAAATTCGATCGTAACTATTCAAATTCCGCGCCAATGTTCCGTGGATCATCATGAAATGCATTCTGGGGATGATCCTTTTTGATGCGCAGGAATATACAATTCACCTTAAAGTTCAATTAATCATTCTCGGGAGGTTTGTAAACCACTAGGCAATCTACTTTACAATAAAAACCGACATCCATAACGAGTGAAGTACTAAAGAAAACTCTCTGATATTTGCGTAGGTTCAGAAGCACAAAGAAATGGTGTTCTGTGAACTATATTCAACTGGCGGAATTTTGTCACTCAGCCATCATTTCATCGATCTTATGCACAAAGACATCGAATGAGAGAAAATTGACCTGTAGTCTTCAATAATTATTTCAACAATTATTTGCTCAAATATTGAGGTAAGACGCCAATGACGCTTATTATAAATATGTCAGGGAAATTATTTGTCGTCAAGCATGAGAAACACCCCGAAAGTGGTCATTTCTGTTTACGAGTGTGCGCGCAAGCCCAGGCGCAGTCGCATATCTAAAATGGTCCATTTGGCACACTCAAGTTGGTGCGCAGAACAACCTCTCATGCAGACGACAGGGTCAGTCAATGACCGTGCTTGTCTGACGGGAAAATGCGTATCAACTTTGAATCAATCGTGACAAAATCCGCGATATTTTGAAATAAAAAATTTCAATTGAGAACACCATTTTATCATTCGATAAAAATCAAAGATGGCGTCCCGTTCCAATATTCACTCCTGGTTTCTAAATTCTGAGTTTGTTCAGCTTAAAGTTCACGATAAATCGATCTTCAAAAGCGCGCAGTGTATGTGACACTGATTATTGAGTTAACCCTTCAAGTATTTCAAGGTTGGGGTTTACACGTTTGGTCTACACCTCGTTTTGCTACAACTGTATGTTCGTTCAATGGTTGCTCGGGCAGTACTATTTATTGGTGTTTAAGGTCACATACTTTTGCGCAGTGGCTAATCGTGGCCAGTACTACCCTGATACTGATAGTGGAATGTTGAATTCACAAGAAGAATGTGAAATCACTCATTTTTTTTCACTTGCCATTTTGGCAATAGAAAATGGCAATATTTTTCTCCCATTAGTTACAGGTACAGTACAAGTCAAAATAAGTTGTAGTAGCTACTAGGATAACCTCTATAACCCTTTACCCCAACGTAATGGCCAAAACCGGCCAGCGCGATTCTCAAAAATCGGCAATGAATTTATATTATTTTTTCATTTTTTGTCTCAAAAACATAGGTTATGACCCCTCGTTGGAACGAGCTCGTTCCAACGAGGGGTCATAACCTATGTTTTTGAGACAAAAAATTAGTTATTCAAGAATTTTTTTTTGCAAGTGTCGTCTGCTTTTCATGTTAGGTAAAGGGTTAAACTATATAGGGTAAAGTCGGGTACGTTCAGACAGTCGGGTACCTTCCGCAGATCGAAGCAACATAATTAGTAATCAGAATCACTAGACAATGCATGATCAACGAAACCAACATCTGTTATTAAAATATATAATTGCCACCCTTTGGTCAAAATTGTCAGTAAACACTGTTAAAAACAACTGTAGACATCATTGGTCAAATCCACAGTATGACATCGATGTGGAATTTCGTCGGCAATTGTTTTGAATTTCGACAACAATAGCTAATTTTAAGCTGACCCAAATATCGAGTGCCAACGTTATTTTGGGCTTACTTCAAACAAAATTTTATTATGATATCTGTTGGCTTTATCTGTCATTTTCTTTTTTTTTTTATATGAATAAAATAATAAAATGGTGAAAATGAATGAAAATAAAAAGTATCCGAAGGTACCCGCACAGGGTTTTACTGAAGAAGGTACATTCGGACCGTGACTTTGGTGGTTATTTCCCGGGAAGTCAAAAAATGGTGTGTTAATTGGCTTGGTCAAGCCAGGTCTGCATTAATAATGGAGACATGACCCATCCGCATGATGGCATGAAACTGGAGCGTCTAAACAAAGTGCAGTAGTATCTCTTTAGTCAGTTCCTGAGCTATGATTCTCAAATTGAATGGTGGGGGTAGGGGGCAAAATTGAGACGGGGGCACGACATTACATACCATAGGCATGTCCCGAAGGCTAATGAGTGGTTCATTTGGGTCGTAACTCTCCCTAGAGTGGGGTCTAGGAGCCTTCCTGGAGAAAATTTTGAAGAAATCTAGTGCTGGGGAGTGTGAATCTGGGTTACAATTTGTTTCCAACTATACATAATTATCTGTTGAAAGGTCATTATAGAAACACTGTATCAGTGTTTTTACCTCTTCTAGGTGTACCATGTGATAGATGGATGGAAATAGTTGAAATGAGTCTTCTGCCCCCCCCCCCCCCCCCCCCCCCAGATCCAATACTACTTACAGTAGGGATTATATTGGGACCCACAGGGAGGGGGGGGGGGGGTATACACACCAATACTTCCACAGGTCATGCCCAAACCGTGCTATGTCACTACCCATAGTTCAATATAGGCATGTACTTAGCTCATCCGCGAATTAAACAGATTTATATGGAATCAAGACACACACCATATACACCATATTAGGACACCAACAGGCTGTATAACGAATATATCTTACCAACTACTTTATCAAAACAGAACTAACAACTGCCAGGGTATTTTTTGTTTTTAAAATTTGATAAGCAGTTTCCATATTGATTTCAAAAAGTGATGATAAACAGTGAATATAAAGCTAATATGAAAGAAAAATGGTTAGCATTTGCCCATTTTTGGCTAGCATTTTGCAATGCGAATCCTGTCATCAAATACCCTGACTGCGCTTAATAATAAATTAGAATTCTCCCAATTTATATGCTATCCCATAAAATATCAAAACATTTGATGAAATATGAATAAGAGTCGTATCCCACTAGTGAGATATAATGATTTATCTTCTCTATAGACCAGACATGGTGGGGGTGGGAGAGGGCATAGGCCACAATCAAGAATAGGCCTAATTGACCATACATCGATTCTCAAGATTTTGTTTAAGGCTAAAATCGAGAAAACCTTTGATACCTTAGAAAAGAAATTCCCGGATCTCCACCAACAAGATGGGCCACCCCCACCCTCCCCTGTCCCCCTCTCTTGTACTCGCGCGACTCCTAATATGATCCTGACAAACACACCGCGTAACTATAATGGCATACAGTGTTGTTCGTACGCCGTGTGTTTGCAGGGTTGTGTTCCGGATCATAGGGCGCTGTTTTAAAAGCTGACACTGGGACCTGATATTTTCTCGATAGGACACAGTTAAAAGCCCCCCCCCCCCCCCCCCAACGACTGAAGCGCCCATGGGTATGTATTAATACTATTGCAATTAAAGGGACACATGATTAACATTTATGCCTAGTTTACCCGATTGTCAACACTTTATTAGCTCAGATTGGACACGTCCGAATGTACCCCACCCCCTGTCCGAATGTACCCGTCTTCGTCCGAATGTACCAGGCTTTCATCCGCTTCACTTCTGATGGCGGTGTGATTCTTTTCTCTGACCAAAACATCAAACTATTGATAAGAGAGTGTTCTGGAAACATCGTTCGAGTATGCCATATGCACACTTGACAACAATGAGGCACCAGTCGGCTGTTATTTCCTGTCAAGTACTAAGGTGTCCGAACGTACCCAACTTTACCCTATCTTTCTCTTCCTACACCGATAAGACCAGAAGCTGACATCATTTTCTGGAAAACTCTCACTGATAGCTTTCCAGAAAATGATGTCAGATTCTGATCTTGTCAGTGCAGGAGCAGCAGTTTACTTAGTTTATTGCAGTTACGCTACAGCTTATTTTGACTTGTACTGTGTGGCAGTATGATTTACAGGGTCCAGTTAAGAGACCGATTCACAGTTTGAAGTCTTTATTTTAATACTCCCCCCCCCCCCCCCCCCCCCCCCCCCAATTATTAGGCACTAATTTAATCTTGCCTTCCTTTTTAGCTTAACTTGACAAAGTCAAGATAAGCTATTGCCATCACGTGTGCGGAAGTCTGTGAGTCTGTTCACATTTTCCTTTAGCACGGGCTACACGCTGCAGTTCTTGTCTGATTGTCACGAAATTTCATATGCAGGTTTGGGGTCATGTCTAGATGAGAACGTCCCCTTTTGGTCGCAATTGGTCAACCGGTATGGCTGCCCGAGCCCAAGACCCGAAAACCATTAACACAGTCTACAGGTTGTATTTATGAAGGGATTTCATTGTAACTTGGTAGGATGCCTCTGTATAATGCCTAGATGAGAACATCCCCTTTTGAGCATGATCTGTCAACTGTGATGGCTGCCCAAGCCTGAAACCCAAAAACTTTTAGCACAGTCTGCAGGTCATGTTTAATATGGAGGGATTTCATTGTAACTTGATAGGATGTCTCCTTATGATGTCTAGATGAGAATTTCCCCATTTAGGCATGATCTGCCAACCGTGATGACTGCCCGAGTCCAAAACCCGAAAACCTTTAGCACAGTCTTCAGGTCATATTTATTGAGGAATTTCATTGTAACTTGGTGGGTTGACTTCATATAATGTCTGGATGAGAAAGTCCCCATTTGGACGTGATTGGGCAACTATGACGGCTACAGGGGCCCAAAGCCCGAAAACCTTTAGCACAGTCTACAGGTCATATTTATGAAGGGATTTAATTGTAACTTGGTAGGATGACTCCAAATAATGTCTAGATGAGAACGTCCCTTTTGATCGCGACCATTCAGCCTTAATGGGTGCCCGAGCCCAAAAACCTTTAGCATAGGCAAAAGGTCATATTTATGGAAGGATTTCATTGTAACCTGTTAGGTTGACTGCATATAATGCCTAGATGATGATATTCCTTTTTGGTCGTAATTGGTCAACTGTGATGGCTACAGGTGCCAGAAGCCCGAAAACCTTGAGCGCAGTCTACAGGTCATATTTATGAAGGGATTTCATTGTAACTTCATAGGATCATTCCAGATGATGCCCAGATGAGATTGTCCCCTTTGGTTGCGATCATTCAACCATGATGGCTGCCCGAGCCCGAAAACCTTTAGCACAGTCTACAGGTCATATTTATGAAGGGATTTCATTGTAACTTGGTAGGTTGACTTCATATAATGTCTAGGTGAGAATGTCCCATTTTGGACACGATTGGGCAATTGTGACGGCTACAGGGGCCCGAAGCCCGAAAACCTTTAGAACAGTCTACAGGTCATAATTATGAAGGGATTTCATTGTAGCTTGGTAGGATGACTCCAAATAATATCTAGATGAGAACATCCCCTTTTGGTCGCGATCATTCAGTATTTATGGCTGCCCGAGCCCAAAGACCTTTAGCATAGTCTATAGGTCATATTTATGGAAGGATTTCATTGTAACTTGTTAGGTTGACTCCATATAATGCCTAAATGATGACATCCCCTTTTGGTTGTGATTGATCAACTGTGATGGCTACAGGTGTGCACAGTCCACAGATCATATTTATGAAGGGATTTCATTGTAACTTCGTAGGATCACTCCAGATGATGCCCAGATGAGAATGTCCCCTTTTGGTTGTGATCATTCAACCATGATGGCTGCCCGAGCCCAAAGCCCGAAAACCTTTAGCGCAGTCTTCAGTTCATATTTATGAAGGGATTTCATTGTAACTTGGTAGGTTGACTTCATATAATGTCTAGATGAGAACAGCCCCTTTTGGACACCATTAGGCAACTATGACGGCTACAGGGGCCTGAAGCCCGAAAACCTTTAGCACAGTCTACAGGTGATATTTATGAAGGGATTTCATTGTACCTTGGTAGGTTGACTCCAAATAATGTCTAGATGAGAACGTCCCCTTTTGGTTGCGATCGTTCAGCCTTGATGGCTGCCCGAGCCCAAAACCCCAAAACCTTTAGCATAGTCTATAGGTCATATTTATGGAAGGATTTCATTGTAACCTGTTAGTTTGACTCCATATAATGCCTAGATGATGACATCCCCTTTTGTTCGTGTCGTGATTGGTCAGCTGTGACGGCTTCAGGGGCCCGAAGCCCGAAAACCTTTAGCACAGTCTACAGGTCATATTTATGAAGGGATTTCATTGTAACTTCGTAGGATCACTGCAGATTATGCCCAGATGAGAATGTCCCCTTTTGGTTGCGGTCATTCAACCATGATGGCTGCCCGAGCCCAAAGTCCAAAAACCTTTAGCACAGTCTACAGGTCATATTTATGAAGGGATTTCATTGTAACTTGGTAGGTTGACTTCATATAATGTCTAGATGAGAACGTCCTCTTTGGACGCAATTGGGAAACTGACGGCTACAGGGGCCCGAAGCCCGAAAACCTTTAGCACAGTCTACAGGCCATATTTATGAAGGGATTTCAATGTAACTTGATAGGATGACTCGTTTTGGAATAATTTCACTGTAACTTGGTAACTTTCGTTGATATACGTTAACTATGAGGGCCACATACATTAACTGTGAGGTCATATTAACCCACCCCTCAGCTCTTTAGTACAGTGTACACCTCATATTATTTTTATCAAAAACATAGTATACAGGGAACAGAAATGAACATATTCCCAATCATCACAATTCTTGTCTTATTTCATAATCCTTTCATAAACATTGAACATTATCCTTTTTATCAAACACAACACACAAGTTAAGCTACAGTGTCATTGACACTTTCATGTTACGATTAACATTAATGATTAAGGTGCTACATGTGCAGTGCATTTGGCCACAAGTTGTTCTGGTGAAATATTATTTTATCCGTTCTCGTACGAATACGTTAGCAGACTTTCAGGAACCAGTGGTACCTGCTGTCAACTCTATGAGTTGATTACATATGTGTTTCGTGTTCTATACATCTCAACCTTCATTTTGATGTATAATATGTATATATTTAATTTGAATTTATATATCCGAGCTGGGAATTTCAAAATAAACAAAACTCTCTTACTTATATAGCACCTTAAGCGAAGGGCTTAGATAATTTGCCAATAAGCTGTGACTCTGTACCTAGTACAGTCTACTTTAGAATGGAAGACGTACTTGAACCTGTCATGATTGATAGAGAAGTCGACTAATCGCCAGAAACGCCCATAATGGACTACAGTTTCAAAGTCAACAATTATGGGTTAATTATTAGTTATTACTCTCCTCCCCATCATGCTTGTAAGAAATGTCAGAGGCTGTAAAATATCAAAATACATTATAATTGATATGGTAAAGAAGTATAAAGATACAACACATCACACCAGGTCTGGCATTCTAGAAAGTAATGTTCGCGCAAATAATTGCCCTTCTTGGTTTGCCAAGAATTTCAATTGCTTTCTTAAATCTCAATGTGGCTAATATGATGAGACTCTTGACCACCTCTGTTTGAAAAAGTGCTGAGTCAGCACTTTTTAACACTGTAGGCAATGGGAAAAACATTAAAAAATCTTCTTCTCCAGATCCAGCAGGCAGAATCTTTTGATATTTGGTATGCAACATTGTAGAGTGGATCTGATTCAAGTTTGTTCAAATCGGCCCCCTGGGTTTATATTTGGGCTCAGTATAGGAGCCCAAATTTGAACTTACTGCATTTCAGGCAAATTTCTTTGAAAATCTTCTTCTCCACATCCAGCAGGCAGAATCTTTTGATATTTGGTATGCAACATTGTGGGGTGGATCTGATTCAAGTTTGTTCAAATCGGCCCCTTGTGTTTATATTTGGGCTCAGTATAGGAGCCCAAATTTGAACTTAGTGCATTGCAGGCAAATTGCTTTGAAAATCTTCTTCTCAAGATCCAGCAGGCAGAATCTTTTGATATTGGGTAGGCAACATTGTGGGGTGGATCTGATTCAAGTTTGTTCAAATCAGCTCCCTGGGTTTATATTTGGGCTCAGTATAGGAGCCCAAATTTGAACTTAGTGCTTTTCAGACAAATTTCTTAAAAAATCTTCTTCTCCAGATCCAGCAGGCAGAATCTTTTGATATTTGGTATGCAACATTGTGGGGTGGATCTGATTCTATTTTGTTCAAATCGGCTCCCTAGATTCATATTTGGGCTCACTATAGAAGCTCGAATTCGAACTTAGTGCATTTCAGGCAAATTTCTTCAAAAATCTTCTTCTCCAGATCCTGCAGGCAGAATCTTTGATATTTGGTATGCAACATTGTGGGGTGGATCTGATTCCAATTTGTTCAAATCGGCCACCTGGATTCATATTTGGGCTCACTATAGAAGCCTAAATTCAAACTTAGTGCATTTCAGGCAAATTTCTTCAAAAATCTTCTCAAGATCCAGCAGGCAGAATCTTGTGATATTTGGTATGCAACATTGTGGGTGGATCTGATTCAAGTTTGTTCAAATCGGCCCCCTGGGTTTATATTTGGGCTCAGTATAGGAGCCCAAATTTGAACTTAGTGCATTTCAGGCAAATTTCTTTGAAAATCTTCTTCTCAAGATCCAGCAGGCAGAATCTTGTGATATTTGGTATGCAGCATCCTTAGGGGGGGTGAGATGCAAGTTTGTTCAAGCCATGTCTCTAGGTCCATATTTGGGCTCACTGTGGGAGCTTGAATTGTAACTTTGTTCGAAATGAGGAATTTTCTTAAAAAATCTTCTTCTTCAGATCCAGCAGTCGGAATGGTTTGATGTGGTGAGTAGCATCCTTGGGGGGGGGGGGGGGGGATTCAAGTGTGTTAAAGCCAAGTCCATGGGTCTATATTTGGGCTCCCTGTGGGAGCCCAAATTATAACGTAGTCAATATGAGGAATGTTTCTTTAAAAATCTTCTTCTTCAGATTCAGCAGTTGGAATGTTTTGATATTTGGCATGGAGCAACCTTAGGGGGCTGAGATTCAAGTTTGTTCAAGCCATGTCCCTTGGTTCATATTTGGGCTCACTATGGGAGCCTGAATGACAACTTAGTTCAAAATGAGGAATTTTCTTTAAAAATCTTCAGATCCAGCAGATGAATGCTTTTGATATTTTTTATGCAGCATCCTTAGGGGGGTAAGATTCAAGTTTGTTCAAGCCATGTCCCTAGGTCCATATTTGGGCTGATTGTGGGAGCTCGAATTGTAACATGGTTCAAAATGAGGAATTTTCTTTAAAAATCTTCTTCTTCAGATCCAGCCGTCGGAATGTTTTGATAATTGGTGTGCAGAATCGTTAGGGGTGTGAGTTTCAGGTTTGTTAAAGCCAAGTCCCTGGGTTCATATATGGGCTCCCTGTGGTAGCCCGAATTATGACTTAGTTCAATATGAGGAATATTCTTTAAAAATCTTTTTTTAGATCCACTGGTCAGAATATTTGGATATTTGGTTTCAGCTTTTATTAGGAGGAGCAGATGCAACTTGTGGAATCAATTCTCTGGGTTGATATTTATGCTACCATGTCAGGTGAGCGCCCTCAGGCCCCCTGGGGCCTCTTGTTATTGAAAACATATCATACAGGGAGCAGAAATTAACATATTCTCAATTATCACAATTCTTGTCGTATTTCATAATCTTTTCATAAACATTGAACATTATCCTTTTCATCAAACATAACACACAGACAAGTTAACCTACAGTGTCATTGACAATTTCATTGTTTATTGGGGTAAACCAGCTCAGTTCTACTGATAAAAATTATGAAATAGGACCCAGAATTTTGCCAAAAAACTACTGAATGGGGTGAATGTCCTCATCCTCAAAATGGGCAACAGGGGTATAAATTGGCTGAATATCAAAGGAGATAACCAACGCTTGAATTTCTAGCTGGACTGAATCATTCATTCACCATTTATATAATAGATTGAATACTTTTCATTGGCAATGTGACTATTCAATTAACAGCTTTCCACTAGTGATGCAGTAATGTGACAAGGGTTCTATCCACCCTTTTGGGGAAAGGGTCCAAGGCCCTTTCCATTGGCAAAAGTTGCATTGTGAATGACTGAATGAGAAATTTCTTTTACTCTGCCACTGATGTTTTGAATAATAGTGAACAGCAAACACTATATAAGCAGAGCAGTTGTTTCTAGTTAATTCTTAGAAGCTGGGAGTCGAGTTTTCTTGCCTGTGATGTAATACGACAGGTAATCTGGCTGGGGGCGAATTAAACACTGAGCAGGTGCTTTGTCAAGTGTCGTCTGCCTGAAGACACTTGACCAGAAGCACCTGCCTTACTATAAGTTTTTCGCAGTATGTCATGTTCAATAAATTCATTCTGATTCCCCGGCTTCTAAGAGTTAAAACAGGCATACAGCTCTTTAATAGAAAAAACTACTACAGGTGCATGTACTTGACTACTTGTGCGTCCTGAGTCTTCACAATTTTTTGGTTTGGCTTGTGGGAGTCAAGTAGAAAAACAGAATCAGCAATTATTATTGTAGGCACTCATCATATACCTAGGACTAGTAGGTAAATCTCTATCTTGGCAGGAACCAGTCGGCGACGTCAATACAGTCTCAGATACATCGCAGAACTCTGGCAAAGATGCCCGAGCGCTTGGGTAGTTTAGGCATGCTCTTTCGTCTCACAGGAGGGTACTCTGTTATAGGTTAAAACGGACCCTGCTTTTACGTTCATATATCCTCATTTTTCTACATTCCTCCCTGTTTTCATTAACTTGATGACCATACCTGAGAACGGTTACTGGTTAGTGCATGCCGATAATAAGAAAATGGTGTGAAATATCATCACCAATAAATTTATTTTAACCACACGGTGAGATGTAATAAGAAATTAATTATTGTTAATTTTACTAGAAACCTAGATCAAAGGCAGTCACATTTTGATCTTAGTAATTAAGCCAATTTTAGATATCTCATTAAGTGAAGGAATATAACGGCGTACGTTCTATTGCAAAATATACTTTTTAGGCTTGGGCCGATATCTTGGTACTCCGATACGCACCGTTTTGGCAACCCACGATATGGGAATCGATGCAGACATCCAAATTTTGTCGTATCGTGATACCACTATATACGACGGTCACCAATCTTAAAATTCAACTATTTCACTGTCAATACCTTCAACACTGTCAATACATTCAACACATCACATTTTAGGCTTGGGTGATTTGGCCAACACAGATACCTTGCAATTCAGAATATAACACAGGAGTACACCGGAATACTGATTATTAAATCAGGGTATTTTTTTGTGTTTTTGTTTGCGTATGGATCGCTTTTTGCGAAGCAAGATCTCCCAGGTACGATCTAATCACCGAAATTTTGCTCGCATGGTGTAATTCAATATTTTATGTGCTCATCCAACATTCCAATTCGAAAATGGTAAAACTACAGATAAACAGTGTAACAATACACCAATTTATTATGAACGTCCGTTGGTAATGTGAAATGATAAATTTTTAACCACCATTTTACGGGTGTTTTCAAATCAGTTGACAAAACTCCATTCATGTTTTCTATGATGTTGGTGCACCAGTTATTCTTCGTAATCATCTTCCTTGACTTTTTCCGTTTGGGTGGATCGATTTGAAAATTGCAAAGTGGAAGTCAAACCATGAACTGCAAGAGCATGTCTCAATCACCGATATATTTATTTTTCATTGCCGACCTACAGGACCAGGGTACTCCAGCTTTTTTATGTATTTGGTAAGGTTTGTTGTCATGATCATGAGATGACTAATTACCTATTTTCTAGGGTACAAACGACTAGTCGACATTGACCTTCATGGAACTGACTGTCAATGCCTAAATCCACAGTTGACTAGTTGCTACTTGTAGTATTGAAAGAGTAAATTGTCCATCACAGGAAAAAGTCGCTTAAAATTCAGCCTAAAATGCGTTTAAAGCTTCGCACAGCAAACACAATATGCAAACGGGACATTAAAGCAAAGCTTTGTGCACCTATGTGGATACTCTTCCTTTCCGTGCAGTTTTGTGTGATTTGAGACACTGACAACATCAGGGGCAAATGCCAACTCTCAATCTTTGAAATGTAACGTTCATGTTTTGAGTAGGATTCAGATGGTTAAATCAGCCAACATTACTCCTGGACATTAAATTCATAGCTATCAATAAATGTTGTGAAATCAATGATGACTTCAAAGAATGTCTAAACAATACAACTATACATACAACGCAATTTTAAATTCCAGGTTATCCAACGACAGTAACGTGTGTCTGATTTCGCTTTTTTGAAGCATGCAGGTTTGAAATTGACACAGTCTAATTAAGCTAAATGGCCTGTAATTAGAAGCACTCTTTTCAGTTTTCACTGCTCCATTTCAAGAAATTTGTTAAAAGTTAAAACCAACTGCCAATGTCAATAACCTCAAGAATGTAAGTTTCAGCATTTTGTAGGTAAATGTGAATGTAACTTCGGGTCCCTGAAGAGTCGGCCTTGGCTGATTAGAACCCGGGGGATTCAGACCCGATTCCTTTTTGAGGAAGGATCTGTCTCTACAGGGACTGAATCTTCTCACCTTTGATGTTGATTCTTCCTGCGCAAAAATCATTTTTAATAACCCGTTATCACCCAAGCGAATTGGCCCCCCTCTCCCACCCCACCCTATACCCCAGATTTTAACATGGACGAGTCTCCTGACGCTTGGGACAACTCACTCCTGTTGCTACAATCATTAAATAGCTTTTAATTTAGAACACCAGTTACTGTGGATAGAGTCAACTTTTGAATACCGCTAACATGTGAGAATGAATCACTTGGCGACTGTTACAGAAAATAACTCACCCCAGTAACATTATGTTCTTCGATTCATTTGTGATGAACAACATCTTCAATTGTTTAAATACCTATACCTCGGATGGAAGCACATAAGAGATTACGATTGCCTTTGTGTTAATATGCACACAGGAATTCATGAGTTCTGATGTGCTAAACACCAATTGTCGAGGGGACTTGCGGCCCGGAAAAATACACTTGATTTTTAGCTCAACTTTGGCGAAGCCAAATTTGAGCTTATGCCATGGCCAGTTGTCCGTCTGTCCATCAAAAATTCAATACGGCTCAGGCTAGAGGCCGTATTTATGAACCGATCTTTACGAAACTTCTTGGGTACCTTTGTTATGACCGTGGGACGAGAACAAGTATTTTTGGGTCCGATCCGAAATTCAAGTTGGCCGCCTGCAGCTGTTATGTACAGACTTAGGTGAAATCAGATTTTTGCGCAGAACTTCCAATGAAAGCGCTGATTGAATAATTTTTTATATGAATGTTTAGTACCATGGGATACATCACATATAATACAGGTTTTTTTCTCATATGTAAATTATGCAAATTAGACTAAGTTTGATGTATTTAGTCGTGTTACTTTCAGCACTGGAAAGTGCAAATGCCAATACGGCTCGGGCTAGAGGCCGTATTTATAAACCGATCTTTATGAAACTTCTTGGGTACCTTTGGTATCACCGTGGGACGAGAACAAGTGTTTTTGGGTGCGGTCCGAAATTCAAGATGGCCGATGGCAGCCATTTTGTACAAAATTAGATGCAATCAGATTTTTGCACAGAACTTCCATATGAAAGCGCTGATTTGAAAAATTTTGTGTGTGAATGTTTAGTACCATGGGATACATCACATATAATACGGGTTTTTTCTCATGCAGAAATTATGCAAATTAGATGAACTTTGATTTTTTCAGTGCTACTTACACGCAGTAAGTACACATGTCAATATGGCTCGAGCTAGAGGCTGCATTTATCAACCGATCTTCACGAAACTTCTTGGGTACCTCTGTTATCACCTTGGGACGAGAATGAGTGTTTCTGAGTGCGGTCCAAAATTCAAGATGGCTGCCAGTGGCCATTTTGTACCGAAATTAGGTCTACCGGTAATCAGTTTTTTGTACACAACTTCTATACAGCTCAGGCTAGTGGCCTTATTTATGAACTGATCTTTACGAAACTTCTTGGGTACCTTTGTTATCACCGTGGGATGAGAACGGGTGTTTTTGGGTGTGGTCCGAAATTCAAGATGGCCACCAGCAGCCAATTTGTACCAAAATTAGTGCAATCTGTCTTTTGTACAGAACTTCTGTATGAAAGTTCTGATTTGAATAAATTTTTGTATGAATGTTTAGTAAAATGGAATACATCACATACAGTACGGGTTTTTCTCTCGTGCAGAAATTATGCAAATTAGATGAATTTTGATTTCTTTAGTGCTACTTATACACTGTAAGTGCACATGTCAATACAGCTCGGGCTAGAGGCTTTATTTATCAATCGATCTTCACGAAACTTCTTGGGTACCTTTGTTGGGACGAGAACAAGTGTTTCTGAGTGCAGTCCAAAATTCAAGATGGCTGCCAGTGGCCATTTTGTACCGAAATTAGGTCCAATCAGTTTTTTGTCACAACTTCTATACAGCTCGTATTTATGAACTGATCTTCACGAAACTTCTTGGGTACCTTTGTTTTCACCTTGGGACAGGAATGAGTGTCTTTTGGGGTGCCTTTGTTATCACTGTGCTATGAGAACAAATATTTTGGGGTTCAGTCAGACCCACTCTGGGACTCAAAGATTTCCTTTCTAGTTTAGCATCTGACTGTCACCCACCTTTACAATACTTTACCTATACATTTGTTACAGGCTACGGTCAGTATTTATGTACAGACCGTTACAATACTTTATATGTACCTTTGTTATCAGGTCATTACCTAGATGTTTGTCATTGCTGTGTCACATACTATACATGTACATGTCTTGACAAGTTGAGCTACAGTGTCATTGACACTTTCATTTGTACATCTGATGATCAACTTTAAAATGTAAATTTACGGGGACAGTAAAGCCTCTACTAGTCCACGTTGACTCGACTTTGGGGTACCAACTACCTTGGGACTCTAGAGTCGTTTGAACCCTACTATTTTCGTCGTAATTCCATCACCTGTCTGACTAAAATCGTCTTTATTCTAAAACTGAAAAGTAGAAGGATGGTAACTCACATTTGTGAAGTTAGTGATGGGCTTATGCTAGAGTATGAGCTTAAACACGTGTGACCAGTCAGTGCAGTACATGATAGAATATGGGAAATTAAGGGGGGTGGGGGGGGGGGGTGGGGAATGGTTCTGAAGTTGACCCCCCTCCTCCCAAAGTTATTTGTGCTCCCCAATTATGAATTGCTGGTTCCACCATTGTCCCTGTGATCTTAACTAGCTTCAGTACCAGGATGAATATCGTGACTCGTGTACCCAGATACGTATCGTACCGTGAATTTGGTGTATCGTCCCAACCCTAATATTTTTGCATTCAAAACACCCTTTGCAAGTTGAAGGATAAGTACAATAATGCCAAACACTATAAAAGGATAATTTTGTTACCAGGAGTCCAACACTTTCAATCGCCTGAATTAATCTACTGGGCATATATTTACGTACATATATACACATAAATACATACCTGTATTCCAGTAAACTTATATTTATACACCTATTCTACACAAAATCAGTGTGGTATAGATGGCAAGCATTCTGGTTAATTAAGGCCACCAGCACAGTAACTGGCATATTCTTCAACTTGCTAAGATGCCTCATCATTAATGAGAACATCCAAGGTGTATTTTATCGGGCAATGGTGAAGTGGCGACAAGTACGGCAAATCCAATTGTAGGATTTTATTCACAGGCAGCTTTGAAACTGCATCCAGGGTACGGACATCGCCTGAAAATGCTATTTGTGAGACCAAACTTGCAAGTTGGCAATTTTTGTTGCCACGCTGCAAGCTCGGCAGACAATCCCATAAAACAATGTCAGTGAACATTAAGAAGGGTCAAACCCAAGTCTTCAAAAACTTGAACCTTTTCAGCCTCTTCGCCAGTGCCAGAATCCCCACAATGAAGGACAACAGTTTTGTTGTACTTCTCTGTTATTGGGAGGACTTCACATAGGAACTTTTCCTGGGTAACAACTTTGCTGTTTACACAAGCAATTTTGTCAGAACATGGTGGTCTACATTTACATGTGGTGGTCAAATCCATGCCGATTCCCCCAGCCCAGTGCAGCATGGAGGTCTGAGTAGAGATTCCATTTTTTTCCCAGAACACAGTTACCTTAATGCAGTTTATAACTTTTTCAATATAAAATAGGCCTCTCCGTAGTGCTGTGTGGTTTTACAGTATATCGACTAAAATCGATAAAATTGTCAATACCGTCACCGCTACTGACAAACCAAATCATAATCGATACCTGGAAAGTTGGTTTTATCCCGGTAAGGCAGTATATAAATTTCAACTTGCTTTAATATCATGGTTTACAAGAAGTGATTTGACTTCACTAGTGTGGATTAATGTTGGATTAAATTTGGGTATTTTCCGTTTTTTCTGCCCTATCTGCCCTCACAAACCATGAAACGTTTCTGTATTACTTTTCTTCATCAACTGTTCAAGTGTTTTGTTTCAACAGTGACCATTATTGTACCCCACGCAACGAAGTTGCAGGGGTATAATGTTTTTGACTGGTCCGTCCGTCAGTCAGTCCTACTTGTTTTCCGGACTTTTTTTCTACACACTTCCAGATATTGAGCTGATTTTTGGTATGTGAGTCTAACATGGTGGCCTACAGATCAAGTTTGCATTTTTTTCTGCTCCACTGATTTTTACCAAAATTACGGCCCTTGGACTCTGAAAAATTCATCAAAATTACAGTTTTCCGGACTTTTTTTCTACACGCTTCCAGATGTTGAGCAGATTTTTGGTATGTTAGTCTGACATGGTGGCCTACAGATCAAGTTTGCATTTTGTTCCGCTCCACTGATTTT
This sequence comes from Pictodentalium vernedei, assembly GCA_031216915.1. NCBI lineage: Eukaryota > Metazoa > Mollusca > Scaphopoda > Dentaliida > Dentaliidae > Pictodentalium > Pictodentalium vernedei. Next base: position 395,945,788 of record CM062296.1, read on the forward strand.
TACCGAAATTACGGCCCTTGAACTTTGAAAAATTCATCAAAATTACAGTTTTGCAGACTTTTTTCCTACACGCTTCCAGATATTGAGCTGATGTTTGATATGTTAGTCTAACATGGTGGCCTACAGAACAAGTTTGGGTTTTGTTCCGCTCCACTGATTTTTACCAAAATTACGGCCCCATAGACTTTGAAAAGTTCATCAAAATTACAGTTTTCCGGGCTTTTTCTCTGCTTGAATTCTTTCAATACCGTTGAAACTACAGAACACTGTTTTCTGCAGTATTCCTAGAATCTTATTTTTAAAAAATGATTAGGGCTTGAAATATCGGGGCGCGTGGGGTATGTGAGCGTGCTCACTAAGGTTCAATATTTACGCAGGTGATTGAATATTGTTTACCTCGAATTTCAAACAAGACACATGGACTGTATTCCAGTAAGCATGCATAGTTAATCACATTGTATATTTCGACCAATGGCATCCCTGCTATTTAAAACCTCCAAATTTTCCTTGGGAAATGCCAAGGCATTCACCGTAAATTGACACTTGTACTTGAAAGTGATTGTCTGTTTGCACACGCTGATGACATAATAGCATCATGCTATCACAATAGTGTGCTCAAAAGTGTTTCATACAAGACCAGCATAGGGAACTTTATTGTCTTCAAATAATTAAAAGCAAGTCATTTGTGCTTTCTTAGCCAAGACAAATACGATGATGACCACAATGATTCACTAAAAAAGGCAATTTATTTCAAGTGCTGAGGTGTGCTAATTCTAACACTTCTTGACCTTGTGATAAAGTGAGGCATGCAAACTCGCAATTCAGAATAAGAGGACTGCTGAATATTATATTATGAAGAACTTCCATGGCTAGATAGACTTTTATATAAAATAGTTTTTATTGTTTTTTTTTTATTATAAAATCTTAATTTTTTGACGATCAGTATATGTGGCAAGATTCCGAAGGAGGCAAAAATGCCATCGTTTTTTTTTCTTCACTTTTTTTGCTATTTCAATAAAATACTTGGACTCAGCGGTTTGAAATAGGGTCGGTCGGGTTAGCGAAAACAAATGTATATTTTTTGGGGGCGTAAGGATGGATTCAAATATCTTCACATTGGAGGAATTAGTTAAACAATAACTGATCAATGGTGCTAAAAACAACATCTATATACTTTAGCTTACAATGAGGCTGTTATTGTCTGTCGGAATCTAACAGCAAGCTCAATTTTCCTACCTGTTCCAGTGACTACTGGTGGGTCATATTTCAAATGGCCATTTCTCTGTACACCGGTAGTGGTTTCTTGTGGACTGGAAGCTTAGACGGCATCTGCTTCTACTTCAGTTTGTTCTGATTGTACTTCATATTCCAGGCTTGGCAATTTCAGGAGAGCGATTTTTTAGCTCTCCTTACTGCCCTCCTGAAAGAATTAAGGAGAGCGTAAAATTGCCCTCCTAAATATTTTGGTCTGGGATGATTGAGTTTACATGTATTATGCTCACATTAAATTTTTGTTGTAAAGCAAAAATGTAATTTAACTTCGAAGTCACATAACATCACGTAATTTCATTTTGAAAGTGGTTTAGTGGTAAAAGGTAATGGCTGCAACCATACCCAAACACAGTTGCAGTCATTTGAAGCAAAATGGGTCACAGCAATATGTTTTTTTCTGTCAGTTTCAAGTTCAACAACTGACATCACAGTTTGAGGAGTAATTATTCAAGGAATATTGACACTATAATATACTACCATTACTATTATCCTGTCACTTGAAGCACTTGCACCAGGATGTGACTGTAGATTCAAGCAGACCTGTTGTCCAAGAAAGTCATACGCCTACCACTACCACCTTCAACCCCCTTGGGGGGGTTGAAGGTGGTAGTGGTAGGCGTATGACTTTCTTGGACTACAGGTCTGGGTACACACACAGGTCTTGTCAAGTGTGTGTTCGGTTGTTGAGTGAGACATCTAGATGTCTAAAAGATTTCGCTTTACCTTAGTAAAGTTAATAAAATCACTGATGTAGTCTGTTGGTTTCAGTTTCAATGAGTTTGTTCAATTGGATACTTAAAATGCTGTGTAAAGATATTTGCTCTCCTAAGCTGATTGAGGAGAGCGATTTTTTGCCCTCCTGCATTTTTCAGAATGCCAGGCCTGATATTCCACTTCAGTCTTTTCTACTTCCTCCCCATATTGAAATAAATTGTTCCTCCTCCTCCTGAGCCATATTAGTAGCTCTGCATCTCTACAGGAACCAGTTGGGGATGTCAGTACAGTATCAGATGCGTCACAGAACTCTGCCAAAGATGCCCGAGCAATTGGGTATGCTCTTTCGTCTTAGGGGAGTGTACTCCCTTACAGGTTAAAACAGACCCTGATTTTACGTCCTTTTATCCTTGTTTCTCTACAGTAGTTTATAAAATGAACATTTTACAGCATCTCCCATGCTTTATAATCATCAGCTTCATGACTTACATGTACCTTATATGCACAGAAGATTTTTTGATATTTGAGTGGGTTTCTGTTAAATATACCTACAAGAGGGAGGAATTGGGTTTTTTTATTGTCGAAGTTGGGAAATATATGACCCCTGTTGTCTCCTTGATTGATCCCTGGTGGCCTACATGTATACTGAGAATTGCCTTGCTTTACCAAAAGATTACGAATTGTTTCCTTTGCCAGCATCATGGATTTTTTAGCAAAATTTTGTTTTAATCACTTTAAATTGAAATGTGTAAATTAGATTTTTTGAATACCACAAGTTATTTTTGCCAGAGTTATGCCTCCTTTTCACGTCTTGGAATGCTAGATTTTTGTCCGCAGATTTTCTCAAATGTTTTCCTCTCGATTCCTTTGAAACTTGGTATGGATATTCACTACCATGGGAACCTGTGCACCAGAGACATGAGTTATTGCCATTTCCTGATATTGTACCTATGTTGCATCTCAAGATGATCAACAGTTTAAAATGATGTTGAGCATTAACCAATCATCAGCATACATGTAGGTGTTTGCATCTGCCTGAAGTATAGTTCTGTTGGACAATAATGGCCAACAGAGCCGCTATACTTCAGGCAGATGCAAACAGGCTTGTCATTTTGAGGCGAGCGATCACCCCGGGGTGCAGTCGCCCGTCTAAAGTCAAAATTCCACAGACGGTAAATATCCGCCTAACCCCGGTTTCCGTGGCCAATTAATTCAGTCGAAGGCACAACAAAATCGTCTGTCTCAAATGGCAATTTTCACAGATTGAAGGAGGTTACAAAGCTCAATTTGTGAAGTTTGTAGTGTGCCGTCGATGCAGTCACCCAGAGACAGTAAGTAACTTAACAAAGACGAGCGAGAGGTCTGCCAATTCCAAAGTTGTAATTAGTTATTACATTGTACATCAGACCGTGACAATGCTCGTATCACATGCAATTACGGGACATACCATCCCCAAGCCAGTTCGACCCCTGATGATTTGTCTGGAATGCTTCGTCCTAAAATCAAAGCCGAGACAATTCGTCCCCCAAATCTGATTGATTTGCCCCCAAGCTATCGGCATCTGGAGATGAGCACAGTGCACTGGCCACTGGCTTGTACAGTCACCATGTAATGCGTAGATAGAGGCTTGATTATTTGGATGCAAGATAACTATAACACTCACTGTTAGGGAGTGTCATGGGTAACCTGGTATCTTGCATCCAAATATTCAAGCCTGCATCTATACATTATGTGATGACATACATCATAATTACATAAACCATGTACCTTAAAATGATATTAGATGTCTACCCAACAGGCTGAAACAAAATGGCCCACACAAACCATAAAAGGCCCTCCTGGGGTCACTTTAGGCAAACCCAAAATGGCCCTCATGGGGTCATTTGAGGCGAACCATAATGGCACTCCTGCAATTTTCAAAATGACAAGCCTGTGCAAATGCCTGTTCAGCTGATGATTGGTTGATGCTCAGCATTATTCCACCATTCATTTGTACTAGTTCATTCAACTTGGCAAACAGTTTGTGTAACCTGGCGATAATTCCACGCACGTCATTTTATGCTCATATGTTTTTCATTTTAGGTAACCTCCACGTGACTCAGATGGCTGTTCGCCTCAAATCGATTGGCCTGGCTTCATGTGTATTCTGTTGAGTTTAATTTCTGTTTTTATTTCAGTTTTGTGTATAAATTGTCAAGATGATGAGCCACCAGACCTTGAGCTCTCAACACAATATTGCAACCTTGACTATAAATCCTGGTGGTAATTCTGGTGATTATAGTGATGATTTGTCAGAACCCAGTTCTCCAGAGAGCACTACATTTGATGCCTCCGACCTCTTGAACAGCACATCTGATGACATAACTGCACAGCTTGCAGCTGCAGGTATACATCATTTACATGAGAAATCCCATAGCATATACTGGGACTTCAAAAGTTACCATTATTTCGATCAGATTGCGATACAGTTTTTCGACAGGTGGGATTCTGCAGTGTTGTAGCGAAAAAAGCTGACATAAATTTTTAACCAAATTGCAACCTAGTCACAATCTGGTCAAAATTCTGTATCCATTTTTGATATTAATGTACTGTACTTGCAAATCCAATGGTATGTATGATAACATCTCGTCAGAAAAATGTTTTATTTGATGGTTTAACTCTACTTAACACGAAAGGAAGACAACACGTGCAAACAAAAATTATGGAAAAAATAATTTTTTAAAATTTTTGCATAAAAAATATAGCTTATGACCAGGCCTGGAAATAAGCAATCTGTCATTTGCAGATGGAGGTCCCCAGAGGGTGAATATGCTGATGCTGTCCAATACAGTGGTCTAGAATCCCCCAATATATCCTCTAGGCTCCCCTTTCTGGCTAGGTTTGAGACCTTGATTCAGATTGAGGTTCACAGAGGGTAAATGTAGTGATGCATCATTAAGTTCACCCTCCTGGGACCCCATTTTGCTCAACAAACTTGTTCCAATGAGGGGTGATAAGCTATGTTTTTGAGACAAAAATGAAAAAAGAATGAAAATTGAATGGTGATTTCTGTGAATAGCACTAGCCGGTTTTGGTTGTTTTTGGTAAAGGGTTAGATTTCCTGTTTCACTGTGAAAAAAATGCGTGTGAATCACAGCTTGAGATAAAATGTTGATTTACAAGAAAACACTGTTCACTTTGTACATGTACATGTGTATATTTATGACATACAAAAAACTTCAGAAAAGGTAAAAGTATTTATTGAGTTTTATTTAAGTCTGGTAAATTTGAATATTTATTACATAAATATAATAGCTGAAATATCTGGGTTTTTTAAATTCTTTAATTTTCCTAAGCAGATGAAAATTTTTCACTTTTGATAAGAACAATAAAGTATAACAGTGTCTGGCTGTCTCAATATAAATGTGTAGTTGATAATTCAAATTATTTATGTCCGATTTTCTTGTCATATAGCAATCTCTAGTTTGGCTCATTTTGAAGCCTGTGGATTACGATTCACATGTACTGTATTTGCAAAAGCAGTGTTTTTCTTAACCCTTTACCCAACGCAGACGATATAATTAAAATTTATTTTAAATATCATTTTTTCAAATTTTTCAAAAAATTTCAACAAAACCATATCATGTGACCCCTCGTTGGAACGAGCTTGTTCCAACGAGGGGGTCACATGATATGGTTTTGTTGAAATTTTTTGAAAAATAATATTTTTTCAACTTCTGAATTTGCATATTACGCTGATGGATGCGGCCGATTCGTTGGGTAAAGGGTTAATCAGCTAGTCACAACACACTTTCACCATTGGATCTAGATTTCATAAATATAATATTACGAAATCAAGAAACCTAAATGAAAATTGTATTCTCAAATTTCCTTCTTGTCAGGTGAGATTATTCATTGTTGCAGGGAGAAAGGAGGACAGAGAATTTTGACACAATTGCAACTAAATATTTCCCCATTAACCCATTACCCAACGTTAAAAATTGGCCAGCGCCATTCATAAAAATCATTAAATTTACATTTTATGCCCCCTGACTTAATGCTCCCTGACTTAAGTCGGGTGGCATATAGTGATTGAAGTGTGCGTGTGTCCATCCGTCCGTCCGTGTGTGTTTGTGTCTGCACTAACAAATGACTACTTATGTGGCTACGAGTTAGTTAAAAAGGATACTTATGTGGTTAAAGTCTGTTACGTGGCTAGCCACGTAACAGAATCTCTTATTGTGGGGGGGGGGGGGGGGGGGGTGGATAAATGTAAAGTAGGGCTAGGGCATTCCAGGGTTTGGTTTATGAGTGGGGTGGGGTGGGGGTCAGTGAAGGGGTGTTAGAGTTATGTGGCTTGGGTTAGTTTAGGGTTAGGGGTGGGGAGGGTTAGGGTCAGTAAAGAGTAGGGTTAGGGTTAGCTGACCCCCCAAAAATTTTCCCCCAAAAAACTTGTTTTATTATGTTGGACATGTGTTTTAGGTTAGCCACCTAATATGTCCATAAAATAGCCACATAAGTAGCCATTTGTTAGAACGTCCGAGCCAATAACTCAAAAACAGTTAGGGCCACAGTCATCAAACTTCACACAACTATAAAGGACCATGGGAGGATGTGTCACATAGCCGAGTCGTACCTTCAAGGTCAAGGTCACACTAAAAATTGGTCAATATTCGTGTCTCAGCCATAACTCAGAAACGAATCACAGTACAATTGTTAAACTTTTTAAAATGTTAAGGACAGTCAGAATGTGTGTCGCGTATAATGGTTTCCGCGGCATCTGCAAGGTGGAGGTCACAAGTGACCTTCAGACGTTCAGGGTCACAAATCGTGTCTCAAGCATAACTCCAAAATTATTAAGGCTACAATCATCTAACATCGCTCAATTATAAAGGACAATGGGTGGATGTGTCACACACACAGCCAGGTCCATAAGGTCAAGGTCACATTTCAAGGTCACACTGAAACGGTTAGGGCCACAGTCATTGAACTTCACACAATTATAAAAGACCCTGGGAGGATGTGTCACACACCATAGCCGGGTTCGTACCTTCAAGGTCAAGGCCACATTTCAAGGTCACACTAAAAATCAGTCAATATTTGTCTCAGCCATAACTCAGAAACGAATCATAGTACAAAATTTTTTACAAATGTTAAGGACAGTCAGAAGGTGTATCGCGTACAATAGTTTCTGCTGCATCTGCAAGGTGAAGGTCACAAGGGGGGGGGGGGGGGGTGTATTTTTACCTTCGTAACATTTTTCTTGTTTGTCTCAAATATGCTGTTTCAAAAAAGTAGGGAATTTTTTATAAAAGTGAGATATATGAAGAAATATATTTATACTCTCATTAAAAAGACAGTTGAGGCATTGCACTGTGACATCTGGTAAATGATTTCAGCTATAGTTGGGTGTCTGACAAGCACACATTCCATGCACTGATCTGTAGAAGACATGGACAGTCAGTCAGAGAATTTACCACATTCAGTCCAAGACCTCAGTACCTTGTAAATCCTCCTAGGTTCGCGAAACAAGCACGGATCTGACATGGCATACTCTTCACCAAATGTTCAGTATCGGCTTGACTGATGTTATTCCATTCTTCCTGCAGTGCAATGGCGAGTTCCGGGACATTGGTAGGGGGCTGTTGATGTTGGTGTAGGCACCTGCCAAGCCTATCCCAGACATGCTCAATTGGTGAAAGGTCTTGACTTAGTGCTGGCCAAGGCAGTGGAGCGTTGTTCCGCTCCTGGAGGAACTCTGTAGCGACATGGGCTCTGTGTGCTCTTGCACTGTCATCTTGGAAAATGAATCAATGGCTATGTCGTCGCACAAATGGTACCACATGAGGTGCTAGCCTGTTGTCACGGTAGTACTGCCCTGTGACACGCCCTTGGATGACCTGTAATACTGTTCTGCTTGTCATGGTTTTTTGCCTCTCCACATCAAAATGATCGTGCTGCCTAACGGTTACATCATGGTATCTTTCATTCCGCGACCGCAACACTCTGTGATCACCGATTGAGTAACGTTGAGAATTTGAGCCACTGCCACTATTCCAAAAAAGTAGGGGATATCTAAACTGATGTTTACATTTTTGGAAAATGGTATTGGATACACGGGATTGGGCACATCAATATGTTACCAAGTTTAGTTTGGATCATGAGTGTCACCAGCCCACGAAAACTTTGTGCAGGTTTTTCGCATGAGCGCCGCATTAATGTCTGGGGTACATTTTGAAATTTTCATTTGTCCTGGACAGGCTTTTTCGGAGGTCTCATCAATCTTTTCTTTGTATAAACTCGTTCATCAGGTTTCTGGTCGAAATGAAAATTGACAAGTGACGAATGTGTACGTGTCGTTGGCTTGTTGGAAACTGGCAACCGACAGACTGCAGTGGCTCAAATTCTCAACATTAATCAATCGGTGATTAGCAGGTTGTGGTCACGCTACAGTCAGACAGGCAATGTTGATGACAGACATCAGTCAGGCTGTCCTAGGCGGCAACTGCTAACCAGGATCCTTTCATCCGAACCACAGCATTATGTAACCGCCATCAAAGTGCCTCAGAAATTGGACAGCATCTGCACTGAGTGACAGATGTGCCAGTCAGTGGTCAGACTATCCGAAATCGCCTACACAGCTGGAATTTGTATGCTTGACGACCTCAAATAATTCCACGTTTGATTGAATGTCACAGCGCAGCAAGGCGTAATTGGTATGAAGCACGACAGCTCTGGAACACTCATCGGTGGAGCAACATCATGTTTTCCAATGAATCAAGGTTCGCTCTTGACTTCCACGACAGCCGAAACAGAGTGTGGTGGCGGCAGAATGACTGATACCATGACGTAATCATTAGGCAGCACAATTGTTTTGGTGGTGGATCGGTTATGGTGTGGGGAGGCATAACCATGACAAGCAGAACAGCATTACATGTCATCCAAGGGCGTGTCACAGGGCTGTACTACCGTGGCAATTTGTTAGCAGCTCAGGTGGTGCCATTTGTGTGTGGTCACGGCTGTCTATTCATTTTTAGCTCAACTTTGACGAAGTCAAATTTGAGCTATTGTCATGGCCCGTCGTCCGTCTGTCTGTCCGTCCGTCTGGCCGTCTGTCCGTCTGTCCGTACGTCAACAATTGGCTATGGCTCGGGCTAGAGGTCGTATTTATGAACCGATCTTTACGAAACTTCTTGTGTACCTTTGTTATGACCCTGGGACGGGAACGAGTGTTTTTAGGTGTGGTCCGAAATTCAAGATGGCTGCCAGCGGCCATTTTGTACCGATGATGCAAAAATCAGTTTTTTGTACAGAACTTGTGTATGAAAGTTCTGATTTGAATAAAGTTTTGTATAAATGTTTAGTACCATGGGATACATCACATATAATACGGGTTTTTTTCTCGTGCGTAAATTATGCAAATTAGACTGACTTTGATTTATTTAGTGTTACTTTCAGAGCTGTAAGTGCCAAGCTGCTATGGCTCGGGCTAGAGGCCGTATTTATGAACCAATCTTTGCGAAACTTCTTGGGTACCTTTGTTATGACCCTGGGACGGGAACGAGTGTTTTTGGGTGTGGTCCGAAATTCAAGATGGCTGCCAGTGGCCATTTTGTACCGATGATGCAAAAATCAGTTTTTTGTACAGAACTTCTGTATGAAAGTTCTGATTTGAATAAAGTTTTGTATAAATGTATAGTACAATGGGATACATCACATATAATACGGGTTTTTTTCTCGTGCGTAAATTATGCAAATTAGACTAACTTTGATTTATTTAGAGTTACTTTCAGAGCTGTAAGTGCCAAGCTGCTATGGCTCGGGCTAGAGGCCGTATTTATGAACCAATCTTTACGAAACTTCTTGGGTACCTTTGTTATGACCGTGGGACGAGAACGAGTGTTTTTGGGTGCAGTCCCAAATTCCAGATGGCTGCCAGCAGCCATTTTGTACCGACGATGCCGAAATCTGTTTTTTGTACAGAACTTCCATATGAAAGCTCTGATTTGAATAATTTTTTGTATGAATGTTTAGTACCATGGGATACATTACATATATTACAGGTTTTTTTCTTGTGCGTAAATTATGCAAATTAGGCTAACTTTGATTTATTTAGTGTTACTTTCAGCACTGTGAGTGCAAATCCCAATACGGCTCGGGCTAGAGGCCGTATTTATGAACCGATCTTCACGAAACTTCTTGGGTACATTTGTTATCACTGTGGGACGAGAAGGAGTGTTTTTGGGTCCAGTCTGAAATTCAAGATGGCCGCTAGCAGCCATTTTGTTCAAAATTAAGTGCAATCAGATTTTTGCGCAGAACTTCCAAATGAAAGATCTAATTTGAATAAATTTTTGTATGAATGTTTAGTACCATGGGATACATTACATATAATACAGAGTTTTTCTCGTGAATAAATTATGCAAATTAGGGGTCCGGGTGGGACTTAGAAAATTTTGGACCAAAATCCGGAAATTAGTTTTTTGGTTTTTTATGCGTTTTGGTCAATTTTAAGACAAAAAAAAAAAAAATTTTTTTACACTGAAAATTTGGGGTCCGGGTGGGACTTAGAAAATTTTGGACCAAAATCCGGAAATTAGTTTTTCGTGTTTTGATGCATTTTGGTCAATTTTAAGAAGAAGAAGAAAAAATTTTAGTCTGAAAATATTTTGTTTGGGACTGAAAATTTCCACACAAAAATAATAATCTACAATGATTGGTCTTAATCTGTAGTCCATTACAGTCACCTTGTAATTCTTTTATTATTGTTGACTGGGCCAAAACAAATACTAATTCCTGTCATATTCATTATTCAGTTGTCTTGGTCACAGCAAGTACTAATTCCTGTCATATCCAAGTTGAGCTACAGAGTCATTGACTCTTTCATTCAAGATGGCAATGCAAAAGCACACAGGGCTTGTGTCGCTACAGAGTTCCCACAGCAGCAGAACATCACCACACTGCCTTGGCCGGCACTATGTCCAGACGTTTCACCAATCGAGAACGTCTGGGATATGCTTGGCACCTACGACAACGCTAACAGACCCCTACCAATGTCCAGGAACTCATCGCTGGACTACAGGAAGAATGGAATAACATCAGCCAAGCTGATATTGGACTTTTGGTGAGGAGTATGCCACGTCGGATCCGCACTTGAATTGAGGAGGATTTACAAGGTATTGAGGTCTTGGACTGAAAGTGGTAAATTCTTTGACAGACTGGCCATGTCTTCTACAGCTCAGTGCGTGAAATGGGTGCTTGTCAGACACCCAACTATCGCTGAAATCATTCACCAGATGTCCCTGTGCAATGCCTCAACTGTCTTTTTGATGAAAATATAAATATTTTTCTTCATATATCTCACTTTTATCAAATATTCCCTACTTTTTATATGGCCGCTCATGTCCTTTTATGGTTGATTAGTCATGACTAGAGGATGGTTCCTTTCAATAACCAGCATCAATGTCCGTCGGTCCATCCGTCCGTCTGTCCATCCATCCATCTGTCTGTTAACTTTTATTAGCTCACTGAAAGTCAGGGTGAGATTTTCTGATCACTCTTCGTCCGTCGTCCGTCCGTCGTCCTGTGTGAAGGTGGTGTTTGAGCCTCTTTCTTCTAAATCACTGGCCACATTAATTAAATTTCATGTAAGTAGTGGTTATATAGGGGCATTTTGATTTTTATGCAAATTAGGTTTTGGCTCATATTGAGCAGAGGGGTGGGGGAAAAATGACCAAATTTTTTGAAAATCTTCTTCTAATGAACCACCAGTAGCAGAGACTTGATATGTGGTATACAGAGTCCTTTTGAGGTTTAGAATCAAGTTTGTTCAAGAGAAGTTTGTCAGGCATTATTTGCTTTCATTATGGAGGGGCAAAAATTTTGGCCACGCCTAAAATTTCTATTTTCAGAACCGTGAGGTCGATTTGAACCAAATTTGATATGAGATGATAATGGGTCATAAGTAGTTGATTGATGCAAAAAATTTTTTCTCATTGCCCCATGGGAACCTCGGGAGCTAAAAATAGGAAAAACTTTAAAACTGCCACATCTCCAAAACTAAACGGCACAGAGAATTCTTATTTTGTATAAAGCTTACTTTTATCCAGTAGAATAGAATGGTTAAAAAAAATCCCTATCGGTTTGATCACAAGGTACTTTTTTCAGGACTTTGAAAAAGTGCTGAGTCAGCACTTTTTAACACTGTAGGCAATGGGAAAAACATTAAAAAATCTTCTTCTCCAGATCCAGCAGGCAGAATCTTTTGATATTTGGTATGCAACATTGTAGTGTGGATCTGATTCAAGTTTGTTCAAACCGGCCCCCTGGGTTCATATTTGGACTCAGTATAGGAGCCCGATTTCGAACTTAGTGCATTTCAGGCAAATTTCTTAAAAAATCTTCTTCTCCAGATCCAGCAGGCAGAATCTTTTGATATTTGGTATGCAACATTGTGGGGTGGATCTGATTCTATTTTATTCAAATCGGCCCCCTAGATTCATATTTGGGCTCACTATAGAAGCTCGAATTCGAACTTGGTGCATTTCAGGCAAATATCTTCAAAAATCTTCTTCTCCAGATCCAGCAGGCAGAATCTTTTGATATTTGGTATGCAACATTGTGGGGTGGATCTGATTCAAGTTTGTTCAAATCGGCCCCCTGGATTCATATTTGGGCTCACTATAGAAGCCTGAATTCGAACTTAGTGCATTTCAGGCAAATTTCTTCAAAAATCTTCTCCAGATCCAGCAGACAGAATCTTTTGATATTTGGTATGCAAAATTGTGGGGTGGATCTGATTCAAGTTTGTTCAAATCAGCACCCTGGGTTTATATTTGGCCTCAGTACTATAGGAGCGCCCTCAGGCCCCCGGGGGTGAGCGCCCTCAGGCCCCCGGGGCCTCTTGTTTGTCCATGCTATAACATGAAAGCAATACATCCAAAAGATACTGTTTTTTTATGGTTGATTAGTCATGACTAGAGGATGGTTCCTTTCGATAACCAGCATTCTGGCATGTCCAATATGGCCGCCATGGCAACCATATGGGAGTTTTGGCGACTTTTGGTTCTCCACTCAATAACTTGAAAACAATATATTCATCTTTAATGGGTCATAAGCCAGGAATGTACAATTATTTTTGAAGGAATTATTGACCTTTTGTTCAACTAAAAATTTCTTCACAAGTGCAATTTCTTCATATACGGCCATATATTGATCCACCGCCTGGCGGTGCTTTTCTTTTGAATAGTGTAATTGGCAATTTTTAAAGCTGAAGTCCTGAGGAGATGTTTACCACCCTGGTATTTTTTAAAGCAAGCAGTTCAGTCTCATGATTGACTGCTAACAATTGTCAAATTTCCAAGCCAATTCTGAATGTTTGCATCAAAAGTTTTATGGTGCTGCAAAACAGTTTACATCGGCTTTCGCCTTGGCATTGCCAAAATGCGATGGTAATTGCAAGAGCCACCAAATGTTCAATTTGCAATGTGGTGGTCAGTTGATTTTGGGAATTCCAGCTCATAAGTTATATATGGAAAATGGAAAAGAAATGCTGTACCCTGTCTCTGACCGATTTGCGGCTCGAATTTTTGATGAATGGGAAAAATGTTATGTCATGGAGAGTTTGCATTGACGAGCACTCGTCTAATTTTTAGAGACCTTAACGACTGTTCTAATAATCTGTATGTATTGGTACAGTGTATGATGGATTGTATTTTCCTCCACATTTCATTAAGCAGTACATCTACAATTCAAATAAATGTATGTGTAAAATATGTTGTTTTCCTTTCTCAAGGACCAGTCGGAGTTGCAGCAGCAGCAGCAATAGCATCATGTAAAAAAAGAAAACATCCACATCATTTTGAGACTAATCCTTCTAAACGGAAGCGCCAACAGACTAGACTTCTCAGGTATGCAGTTACGGTTCATTAACAATTTTTTGTATGCATAAAGCTGACTGAAGTTTGGAGTAATGATTCAGCTGTCCATAGTTATGTAAATAATAGTGAAAAACAAAACAGAAATTAATGGATGTAATACCAAATTCAAAGATTATATGTTTGGAAAGCAATTGTGGCAACCCATTTGGACATGATCATGATGTAGATGATAAGAGTACTTAACTGTTTTTTTTTGATTGAGTGTTTGTTTTTCTATGGGAGGTTCCTATACTCGGAGTTTAAGTTACAGTATTTCTTTTCAACCTACTCACAATTGTTTACAATTGGCTGTAACATAAGTGCAAGCCCTACTTCGGAACTAACTCAAGCTTTTAGAATCTTTTCCAAACGAGTTGGAAAAGTACTAGAGTGCAAAAGCACGAAAAAGATCGAAAAAAGGGTCGAGCGAGACCAGCGCTCGAAATTACAGGTACTCTCTCTGCACACCTCTTGCGTTTACCGAGCGCATGCGCAACAACCGTGACGTCAATTCCTTTATTTTCCGCCATTGTTCATGGTCGGAAATTTTTGTGACTGTGCTGTTTATGATATTAATTCTTCGTGAACAACTTATTAATCGTCTTTAGTGTGCTACTGGATTGTATCCTTTTTCAAGCTACCAAATTATTACTCTCATTTAATGTTAATTTGTATTATTATTGCTGTGCTTTTCACACTTTATCTTGCCTTTCCCCCACGTGTGAACACGACCTTCGTTCTGTTTTCCGTCGGCGGGAAGCTTGATTGTTGTATTTATATCATGCCTAAGACTATTCCTTGTACCTCTTGTTTGCAGGTGAAACATGTGGACGATTCCCATACCACATGTGTCACTTGCAACAATTGCACTCAGGCCCAATCATGTGGTATCTGTGGGGTTTGGTCCTCTAAATTTTGGGCTTCTGTTAACAAGGTGGTTCTTTCCAGAGCTAGAACCCCTCGTTCTCGGGGTAAGGGTAGCCGTGCCGTTGCAGACATTTCTGCTGGTGCACGTGGTGACTCTGTCACACAGGATTCGGATCTGACTTCTGTGGCGAGCTCCTCTGCAACTGTTGACGGTGTTTGTTCTGTGATACCTGATGAGGAGACCGCGGTCTCTTTGTCTTCGGATGTCACTATTGAGGCGTCTGTTTTCGTTGAGAGCTTTTCCGAGGTCAACTCGGTAACCCTCTCCGATCTGCCTCCAACACCGTCGACCGTTGTTGAGGGGGTTGCTACTCCAGATCCTATTCTGTCTGATGGTGGCTCTTCCATCTCTTCTGGGGATGGTCTACAGTCTCGGGGGACCGAGGCTGTATCTGCTGGTGTGTCTGTGTGTTCTCAGCCTCCCCCAGCCTCGCGGCGAGGCTGTGCGGGTTTGCTGTCTGCTCCGTCTCATCTGGCTAGGTTTGCTCCTAGTCGGTTGAGCCGGCCGGTCGCTTCGGCAGCGATTCCTCGTCCCTCGAGTGAATCGTTTATTGTTCCACCTTCGCCTGCTAGTGTGCCGACTAGCGGGATGGTGTTGGGACGCTGGCATCCAGGGCCTGCTGTTCGGCAGCGGTCAGTGACAGCCCCGGTTAGCTGTCACTCTCGGAACCTTCCTCCGGTGATTCCTCACTGTGTTCCGAGTCTGGGTGTCGATCGATGCTTGCCGTCGGTCTCAGAGGATAGGCAGTTGGGGCCGTCTGCTGCGCAGAGGTCAATGACAGGTTCCTGTCATTCTTGGGACAATCCTCCGGTGTCTTCTCACCGTGTCCTAGGTCCAGCTACCGATCGACGTGCGCCGTCGGTCCCTTTCGAGGATTTGCAGGCAGGGCCTTCTGTTTCGCAGAGGCCAGTGATGGCTCCTGGGCGTCACAATCGGGACTATCCTCCGGTGTCTTCTCACCGTGCTCCTATTCTGTCTGCCGATCGACGTTCGCCGTCGGTCTCTTCTGAGGATTTGGGTTCTTCTACCAGAAGGGTCCATTGGGAGGACACTCCGTCGGGCGATTCTGCTGCGACGGATTCTCAGGGTGACCTGCGCCAGGCCGTTTTGGCGCTCACCCGGTTGCTTTCTGGCAACCCTCAAGTTGGCCTCCCTGTGCCTCCTGAGGCACAACCTCCTTTGGTCGGTCGCCGAGATGTCTCGCCTGGCCCCTTGGATACTGCACAGTATTCACAGGAGGTTTCTGCTGGTCAGCCCGAGTTGGGCTACGTCTCCTCTGCTACGGAGGATGACGAGTATCTTGAAGGTGATGGTCCCCCCTCGTCAGTCTTGGGGCAGGCTTTGGATTTCGTCTTTGGCTTATTGCCGGACGTTCTACCTTCCGACCAGCCTTCTGTGACCGTCCGGCCGCGGTCCACTGTGGAGCGCCGTAACCCTGTTGAGCCTTCTAGCTCCGGGGCTTTGCGTCCTCTGCAATCGGCTCAGGTGGTTGAGTCCTTCCAGGGCTTAGACGCCAAAATGCGTTCTAAGGCCCTCAAGGGTTCCTTCTTTTCTAGAGCTGATGCCTTCCTGCCTCCATCGCGGTTTCGTGTTTACGATTCCGTCTCTCCACCAGTCTTCCAAGGGATGACTACTGTGGATGAGGATTCTTCTTCCCTCGGGTTGACTAAGCCTAAGTCGGCAGTTCTCCCGATGTCGGTAGTTGAGTCTATGGTGGGCCTGTCCCGAGAGATGCTGGGTATGTTATCTCTCGCGGACCATGTCGTCGCTGCTCTGGCTGAATTTTTTCCACCAGGGGAGTTTGATGACGCTCAGGCGCCTTTTCGCGTTTTGTCACAGGCTCTTATGAACTTGACTCACGCTCATGCCTGTAACACGGCCAATTTGGAGCTGGCACGCCGGGATGCGGTTTTGGATTCTTTACCATCCCTTCCTTCTGAGCAACGTGCTGTTCTGAGGTCTGCCTCTTTGGTAGGACCTCAGTTGTTCCATGGTTCCGTGGAAGCTGTTCGTGGCGAAGTTCTTCGTCATTCGAAGGACCAGCTTTTGCTGAGACAGCTTGACCCACCTGCTGCTGCGGGTGGGGGTCGTTCCAGGCCCGCCAAGCGTGCTGCTGCGTCTGCCTCGTCGGCGACGTCGGCTACGCCTTCGGCTCCGTCTGCTCCTTCTGCTCATAAGAAGCGCCGACGTGGCCAGGCCCGCTGGCAGCCTCAGGCTGGAAAGTCTCAGGACTCTGTCACTTCCCGAGGTGGTTTCTCCTCTCGGGGGCCTCGTCGAGGCCGCAAGTGAAGGTTCTCACCTCGATTCGCCTCCAGTCGGAGGAAGGCTGTCGCTGTTTTACGACCGTTGGACAGAGATAACGTCGGACTCTTGGGTCCTCGACGTCATTCATTCCGGTCTGCGACTGTCCTTCCATCGGCACCCCAGTTTATCTCGGGTGCCCCTTCCGACTCAGGTCCCTTCAGATTCTCTGCGTCGGGACCTTCTGGTGCAGGAGATCGACAATCTCCTCACCAAAGGGGCGATCGAGGTGGTCAGGAACACCCTTTCACCGGGGTTTTACTCGAGACTTTTCTTGGTGCCGAAGAAAAACGGCCAATTTCGTCCTGTCATCGATCTGAGTACCCTGAACGAGTACATAATTGCTCCTCGTTTCAGTATGGAGACTTTCCGGTCGGTTCGACGTTCAGTTCATCAGGGCGATTTTGCGGCCAGTATCGACCTGAAGGATGCCTACTTCCATGTACCCATTCATCTGGCGTCACGGAAATACCTTCGGTTCTCGTTTCGGGATCGAGTTTTTCAATTCAGAGCTCTCCCGTTCGGTTTGAACCTGGCTCCTTGGGCCTTCACCCGACTGATGTCACATGTGCTTGCTTTCCATCGCACTCAGTCGGCGGTGACTTCGTCCGCCTACCTAGACGACATCCTCCAACGGCACCACGATGCTGCTGTTCTGGAGTTCGATGTCCGGCAGTTTCTTTGCCTGCTAGCGTCGCTGGGTTTCAGAGTCAATCGCGAGAAGTCGGATCTTCTTCCTTCTCAGCGATTCCGTCATTTGGGGATGGATTTCGACACTCTTCACAATGTAGTGTCGGTTCCCCAGGCTCGGGCGACGATTCTTTCCGCCTTGACTCGGGACCTGCTTCAATCTTCCTCGGTCTCGGCCAGGACTTTCCTTCGGATGCTGGGCCTTTGCGGTTCGGTGACCGATCTCATTCCGCTCGGTCGCTTGTTTGTCCGACCTCTCCAACACTTCCTGTTGGATCATTGGCGTCCGAATGTAGATCCGCTGGACCTGGAACTCACTATTCCACGGTCTCTGCTTTGTCACCTCCGCCCTTGGGCAAATATTCCCTGGCTGACACAGGGTGTTCCGTTGGATCTTCCTTTGGCCGATCGCATCCTTACTGCGGATGCCAGCGATCGGGGCTGGGGTGCGACGTCGGAGAGTGGGACAGCGAGCAGGTGGGCCTTCATATCAACCAGAAGGAGCTCCTTGCTCTTCTGTTGAGTTTTCGGCTTTGGATCCCTCATCTGTCGGACCATGTTGTCCTACTTCTTTCGGACAATTCGACAGTAGTGGCCTACATACGGAATCAGGGAGGCACTCATTCGATTCCTATGTATCGGCTGTCTCGGGATCTTCTTCTGTTGGCACGGGATGTGAACGCTCGGGTGTCCATTCGACACATTCCCGGGCGTCTCAACGTCCTAGCAGACTCCCTGTCCCGACGCGACAGTGTCCTTCCAACCGAATGGATGCTACATCGGTCGGTGTTTCAGGCGATTTGCGAGCAGTGGGGTCGTCCTCAGGTCGACCTTTTCGCTACTCGCTGGAATCATCAGGTAGAGACTTTTGTCTCCCCTTGTCCAAATCCTCTGGCATTTGCAGTAGACGCTCTGTCTCTGGACTGGACAGGCTGGGTCGGCTATGCCTTTCCTCCTGCACCGATTCTTCCTCAAGTTTTAGCGAAGATTCGTGCTTGCAGTTGCAGGATCATTCTGATCACACCCCTGTCTCCACAGAGGGTGTGGATCAATCTGCTGCGGCCTCTATTGGCCGATCGACCGATTCGTCTACCTCTACGTCGCGATCTTCTTTCACACGGTCGTCCCAGGAAGTATCACAACAACCTGGCGAGCCTGTCCCTTCACGCCTGTCTTTTATCAGGTCCAGTCTCCGACGTAGAGGTTTTTCGAGACGATCAGTGGAGTGCATTTCTGCATCGCGGCGACCTTCCACTGGAATGACTTATGCCGCCAAGTGGAAGGTTTTCTGCCGCTGGTGTTCAGATCACAATGTGAATTACCGTGATCCGTCTATCGCTCAAATTGCGGATTTTCTGGTTTTTCTTTTTGACTCCAAGGGCCTCCAGCCTATTACGATTAAGGGCTATCGGTCTATGCTGTCTGATACTTTCTCTTATGTGGGAAAGCGGTGTATCGGTCGTAATCTTTTCCTCTCCAAACTTATTCGGCACTTTTCTTTGAAGAGGCCTCGAGTTTTGCGTCTTACACCCAAGTGGAACTTGGCATGGGTGTTGCACTGTTTGGAGGGGGCGCCTTTCGAGCCTTTATCTGAGACCGACATGCGTTTTCTCACCTATAAGACGGCTTTTCTTCTAGCGTTTGCTTCTGCTCGTCGAGTCAGTGAGCTTCATGCGCTATCTGTTGATTCTGCCTTCTTCCGAAATGAGGCTAACAGTGTCACATTCACTACTGATTGCTCTTTTCTGGCTAAGAATCAACTCCCCGATTCGGTACCTCCTCCCATCTGCATTCGGGCTCTCCCTGCTGTAGATGGACGGAGGCCTCTTCTTTGTCCTGTTCGTGCGGTCAAGACTTACATTACTCGCACTCAGTTCATTAGGAGGGATCGGAAGAGATTTTTTCTGTCTCTCATTCCTAAGCGGCAGTCTATCTCTTCCCATTCTATTTCCAGGTGGATCTGTCTTGCAATCAAGCTGGCTTATTCTCGCTTGTCTGCATCGGATCTTGTTTCGAACCGGCTTAATGCTCACGAGGTTCGTGCCATTTCTACATCCTGGGCGTTCTCCAATTCTGTTTCGCTCCGTGATGTTATGAATGCGGCTTACTGGAGGAATGCTTCTACCTTCTCCTCCTTTTATCTCCGCCACCTTCAGCAGCAATCTGAGGACCTTTATTCTTTAGGCCCTCTCGTGGCTGCTCAGGCTGTGGTGCACCCTCGTTAAATTGTTTTTGTCGAGGTTGCGCTTCTCTCAGCCTTGTTCTTTTCAGGTGCCTTCTCTCTTTCTTCATTACAGGTTTTAGTTTTTGTTCTCTGCCATCCTTGCTTTCGTTCTGCTACTCTTGTTGGTATTGGTTATGTGATTCACCTCCTCCTATTGTTTATTCAGCCAATTGTAAACAATTGTGAGTAGGTTGAAAAGAAATTAAAATTTTTTAGTAAATTTTGTTTCTTAACATACCTACCACAATTGTTTACCGGAGGCCCACCCTCCTTGGGGATATCTTTGATATCGATGCCTCCCCGCTAAATCACAAACTTCTCGTTGGCGGAAATACGGAATTGACGTCACGGTTGTTGCGCATGCGCTCGGTAAACGCAAGAGGTGTGCAGAGAGAGTACCTGTAATTTCTAGCGCTGGTCTCGCTCGACCCTTTTTTCGATCTTTTTCGTGCTTTTGCACTCTAGTACTTTTCCAACTTGTTTGGAAAAGATTCTAAAAGCTTGAGTTAGTTCCGAAGTAGGGCTTGCACTTATGTTACAGCCAATTGTAAACAATTGTGGTAGGTATGTTAAGAAACAAAATTTACTAAAAAATTTTAATTTTTTAAGCTCATCTGGGATCATTCAAGATGAGCTACAGTAATCGCTCATCTCCCGTCGTTCTGCTTGATGGTGGTGTTTGTGACTTTTATTCAAAAATCATTGAATCAATTTTGAAGCAATTTTAGAGAATTGTTGCTCCAGGGATTGCATTATTGTTATTCAAATCAAGTTGCCAGGCCTTATAGGGAAGGGGTGGGGGAAATTGGGTTGAAATTTGGTACTTAGCTTTCTTTTGAGGTATACACTCAAGTTTGTTCAAGGGAAGTTTGAGGAGCATTGTTTACAGTTCTGGGAGGGACAAGTTTTTTTACCCCACCCAGAATTTCTATTTTCATCTTCCATAGGCTGATTTGAGCCAAACCCCTATGGGTACTGCTGGTTATAAGTACTTGATTCACACAAGAAAAATTTTCTCCACATCCCCGAGGGAATCATGGGAGCTAAAAATAAAACAAAATGCCCACATGTCCCTGGGTGGAACTGATAATTGTTATTCGGTATGTAACATTCTTATGACCAGTAGAATTGAATGGGCTGAAAAAATCACTGTCAAATGTGTCATAGGGTATGCATCAGAATCTTTTAACATGTGGTATCCAATATCCTTAGGGGTGTCAGATTTAAGTTTGTTCAAATCAGATCCCTGAGTTCATATTTGAGCTTCAAAGTTGGTAATGGAAAATCATCAAGTCGGTATTCTCTCAAAAATTAAAAAAATCTTATCCAGAACCACTGGCCAGAATCTTTTGATACTTGGTATACAACAACCATAAGGGGATCAGATTGAAGTGTGTTAAAATGAAGTCCCCAGGTTCATATTTTGGCTGCATTCAGGAGCTCGAATTTCAGACAAGGCTTTACAAATCTAAAGAACCATCAGACAAGATCTTTTCATATTTTTTGTACAGTCAGTTGCAAGATAGTGAGGTTGGATTCAAGTTTGTTCAAAACAGTTCCCTGGGTTCATATTTGGGCTCACTATGTCAACCCAAGTTTTAACTGTGCAATCTGCAATATGAGGAATATTCTTTAAAAGTCTTAAGCATTTTTTTCGTATACAACATCTTTGAGAGGGGTGGAGGACAGATATAAGTTAGTTCAAATCAAGTCCAGATCCCCCCCTCCCCCCCCCCTCCCCCCAGGTAACATTTGGGCTCCATATGGATGAGTGAGGGCCGAGTGAATACGTTCGCTGGTCTCTCATGCCACAGGTCTCGGGATCGATCCTCAGTCAGGGAATGTTCTTTGGATATCTAAACACTTTCTGTGCGGAGAGAGATGCACTCTATGCAAGCAAAAGATCCCTTTATTATGCCCCTGAAAAATTTTTTCAGAGGTATATAGTTGAGGTCTCCGTCCGTCAGTCCATACTTCTGTACGTCCATCCATATGAACATTTTGTATTATAATGCGAGCATCATTTTTGGATTTTAATGTTCTTTGGTATGGTGATAGGGCAGCTTGGGGGAACGGATGCCCTCATACCTAGCATTTTGTCCATTCATGTTTGGTAGAGTTATGGCCCCTGTTTGTTTTTGGCCTCTGTTTCTGACTAAGGTAAATTGTACCATAGCCTATAGGGCAAAGTGCTGTGTGCCCCCGAAAAATTTTTGAGGGGGTATATAGTCGAGGTCTCCGTCCATACTTCCCTAAGTCCTTCCGTCCATCTGTCTGTCCGTACGAACATTTTGTATTATAACTCGAGCATCAGTTGTTGGATTTTAATGTTTGTTGGTATGGTGTTAAGGCAGCTTGGGGGAACGGATGCCCTCGTACCTAGCGTTTCGTCCATTCATGTTTGGTAGAGTTATGGCCCAAGTTTGTTTTTGGCCTCTGTTTCTGACTAAGGTAAATTGTACCATAGCCTATAGGGAAAGTTCTGCCCAATTTTTATTTTTAGTTTATTATTTTTCTGCGGCCCACTGCTTGCAGAGGAGGTTGCATGACATTTTAACCTCTACATATCAATATATCCATATAAATATGGATGACACAAGAATTATAGTGATTTTGGTTCCAGACCATTTAAAATTGTATCACCGCACCAATCAATTTCAAATTTTATTTTCTTATCACTAATGTCAAAATACAGGTCAAGTTTGATTTGCAGGTTCACTCCGACCTTTCTTGCAAGAGTTATGCCTCTTTTTGAATTAAAAAATCACAAATTTCCCAATTTCAGCTTTATTGTTACTGTCCAGTGCCTATAGGGGAAGTGCTGCCTGATTTTTTTTAGTTCACTATTTCTGTATTGCCCAGTGCTTGCAGGGGAGGTTGCATGTCATTTTAAACTACATATCAATATAATCATACAAATATGGATGCCAATTTCAGCTTTATACTTACTGGCCAGTGCCTATGGGGAAGTGCTGCCCAATTTTTTTTAGTCCACTATAGTTTTCTGTTCTGCCCAGTGCTTGGTGGGGAGGTTGCATGTCATTTTAACCTACTACATATCAATATAACCATATAAATATGGATGCCAGTTTCAGCTTTATTCTTACTGGCCAGTGTCTTATAGGGGAAGTGCTGCCCAATTTTCTTTTAGTCCACTATCCCAATTTTTTCGAGTCCACTATTTCTGTACTGCCCAGTGATTGCAGGGCAGGTTTGCATGTCATTTTAACCTACTACATATCGATATATTCATATAAATATGGATGACACAAGAATCATAGTGTTTTTTAATTCTGTTCATTCAAAGTTGTTTGGATGAACCAATTCTCTTCAAACATTCAGAAGTTATTTATTTACATGCAAGTCTGACTTTGCTACATTCGGGGGCATTAGCACACGCGTTAGCGATGCTCTTGTAATATTTGAGAAGAGCGAGGCCACGGAGTTGCCGCTAGATAGTTCATCTCACACATCTGCGCCATTGGGTCAAGGAGAGGTATTAATATAAGTTGCAGAATTGTTTGCCAATTCTTGTAAAACAAATAAGATTAAATAAATATGGGGGCCCGAAGTTTAATTTGGTGCAATTTGAAGAATAATCTTTAAAAAATCGTCCTCTCAAGAACCACTTGAGATCTTTTGATATTTATTATGCATCATCCTTGGGGGATCAGATTCAAGTTTGTTCAAATCAAGTCCCAGAGTTCATATTTGGGCTTCCTATTTTAACAAAGTGCAATATGAGGAATATCCTTTAAAAATCTTTTTCTGTAGAACCACCAGTAAGAATCTTTTGATATTTTATACACAACATTCTTTGGGGGCAGATTTACGTTTTCTCAAATCTAGTTCTTGGGTTAATATTTGGGCTCCTGAACTTGGTCCAATATCAGGAATAAGCTTTCAAAATCTTTTTCAGATCCACTAGTCACAATCTTTTGATATTTGGGATGCAGCTTTCTTTTTTTTAGCTGTGACTAGCAGCTCTATAAGTGGCAATGTCGGTCTGTCTGTGACCAACGAGTTTCAAAACTCAATAACTTTTGAAATACTTGATAGAATTACTTTATATTTGGCATGTAAGTGTATCTTATTGATGTCTAACCACTGTTCAATGCATGTGTTGTTCCAAATATTTTTCTTGGAGTTATGGCCCTTGATGAACTTAGAATTTTGTGACTAACGAGTTTCTAAAAGAATAACTTTGAAACTACCTGGTGGAATGACTTCATATTTGATATGCAAGTTTATCTCATTCATGTCTAGCCCATGTCCGATGCAAATGTTGTTCCAAATATTTTTCTTGGTTTTTTTTTCACCATCATCTGTAAATTGCCCCTGAGAATACTTTTGGGATTTGCAGATTGCACCACTCAGAACTTCCAGTCAGAACTTTTTGATATTTAGTATACAACATCCTCCTTGTGGTGGAGGGTAGGTCTGTGAGAGTGGTGTTTATTGAAGTCAAGTCATATAGGTTCCCTCTGGAGCATTCTTCATAAATCATCTTTTTCAGAACCACCAGTCAGAACTTTTTGATATTTAGTATACAACATCCTCCTTGTGGTTGGGGGTAGGTCTATGAGAGAGGTCAGATTCAAATTTGTTGAAATCAAGTCCCTGTGTTAATATCTGAGCCCCAATATAGAAGCCTGTTTTCCAACTTAGTCCAGTATGAGGAATAATGTTTAAAAATCTTCTTCAGATCCTCTGATCAAAATGTTTTGATATTTGCTAAACAGCATCCTTATATGGAGGGGGGGGGGGGGGAGTCGAGGGGGAGATTCAAGTTTGTTCAACACAAGTCCCTGGGTTCGTACTTGGGTTCCCTATGGTAACTCAAATTTTAACTTGCCCAGTAGTGCTATATGGGGAATAATCTTTAACAATCTTCTTAAGAATGTCCTTGTTTTAGCATTAATGGACATACTGGATATCTATGATAGCATCTGAATTTCAAAAAGATTTGCTCAAATTTGAATTCCTGGGTTCATATATATGGGATTTACAGTGATTCAGTGTCCTGTCTCTAAAGAATCATTGATGTTTTGTCTTGTGAGTGCTTTAGAGTATGGTGGCCGGATCACCCTTACAGGCCATAGAGGTATTTGGCTCCACCATTTAGGTGCTCTTTTGGTCACCTCTTTATCTAATGTTGAGCTGTAGCTTTGGATTTGTTGTGGTTTTTCGAGTGCTTGGTTAAAAGGATAATACTTTGAGGTGTCGGTTGCATCTGGGGACATTCCTTTCTTGTGATTACCACATGAAATGAGCTGCCAGGCTTTATTTTTATACGCCCGTTTAAAAAACGGTCGTATTATGTTATCAGTCTGTCTGTCTGTCCATCTGTCTGTCTGTCTGTCCGTCTGTCTGTCCGTAAACAATTTGGTTTCCGTTCATTTAAAGTCAAACGCCTTGACGGATCGACATCAAACTTTCAGAAGTTGTTTTTAGCATTAAAATACAGGTCAAGTTCGATATTGGTGTTTCTCAGTCCATCTGCTGCAGAGATATGGCCCTTTGAAAACACAATATTTCTAAAAAAAAATTGGTTTCCGTTCATTTAAAGCTGAACGCCTTGACACCAAATTTTTCAGTTGTTGTTTTTAGCAATGAAATACAGGTCAAGTTTGATATCGGTTTTTCTCAGTCCATCCACTTCAGAGTTATGGCTTTTTGAAAACACAATCTTTCGAAAAAAATTGGTTTCCCTTTCATTTAAAGTTGAACGCCTTGACGGATCGACATCAGACTTTCAGATGCTGTTTGTAGCAATAAAATACAGGTCAAGTTCGATATTGGTGTTTCTCAGTTCATCCGCTGCAGAGTTATTGCCCTTTGAAAACACAATTTTTGAAAAAAATTGGTTTCTGTTCATTTAAAGCCGAACGCCTTGACAGATTGACACCAAATTTTTCAGATGTTGATTTTATACACCCGTTTGAAAAACGGGACGTATTATGTGAATGTTCTCTCCACCCGTCTGTCTGTCTGTCTGTCTGTCTGTCTGTCTGTCTGTCTGTCTGTCTGTCTGTCCAACCATGGACACATTTCGTTTCCGGACGATAACTTTAGTTGTAATAGTTTGAGCTGAGTTAAATTTGGTATGTGGGTTTAGTATGACAAAATACAGGATGGGTTCGAATTCCATTTCTAGCGGCCTATTTGCAGTAGAGTTTTGGCCCTTTATTTATGGGAATTTAGCCCAACTTTTCGTTTCCGGACGATAACTTTAGTTTGCCTTGACCGATTTATTTCAAATTTTCAGTTTTTTTGTTTTTGACCACAAAATACAGCTCAAGTTCACTTTTGACCACAATCGCATATACCTTTCCAGAGTTATTCCCCTTAAATGATTGCAAATTTGTGGATTTTGTGGTTTCCGGATGATAACTTTAGTTTGCCTTGACCGATTTTTTTCAAATTCTCAGATTTTGTTTTTGACCACAAAGCACAGCTCAAGTTCACCTTTGGCCATAATCGCATGTACTGTTCCATAGTTATTCCCCTTGAATGATTGCAAATTTGTGAATTATGTGGTTTCCAGATGATAACTTTAGTTTGCCTTTACTAATTTGTTTCAAATTCTCAGATTTTGTTTATGACCGCAAAGCACAGATCAGGTTTACTTTCGGCCAAAATCGTATGTACCTTTCCAGAGTTATTCCTCTTGAATTTGTGCATTTTGTGTTTTCCGGATTATAACTTTAAGTTTGGCCTAACTGTTGGAAATAGAATGCATCAAATATTTGGTTTCCGGTTGATAACTTTTATTATTTGTTTTCTGATTAGTTGCAAACTTGGTATGTTGTTTAATCACAAAAAAATACAGGTCAAGTTCGAATATGGGGTTGGTCCAAACAATTTTCACTCTCACCCCCCATCCTTACCCCAACCCTTCAAAAATACAAAACGGGCGTATATTATCCCGCTACGCAGTGCTCTTGTTTATTCTTAATGATAAAGAAATAAATAACCCAACAGAAATAGCCAGAGAATTCAATGCTTACTTTGCAAATATAGGAAAACGTACAAGTGATAAAATGCCTGGCACCAACAAGTTGTTTTACGACTTCATGGAGGCAAATTCTACTAATAATTTTTACATAAGCCCTACATGTGATTTTGAAGTTATGAATATTGTAAAATCCCTAAAGTTAAAAGGAAACAAAGATTGTGATGATATTAGTTCAAATCTACTTAAACAAACTATTGGCCCCATCATTAACCCTTTAGCACACATCTTCAATTGTTTGTTTTCATGTGGCACTGTTCCAGACAAAATGAAAATTGCAAAAGTTATTCCCATATTTAAAGCAGGTGACCAACATAATTTTACAAATTACAGACCCATTAGCATACTTCCGACATTCTCAAAAGTGCTAGAAAAACTTATGTCAGTAAGACTTTCAAAATACTTAAATTGTTTTAGTATCTTATATCCAAATCAGTACGGTTTTAGGAAAAATCATAGAACGGTACATCCTGTCATGCAATTGCTGAAAACTATATAAAATGAAAATAATAAAACCAGTAAAAACAGTACACTTGCGTTATTTTTGGATCTTTCAAAAGCGTTCGATACAATAGACCATGACATTTTAATAAATAAACTATATGGATATGGCATTAGAGGTTTGGGTAATGACTGGTTTAAAAGCTATTTATCTGATAGGTCACAGTATGTCACATATGGCGACCATATATCTGACAGAGCAAAAATATCACACAGAGTTCCACAATACTCAATACTCTGCCCAATACTGTTCCTGATATATGTCAATGACATCTATCATGCTTCATGCCTAAATCTCCTATCTTTTGCTGAAGACACTACTGGACTTTCTTCGGGTCCCGTCTCAAATCAATTAGCCCAACTCATAAATAAAGAGCTTGAAAAAGTATTTGAATGGTGTTGTGCAAATCAACTAGGATTAATTGCAACAAAAACTAAACACATTTTAATCAACCCTTCCGCCAAAAAAACAACGACAATTCACCATAACATTTTAATAAATGGCCAAATCATAAGTAGAGTAGGGTAAAATAATACAGAAAAATCTCTTAAATTCTTAGGAATACATATTGATGATAGTTTATGTTACAAACATCATATATCTCATCTCTCTTCGAAGATTGCTCGGGCAAATTTCGCACCAAATAGAGTGAAGAGCACGCTTCCCCGAGAAGCGCTGAAAACACTTTATTATGCCCTGATACACACACATTTAGTGTATGGGGAAATGCTAGAACGATTAAAAAGATATTGCTTCTCCAGAAATGCTCCATCCGCATAATAAACAATAAGAAATATAATGCACACACTGATCCCCTCTTTTGAGAAAACAAGATTCTTAAAGTAACCAACCTCTTTAAAATCCACGCGTGCCTGTTCGTATATGACTGATATCACGATAACCTGCCAGTATCCTTCAGATATTACTTCCACCCTGTAGTCAACACTACGGATAGAGCTAGTAGAAGGCGAGATACTCTCCAAATTGATAGAACAAGGACAAGGTCTCTTCAGAATTTTCCAACACACATGTACCCCAAACTCTGGAACGATCTAGACTTTGATTTACGTAATATAAATAACAGAAACATTTTTAAAAAACAATTAACCTCAAAATTATTGTCCCAATACTCCGATAACATGAACTGTAATAATCCTTACTGTACAGACTGTGCCATCTAACAATAGGTAGAATATTTTCAGAGTAAACTGAGTGGATATGCATTTTCAAGATTAAACCAATTTCCCAGCACAGTGCCGGCAGACGTGGGCAGTGAAATGTCTACTGGGGAACTTTGTTTCTGTTCTTCTCCTGTTGAGGACGTCAGCACTTTGCGACGGTCCGTGGGAGGCTCTCTCTGGGAGCGCCGCACACAGTGGTGTCGGGAGATGGAGTTGTCAACGAGGGAGAAGTATTGGTTATCGACCTATTTCTGCTATTCCTGTTTGCTACTGGACAAATTCTCGTCTCTTAACTCAATTGTGTTAGTTACACTAGTCACCAGCGACCAAGACCAAGTATAGATGAACGGTTGTTAGTCCGATTCCAGTGCTGCATGGTACAATCTCCGGGAGACGACAGGTAGACAGCCAATCTGGCTATGCCATCTCTCTGCGGTATACAGGTATAATTGATTATCTTTGCTCTGAAATTATGTATGTATATTTTTTGTTGTATACTGTTAAATAAAGATTCATTCATTCATTATTTATGTATTTATTGGTGGTTAAGGTTACATACTTACGCACAACGGCTAATCATGACCGTGACAGTTTTATGGGTGGAGGAAGCCGGAGTACCCGGAGAGAACCACCGAGCAACGACGAGCAACTGCCAGCTCCCAAACATTGTAACTCTGCACTGCAGCACAGACAGGGTTAGATTGGTTGAAGACATGCACACCATCGACGTGCAGTACGCCTTAGTACACGGCGTCATCGTGCCCCCATGTGGATAATCGGGGTTAAGTGCCTTGCCCAAGGACCCAACGTGGGAGTCCAAATCGATCGCTCAGACGGTCACCCATCCGAGGATTGACAGGGCTCAACGTTGCTTAACTTCGGTGATCTGACGAGAACCGGATACCGCAACGCCACCGCGCCCCCCAATTCATTCATTCATCACAGACTGTAATGAAACATAAGCCTAAAAGGAGCAGTCTGGAAGTTAGCAAACTAATTCTGATAATAGAAAGAAAACCACAGAAGATGGGCCTGTTCATACCACAGAGAATAAGACGGAACACAAGAAAGTCACTTCTCCCCTACAGACTTAAGGGAGGAGTCCAACTGAAAACCGGTAGAAGTAGCCCAGAAGGAGGACTATGTGTAATGTACTTTTGCCTGATTGCTCTGTTAGGTCTCACAAAGTAGATCTTCTGTTTCTCCGGCCATTTTTTTGTAAAATTGCATGCGGGCAGGCGGTGTTTTTATTTTATTTTTTATAATTATTAATTTGTCATCAAAAGTTCATATTCTTGGCTTTTTTTATGTTTTAGACCTCATAATCAATAGCATGGATGATGGTGTATTTCGTCCTTTGAGTACAAGAAGGCTTTACAATGCTAAAGCATTGCAAAGCCTTCTTATACTTAAGGGACAAATTTATCAATTTTATTAACTTGGATGGGGGTGCGGTGGCTTAGTTGGTAGAGGTGCAGGCTGCAAGCCGAGAAGTCTTCGGTTCGATTCCCACCTGCGGCAACCGCGTTGTGTCCTTAGCAAGACACTTCTCCCCCATTGCCCATGTGGGGGCACGGTGGCGTTGTGTGCTAGGGTGTACTGCACGGCGATGGTGCACTTGTCTTCAACCAAAGATAACCTTGCTGGTGTGGATTTAGTATGTTGGGGAGCTGACAGTTACTTGTCGTTGCTCTGTGGTTCTCTCCAGATACTCTGGTTTCCTCCACCTGTAAAACTGTCGTGGTCATGATTAGCCATGGTGCAGAAAATATGTGATCTTAAACACCAATAAATAAATAAATTTATTAACTTGGGTAAAATATTTTTACTTTTTCAAGTTTGCATTGGTTATAAAAAGAGCATTTTTAGGCCTTATCTAGTTTTCTCCCATGGAAAGAACTTACAAAAGCAAAATAAAGAGAGAAAGAAAAACATGTTCGAGTAATTTTGGGGGGAAAGAAAAATCTGCAAAATATTAATGTCAGGACCCCCCCCCCCCCCCCCCCTTTCCCCAATGGCACAGACTTAATAATAGTCTCCCATTCCTGCCATGGCATATTTATTCAACTTCCTACCTGTGATTTCATGTGATTGCTGAGGATTTAATGTGATTGCAGCAATGTAGGGTGATTGCATGTCTTTTTGTGTGATTGTGATATTTAGGCATACCCATATCGAACGGTAACTTCATTGGCTGCATTATTTATAGGAACATTCTATTTTAAAACATTCCAATAAATAGGCTTTCATATCAGAATAATAAAATACATGTCATTGATGAGTCGTTTTTAACCTCCAGTTGATATTTATTGAATAACTTTTATGTTTCGAAGCTGTGTGCTTGCATTTCTTTTGTGAAAAATGAAGGACGAATTGGCCCATCAGACTTTTAAAAATTTTAATTTTTCTTAACCTCAAAAAAGGTTTTGCAAGAATAATTTGCTTAACCTTTCACAGTTTGGGTTAACCCATTTGCAGAAAATGATGCTTTGAAATGTTTCTGTTTTGAATTTTGCATGAACGAAAAATCGGTTATGCAAGGCATGATTTACTTAACCTTTGCATGAATTAAACTAAAGTTCGTACAATTTTTAAAAGCCTGCCCATTATTTGTGGGGATGATTACGAGATCCAAATGATTATTCCTTTTCAACCATATTAAATGCAAAATGGTTGAAACAAATTCTTCTAGGATTCCTCTTTTCATTTCTACTTTGGGGCGAATTAACCTGTCGTCGCTTGAGTGCTAGAATGTCCTATGCCACATAGGGGACATAGGACATTCTAGCGCTCGGGCGACGCTGTGTAAAAAGGCAACTACTGACTGGTAACCATTCAAAGGCTGAGAACGATCCATCAATGTGAGTAAATTTTTTGCCCTGCCTTTGATAAACATGTGACCGCACTGTCATATTGAATGATTAATCTATTTTTAATACCAGAATTTCCTGTTTTGTCTGAATAAATTGTGTTTTGAACTTTTCTCAGTGGAGGTTAACCCAAACATAACTACTTTATGTCACAACTGCACAACTTGACTGCTCCATATTATGGAAGTGGTAGCTCATCACATCTTGTCACAAATTGTTACATCAATTTTGAAGTCTGAACATTGTTTCTTGAATTGTGGGTGAAATTTACCTATTTTCAAGGCAGACTGAATTTTCACAAGGCTACTTCAGAGTCGATTTTTTTGAAAGCAGAGCTAAGCTCGCCAATCCAAGACGACTTCTTTGTTTAAGTCACCCGGTCTCTGAGTTTTGGGGACTTGGAGCATTTCCCATACAGAAAAAACTCCAACATGGGTCGTTGATTCCTTTCCCTGTACTCTACCTGAGTTGTGTTCTATATTTATACCATGATTAAACTTGAATTAAGTGAACGAAGGTGATATTTTTAAAGGAAAATATCCCCTTTGGCTGTCTGATAACTTTCTTGCTTGACATTGTTTTGTGTCGAAGCATTTCATTCATGACATAACATCACTCAGATACCTAACATCTAATGAGATGCATTCTCACATGACATTCTAATATGCTATCTGTATTAATGGTGTATCTTGGGAGCGCGGTGGCTCAGTTGGTAGAGGTGCAGGCTGCAAGCCGAGAGGTCCTCGGTTCGAATCCCACCTGCGGCAACCGCTTTGTATCCTTGGGCAAGACACTTCATCTCCATTGCCTGCGTGGGGGCACGATGACGCCGTGTACTCAGGCGTACTGCACGTCGATGGTACGCATGTCTTCAACCAATCTAACCCTGCCTGTGCTGCAATGCGGAGTTACGATGTTGGGGAGCTGGCAGCTGCTCGTCGTTGCTCTGTGGTTCTCTCCGGCAGGTACTCCGGCTTCCTCCACCCATAAAACTGTCACGGTCATGATTAGCCATTGTGCATAAATATGTGACCTTAAACATCAATAAATAAATATATATAAAATAATGGTGTATCTTAAGTGTATCTTTACTGGTAGAGTGCTATATTATTTTTGGTCATCAGAATTTGTTCACTGGCCTTTGCCCTGTTACAATCTAAGGGAGAGTGCCTGTGGGCACTCTCCCTTAGATTGTAACAAGGCAAATCCTTGCAGACGAAATAATTTCATGTGAAAAATAATATGAAGCATGTCCATCGAATACGAAGCCTTTATTAGCTCATCTTGACAAAGTCAAGCTGAGCTAATCTCATCGCTTCCCGTCCGTCGTCTGTCGTCCGTCCTCCGTCAACACCATGTTTTGGTCTTCTCCTCCAAAGCCACTGGGCCAATTCAAGTGAAAGTTTGTGTGAGTGATGGTCCCAAAGGGGCATTTCATTTTTGTTCAACTCAGCATGCCCAGCCCCATAGGGAGGGAGTGGGGGAAAATGCTCCAAAATATTTTAAAAATCTTCTTCTCAAGAACCAGTGTGTACAATGACTTGATATTTGCTATGGAGCTTCCATATGAGGTGTAGAATCAAATTTGTTCAAACGAAGTTCGTGAAGTAATATTTGGCTTTGTAATAGGAGGGGTAAGATTTTTGGCCCCGCCCAAAATTTCTATATTTTTATACTGTACCAATGACCCAGACATAGCTGGTGCTAACTCTTAAAATATAGGGCCAAACACAAATTTTGCCCCCCAATCCCCAAAATTTGCATCTAAAACTAAAGAAAACATGTCCTGAAAGGCCCTCCACACTTCGCCCCTACTGCGCATGCGCAGTGTCAAGGACGTTCCGAAATTGGCGCCATTTATCATTCTAAGTTTGGCCCTTCATCAGTTAACATCTGACTGATCTTTGTGCTTTTAAATCTCAGTTTAAATGATGCCAGACACATAAATATTAGTGAAATGGTGATTCTAAGGAGGATAGAGAAGGAGGAGAGGAAAAGAATGTGTGACAGAATATTATCAGGGCTGTAACTTAAAATTTTTTAATGAAATTATGTTAAGTTACCTATTTTCAAGGCAGCAGCCATTTTGTTGTCATTCTGATTATTTAGTTACACTGTTTTTTCAAGTGTTTTCCTCTCTCCCTGTCCTTTAAGTTCCCCCTTGCTATTCTCCCATGCTTTTGGCATAGTTTCTGTAATTATTATTACTAAAATTTCTTGGGAGTTTTAGCTGAATAACAGAATGAATTCTGTTCTTTCCCCATGTTTACGTCTTCACCTACGGGTGGTTAGGCGTTGTGTTCTGCATCTACCATCTGATGTTCTGCAGTTTCTTCCCTGGAAGTCTCTGTTTTGCATCAGATAGTGTATTTTTGGTAACTGATTTCGGGCCTGGGTGCCTGAAGTCTTATTTTAGTGTTTTTACACTCATTGTTTACATTTACAACAGCCCTCTGTGTGAGGGGGGGATTTCTAAAAAATAATATCTTTATGTTATTTTAATCATAACTAGATACATTATTATTGTTCGTAAGTGTTGAATAAATTGTTTAAAATATTTTTTAAATTTTTGTCCACACTTAGGCTTGGGATCCATTGGGGCTCAACGTTACTTTTCAGAAACTTGGGCTGTTCTGAAAAAATATTTTTTCAAAATATTTTGATTTCAATTATTTTTTCTATATTAATGGATCATATTATTATTATGTATTTTGATTGCCAGGGGTTAGTGCGAGTACCAGGACTTGTTTTCTTTTCACATTGAAAGGATATTGATCAATTGTTTTAAGAGGAAGTCTTCCTCTGACTTTATTATCATTCTATATGTGGTCAGTGTACTCGCATTAACTCCTGTTCTGTATCGTATGATTTCGATGACAATATGGGAAGCGTATGTCACGGTATGTTGTTGGGGATTTGGACACTCCGGTCCTTTCCCCGCAGGGTCACTCTACTTTATCAATTTCTATTTCAGACGATCAAGATTAGGGTGATGTATCTGTGATGTCTTCCAACAGTGTGCCTCCGTCGTCACAATTAATGAAGGGCTAGCGGAAAAGTGCTCATGTAATACGCCAATTGCCTAAGAGGACCCTAGTAGGTTCGACGGCCTTTGACGTCCGCTAGCTCGCCCGGTGTAGCGTCCATTCACCGAATAGTTCGGCAGCCGGGTTCGTCCGTTGCGGTCTAGAAGGAATTTTGGGGTGATGCGAGCACTATAAAATTAACTTAATGCACACCCAGTGACGGCGGATCGGAGGGAGAACGGAGGAAGCCTTTTAGTCCGGTTCATAGCTCGTTCCGGTCCATCCGGTCGGCAAGCGAGAGAGGCCCCTCTCTCGTTCAACAACATCTGGCCCCAGATGTTGTGGTACAAAATGTGTCGCTAGCGGAGCATACGTCCGTCGCTCGGGACGCTCCGTTGTATAGGCAGTCCGCTGAGACTGCTAAGGCTTCCTCTTCTCGTCAGCGCACACGACCGCACCTTGGCTGCGTGACCGCCGATATATTACCAGCTTCGCCGATCAAGGATTCTTCGGCGACCAGGTCACACCATCCGGCAGCCAGGGATTTGAGACCGATGGACTCCGGACGTTCGCATAGGAAAAGTATGCGGGAGCCATCTGATGCGGAGCTGCCCTCGGCGAAGCAGCGATAGACTGCGCCTCCGCAGGTCTCGACGCCGGACATTCTTGTGCACATAGCACAGCTTATCGCAGCATCCCAGCAGCCGACAGAAACGGTGTCGGATCGAGAATTATCCGACGGCGCTGGGTCGGTAGCCGGGGACTCGAGGCCTGCAGACTCCGGACGTTCGCATAGGAAGTGTGCGGGAGTCAACGTACACGGAGCTTCCGGCGGCAATGCATCGTAAGTCCGCTACTGCACAGGCCTCGGGAACGGACGTGCTTTCCTTAATAGCACAGTTTATCGCAGCATCCCAGCATCAACTGAATCTGTCGCATATATTTTATCCGACGATGCTGGGTCGGGACGCTCCGCGGAAGCGGGTACGGACGTCCGAAAGTTTCATCCGGTCCGACGGGATGCCGAAAGGGATTCGGATGATTTCAAGCTTTCCCTTTCGGAACATCATATGCTGCGATGCCGGATAAGAAACTGATAGCGTCGGTGGACTTAGAAATTTTTGGTTCGGTTCAGGGACATCGTCCCTCAGTTCCGACATAGTCCAATAATGTCACACAACTTTCGAATTATTGAACGACGCTATATATATTATTATTTTATGCTTGCTATCCAAGCATTTCTGGTTTCTTGTTCGAAGAGTTATGGAGATGTCTTTCAAAAGTGTGCCTCTGTCGTCATAGTTAATGAAGAGTTAGCGGCAATAAGTGCTCATGGAATATGTCTATCGCTTACGGAGTGACATTCGCTAGCTCACCCGGTGTAGCGTACATTCATCGAATGGTTCGGCTGCCGGGTTCGTCCGTTGCGGTCTAGGAAGGAGATTTGGGTGATGCGAGCACTTTAATTACTTTAGTACTCACCCAGTGACGGCAGATTGAGGACAGATCGGAGGAAGCCTGTTAGTCCGGTTCCTGGCTTGTCCAGGTCCGTCCGGGCTGTGAGCGAGAGAGGTTCCTCTCTCGCCCAACAACATAGGGGACCGCATGTTGTGGTTCAGATATTTTACATTCGGAGCATATGTCCGTTGCTCGGGACGCTCCGTTATATTGACAGTCCGAGAGACTGTCTTTAATGCTTCCTCATCCTCACAGCAGGGCACACTACCGCACATTGGCTACATGACCTCGAGTATCCGATCAGTTTCGGCATTCAGTGATTCCACGGCGAATAGGTCGCGCCATCCGGTAGCCAAGGGACACGAGGCCTATACACTCCGTTCGCTCGCATATTGGAAGTATGCACGGGGTAACGATCACGGAGCTTCCAGCGGCAATGCATCGTAAGACCGCTTCTCCTCAGGCCTCAGTGACGGACGTGCTATCCGAGTTAGCACAGTTGTTTCGCAGCATCCCAGCAATTGACAGTTTCTCGGTCGAATCAGGAATTATCCGACGGCGCTGGGTCGGTGCGGTCCGCGGTTGCATCAGCTACGGACGACCGAACGCTTTATAGGGTCCGACAGGATGGCGAAAGGGATTCGAAAGATTTCGAGTTTTCCCTTTAGTAGTATCGGGAGATGCCTTTCATATCTTCTGGCATTTCTTCCAGTGATTATTATTTCGGACTTCATTGCTGCGATCTTGGATAAGAGACTTATAGCGTCTTTGGACTCGGATTTTTCGATCGGTACAGGGACATTGTCCCTGACTTACCGACGCAGTCCAATATTGTCATTACAACATGTGTTTTATTTTTCGACGCTATATATATATATATATACAAGCCTGCTACTAAGCATGATAGTTTAGTTTCTTGTCCGCATTGCTCATTTCTGCCATTTTATCATTTTTACAAATAGTTTATTTTGGCAGAGCAGGGCATACCGAGAGTTCATATGCGTCTAGACGGTGTGATTAAAGACTGCATATATTCTTTTTCACCGTTTATGTCTTTTCCAATTTCAATGTTGGGAACGACATTATGTATAGTAGACTTAACTTAGACGCTTTATTATACGTAATCCGCCTTACTGAGGCGTTATCATTACGTCTTCAAGAAAAGATTTACGGGATATTATTCTCAATGTAATTTCTTTTGAGGGCAGTAGTTTGTTCATGTATAACTCCGCCCTTCAGTGGCTGATTGGAGTTGGTTAGACGTGACGCAGCCCTAGCTACATCCACACGCGTGGATAGTAAGGTTAAGAACTCTCTCAGAGTCGCTTCGTTCTCGGAGGAGCTTCTCTTCGACGGCAACTTTCCGGCAATCCATGAATTGCTCGATTTATACGTTCTCTTGTCTATCTAGTGTTACAAGAGATTCAGACTGGGGCAAACATTCGGTGGTTGACTCAGAGAGTACCGCCGCAGTTGCCGGACCCGAGTGTGGCTGTTATGACGGTTGCCAGTCAAACAGATTGGGATATATACTGATCCCTACGGATTCGAAGTGCCAGGGTCTTTGGGTTCCGCAGTCTTTTAGCTATCAGTTTAACTTCCGCGGAATAATGTTTTTTAGGCTTGCTTTATGTCATTGCATGAACATTATTCAGAAACGCATGCCCAAATTCCTGTCCTTTAATTCGACAGTAGTGGCATATCTCCGGAACCAGGGAGGCACTCTTTCGTTTCCGTTATTCAATTTAATGGAAAGAATCCGTCTGTTGGTTATAGTACACCAAGTTCAGTTTTGGTCCGTCATATTCCGGGTCGTCTGATTGTTTTATCGGACTCCCGTTCTCTTACGGGTCGCTTGTTGCTGTCAGAATGGACTCTCAACAAACAAGTTTTCAATCAGATTTGCTATCTATGGGAGCGCCCAATGATGATTTATTTATGACACAGCTTGCTAATCAATTGCAGACGTATGTGTTGGCTTGTCCAGATCTCTGAGCTAATAGTGTTAACGCTCTATTGATCTATAGGACGGAATGATAGGATACGCGTATCCTCCGGCGCTGTTGTTTTAGCAGGTATTGCTAAGATAAACAACCACAATACATTTCTGTTGATAGCATCTCTATATTCACAGAGATCATGAGTAATTTACTCTCTTGTCTACTGTGTGTCTTAACGTGAAATCTTCCTCTATGTGAGGATCTTTTTTCACTGGGTAAATCGTGTCATCTTTATCACAACCAGCAAGGTCGCAACCTTCATGTATTCCGTTGTGTGGTCCGTATTGCATTGTAAGCACTGTACTGGACGAGCTTTGGACGCGATTTCTTACTATAGGAGATCCTCTTCTTCGCTATTCTATGCGACTAAAGTGGAGGCTCTTCCGTCGTGGTGTAGGGATCATTATGTTCATATTGTTGATCCCTCCATACTACTCATTGCTATTTTTTAGTATACTTGTTTCACAAGATCTACTGCAGCCTGTTATTATTTAGGTTATAGGTTTATGTTACCTCATACCTATGCACTCTACGATAGTTTACAATTGAGTCTTTTGTCTCTTTATCTAAGTCAGTTAGTAACTTTTTGATAAATAGACTTAGAATCTTTAGATTAAATTCCTATACGGATTTTAACTTCGGTTCTTATTTAGCTAAGTAATCATTTGAGCCTCTGGAAACAGTAGTTTTCAAATTCTGACCTTTTAGACAGTAATTCTGTTGGTTTCTCTTTTACTGTAGAGTCAGTGAGTTTCATGCACTATCGATGGATGATTTTCACTTTCATAGTTTCGGAATCAATACTTCCGTTACTATTTAGGTTGATTGTTGCATAAGAGTTAGGCTCCTATTATCCGGAACCTATTATTTTAAGGTCCTTCCGTCTTCGTATGGGCATAGGCCTTTACTCTTTCCGGGTACAGTTTATGTATTTATAAACAGATATCTGTTTATTACAAGGGCGTAAGCTTCTTCTGTCCTTGATGTCTAGTAGAAGGACGTTACGCTCCATTTTATTGTTAATGGATTCTATTAACTATCGGTACTGCTTATGGTATATCATTGACTTAGCAGTTGTGCTTAAGATTTCGGCTCATGAAGTAAGAGTTCTTCTACTTCTTGGGCTTACATTAATAGTGTCGCTATTATAGATTTTTGAAGGCCGCTCATTGCGCTCAGCCATCCACATTCATGAATTTTATCTTAGAAATATCGAGTCAATTTCTTGAGGCCTCTTTTGTTAGGTCTATTATCTACTGCTCAGAATGTCATTCACTTAACAGTTGCTACTATAGCTAGGTAGGCTGTCTGTTTCGGCAGTGTCTCCGTTCGGCTGCCCTCTTCGCTCTGGGCTATTTGACCCAGGGCAAGAAAAAGGGGGGGGGGGGGAGGGTGTTCCCTTGGGTCACCTGTTTTACTATGAAAACAAGGGGATACCTCCTCCGGAGTTAGTAATTCTGAGCTGTTATTGGGATGGTTGTTTAGTGAGAAGTTTAAGTTTTTAAAATTCATTCAAGTCTTAGTTTTTAAAGTATAGCTTTTGAATATTGCATATGTCAACGGACATGATTATGCAATTCTCAGACACTTTTAGGAGTATAAGAGTCTCTATTCTCTAGACTTACTTTATTATTGGCTTACTTTAAAAATTATTAGTATAAGGATTATATTGGATATTAATAGAGTACATGGATGTATGAAGCTCAATTTTGGAAGGTGTTGTATCTTTCTAATTTATCATAAATAAGAAAGATACATGTAAGGCCTATTACTTCTTTTCCCTACAGGGGATGACTCTATTTTATTTTATTGAGCGTATTCCATTTTGCTCTATGTCCTTGGCCCTCCAGCCTTTTTACTATTCAGCTATGTCTGGGTCATTGGTACAGTATAAAAATGTTAAAAAATTTATAGTAATTTATATATTTTTTATACTTACCAATGACCCAGACGGGGATGGCCCTCCCAGGAGTTGGGAACTCTTGCCTCCCCGCTGAGTACATAGCGCTTACCAGGCACTGGTTATTAGAATGATAAATGGCGCCAATTTCGGAACGTCCTTGACACTGCGCATGCGCAGTAGGGGCGAAGTGTGGAGGGCCTTTCAGGACATGTTTTCTTTAGTTTTAGATGCAAATTTTGGGGATTGGGGGGCAAAATTTGTGTTTGGCCCTATATTTTAAGAGTTAGCACCAGCTATGTCTGGGTCATTGGTAAGTATAAAAAATATATAAATTACTATAAATTTTTTAACTTTCTGAACTGATGGTCCGGTATGAACCAAATTTGGTTTGTGGTAGTATTGGGTCATAAGTACTTGACCCATGCAAAAAAAAAAATTCCCACATCCCCATGGGAACCCTGGGAGCTAAAAATAGAAATATTTTCAAACGCCCATATTTCTCAAACCCCACGGAACAGAGAGCTTTTATTTGGTATGATGTATCCTTATGACCAGTAGAATTGAATGGTAAAAAAAAATTGCCATCGGTTTTGTTAGGGTGTTCTGTAATGGGCATCGAAAAAATGCTGAGTCAGCATATTTGCAAAAATTTTAAAAAATCTTTTCTCCAGAACCAATCATCAGAATCTTTTGATATTTGGTATACAGCATTCATAGGGGGGTCAGATAAAAGTTTGTTGAAATAAAGCTCATTGGTTCATATTTGGGCTCTCTACAGGAGCCCGAAGTTTTAACATAGGGTAATATGGGGAATATTCTTTAAAAATCTTCTTCTTAAGAACCACCAGTCAGAATCTTTTAATATTTGGTATACATCATTGTTATGAGGGTCAGATTCTAGATTGTTCAAACCAAGTCCCTAGGTTAATATTTGGGCTTCCTATGGAAGCCCAAATTTTATCTTTGTTCACTATGGAGGGTAATTTAAAAAAAATCTTCTTCTTCAGATCCATCAGTCAGAATGCTTTGATATTTGGTATGCAACATCTCTATGAGGGGGCAGATTCAAGTTTGTTCAAATCAGATCCCTAGGTATATATTTGGGCTCACTATGGTAGCCCAAATTTTTACTTAGTGCAATATGAGAAAATTTCTTTAAAAATCTTCTTCTTCAGATCCACCAGTCGGAATGCTTTTATATTTGGTATACAACATCTCTAGGGGGGTCAGATTCCAGGTTGTTCAATTCGAGTGCCTAGGTTAATATTTGGGGCTCCATATGGGAACATGAAATTTAACTTAGTACAATATGAGGGAATTTCTTCAAAAATCTTCTTCTTCAGATTCACTTGTCAGAATGCTTTCACATTTGGTATACAACATCTCCAGGGGGGTCAGATTCATGTTTGTTCAAATCGGATCCATAGGTCAATATTTGGGCTCGCTATGGTAGCCCAAATTTGAACTTAGCGCAATTCGAAGAAATTTCTTTACAATTTCTCTTTTTCAGATCCAACGGTCAGAATGCTTTCATATTCGGTACACAACATCTCTAGGGAAGTCAGATTTAACTGTGTTCAAATCAAGAGCCTGGGTTAATATTTGGGCTCTCTATGGGAGCCGGAATTGGCCATTTTGCTGAAGAATTAAAAATTTTGTATTCTGTACCCTCTAGAGGTACTAAGATTAATCCACATAGGTTGTATCAAGGGGCTTCATAGGGGAGCTCTACATTTTACTTACGATCAACTGAAGAAAAGGCATGATGCCTAGATTATTTTTGTCACTCCTGATGGACTCAAGGATTGACAGTGTAGCCTATGGAGATGGCTTGCTTAATGTAGACTCATTCTTGGACTCTGTTTAAATTGTGTTCTGTACAAGATGAGCGCTTCAGGCCCCGTGGGGCCTCTTGTTTTGGGGTCACCATGGATTGTATTAAAGCCCAAATATGGGCTTCCAGCACTCTACCAGTTAACACATTTCCCAGTGTCTATCGTATCACATAATGTTGAATATACACTGCAATCATGATATTGTGCATGCCTTTTGGCATAAAAATCCAGTGTAGTTCTTCAATGCCTCTGGTGTGAACACACGAAATAAGAACAAACTCTGGGCTCATTAATCTCCTTGTTGCATGCAGTGGTTCATGAGTTAAAGGGTCACATGAGTATGTGCTGTGCTTTTTCTCTGAAATTGTATTTGACTTTTGGTTGGAAAATCTAGTCCTGTAGTTTCTAGAATAATCTCTTTTCAACACTGTTTATTCAATGAAATTGTTTTTGTATATTTATATATTTATTTATTAGTGTATAAGGTCACATACAATTGTTTTTGTAACACAGTGTGGAAAGAATGAGTGAAGATCACATTTAAGAAATAAGAGAAGTTTTGTTGATACATTCTAACAGTAATTAGAATTTGTCCTTTCTCTTGCAGAGGTCTTTTTCACTTGCAGTCACTCCATTGAAATTGTTGATCACTCAAAGGGACATAATCAAAAAATATAAGGTGTTTGAAATTTCCACCCCTGATATTCCATAAATTCAAATTAAATATACACAAATTATACATCAAAATAACGGTTATAATGTATCAAACATAAAAAAATATATGCAGTCAACTTACACAGTAGCAGGCATCAATGGTTCCTGGAAGTCTGCTACCATATTCATATCAGAACTGATAATAATATAATATTTCAGGAGAACAACTCATGGCTAACTATAATCAAATATTATGTAATAATAATATGTTTTTCATTGTAGGAAACTTAGACAGACAATAGAAGAATACACAACAAGAGTTGGACAACAAGCAGTTGTTTTATTTTGTACACCCGGAAAGTCCAATCAGATAGGAAGTTATTACAAAGTATTCGGTACTCAGCCATTAGAAAATGTGGTATGCATATTGTTTTACTCTAAAATGAAACTTACATGTTAACCAACAGTTCTACTTTGCTCCACTTGCTTACAATTTGTTAGCTCACCTGTTGGAAGGCCAGGGTGAGCTCTTCTGATAACTCTTAGTTAACTGTCAGCATCTGTAGTAAAGGTGGAGTTTGAGTCTTCTTCTGAACTACTAGACTGATTGCAATAAAATTCCATGTGAATGATGACTGGGGAGAGGCAATTCAGTTTTGTTGAAATCAATATTCTCATGCTTCTCCACAGGGAGCAGATGGAGGAAAATTGCCCAAATTTTTAGCGTAACTTGACAAAGTCAAGATAAGCTATTGCCATGACGCGTGCGGAAGTCTGTTCACATTTTAGCACAGGCTACACCCCGAAGTTCTTGTCCGTTCATCACAAAATTTCATATGCAGGTTTGAGGTCATGTCTAGATGAGAACGCACCCTTTTGGTCGCGATTAGTCAACTGAGATGGTTGCCCGAGCCCAAAACCCGAAAGTCTCTAGCACTGTCTACAGGTCGTAATTTATGAAGGGATTTCATTGTAACTTGGTAGGATGACTCTGTATAATGTCTAGATGAGAACGTCCCCTTTTTAATCATGATCTGCCAACTGTGATGGCAGCCCAAGCCCAAAACCCGAAAACTTATAACACAGTATACAGGCCGTATTTAATATGGAGGGATTTCATTGTAACTTGGTAGGATGACTCCGTATATTGTTTTGATGAGAACGTCTCCTTTTGGTCGCAATGAGTTAACTGTAGCAGCTACAGGGGTCTGAAGCCCGAAAACCTTGCCAAAAATTTCTATTTACAGAATTAATAGCCCGATTTAAACCAAATTTGGTTTGCAGTATTATTCCTTCATAAGAACTGGATTCTTGCAAAAATAATTATTCACACGTTCCAGTGGGAACACCAGGAGCTAAAGAGAGAAAAACTTTTTTGGAACCAGAATAGAATGGGCAAAAAAATGCAATTGGTTGTGTCATTGAGTATTTATATTTGACTAACCATATATTTTTATACAACAACCAATGGCCCAGACTAGCTGGTGCTAACTCGAAAAATAATCCAGGGCCAAACACAAATTTTGCCCCCCCAATCCCTCAAAATTTGCATGCAAAA
Organism: Pictodentalium vernedei; assembly: GCA_031216915.1. Classification (NCBI taxonomy): domain Eukaryota; kingdom Metazoa; phylum Mollusca; class Scaphopoda; order Dentaliida; family Dentaliidae; genus Pictodentalium; species Pictodentalium vernedei. The sequence goes on from CM062296.1 coordinate 395,989,816, forward strand.
CAAAAAAAAAATAAAGTCCTATCTGGTCCTCCATACTTTTCAGATCTGCGCATGCGCAGTATCCAGGAAGACCCCGAAATTGGTGCAAACCATCATTCTTTGTTGGGGCCTGAAGTCAGCAACAATGAACTGACATCTGTGCTTTTAAATCTCATTTTTGAGGCTGCCAGGCATAAATCAATAGTAAAATTGGTGGATCCAAGGATATAATTTATTGGATGATGGAAGTGAACAACGGTGGTTTGGAACATTCAGGGCTGTAACTTAATAATTTTTATAAAAATTATTTCATGTTTCCCAATTTCGGGTCATGGGCCTGACGTCATCATTCTTGTTAATGATTTATCCACTGTTTGTTAAGTGTTCCTTCCCTATCCTTCCTTGAAGCCCTCCTGTTAAACTCCCAAGCATTTTGGCTTATTTTTATTGAAATTTTTTATTAAATTTCTTGAGAGTTTAACGTGTATTACAGAATGTTTATTCTGTATATCCCCATGGTTACGTCCTCACCCTAGGGGTGTTGGGTCGTTTGGGTCATGCATCTTCTATCCAATATATCGTTTTTTCTTCATCTGAAGATCTTGCTTTACATCTGGTAGCTTTAAAATCTGTTACTGACTTCGGGCCTTTTATATTCAGGGCCTGAGGTCTTGTTTCCGGTTTTTAGCTTAACTTGACAAAGTCAAGATAAGCTATTGCCATCACGCATGCAGAAGTCTGTTAGTCTGTGAGTCTGTTCACATTTTCCTTTAGCACGGGCTACAGCCCGCAGTTCTTGTCTGATTGTCACGAAATTTCATATGCAGGTTTGGGGTTATGTCTAGATGAGAACGTTCCCTTTTGGTCGCGATCGGTCAACCGGTATGGCTGCCCGAGCCCAAAACCAGAAAACCATTAGCACAGTCTACAGGTCGTATTTATGAAGAGATTTCATTGTAACTTGGTAGGATGCCTATGTATAATGCCTAGATGAGAACGTCCCCTTTTGGGCATGATCTGTCAACCGTGATGGCTGTCCAAGCCCGAAACCCAAAAACTTTTAGCACAGTCTGCAGGTCATGTCTAACTTGGAGGGATTTCATTGTAACTTGGTAGGATGACTCCTTATGATGTCTAGATGAGAATTTCCCCATTTGGACATGATCTGCCAACCATGACGACTGACCGAGCCCAAAACCCTTTAGCACAGTCTATAGGTCATATTTAATGAGGAATTTCATTGTAACTTGGTGGGTTGACTTCATATAATGTCTAGATGAGAAAGTCCCCTTTTGGACGTGATTGGGCAACTGTGACGGCTACAGGGGCCCGAAACCTTTAGCACAGTCTACAGGTCATATTTATGAAGGGATTCCATTGTAACTTGGTAGGATGACTCAAAATAATGCCTAGATCAGAACATCCCATTTTGATCGCGATCATTCAGCCTTGATGGGTGCCCGAGCCCAAAAACCTTTAGCATAGGCAAAAGGTCATATTTATGGAAGGATTTCATTGTAACCTGTTAGGTTGACTCCATATAATGCCTAGATGATGACCTCCCCTTTTGGTCGTGATTGGTCAACTGTGATGGCTACAGGTGCCCAAAGCCCGAAAACCTTGAGCACAGTCTACAGGTCATATTTATGAAGGGATTTCATTGTAACTTCGTAGGATCACTCCAGATGATGCCCAGATGAGAAAGTCCCCTTTTGGTTGCGATCATTTCATAGTCTTTAGGTCGTATTTATGGAAGGATTTCATTGTAACTTGTTAGGTTGACTCCATATAATGCCTAGATGATGAGATCCCCTTTTGGTCGTGATTGGTCAACTGTGATGGATCAGCCTTTATGGTTGCCCAATCCCAAAGACTTTGAGCATAGTCTATAGGTCGTATTTATGGAAAGATTTCATTGTAACTTGTTAGGTTGACTCCATATAATGCCTAGATGATGACATCCCCTTTTGGTCGTGATTGGTCAACTGTGATGGCTACAGGTGCCCGAAGCCCGAAAATCTTGAGCACAGTCTACAGGTCATATTTATGAAGGGATTTCATTGTAACTTCGTAGGATCACTCCAGATGATGCCCAGATGAGAATGTCCCCTTGTGGTTGCGATCATTCAACCATGATGGCTGCCCGAGCCCAAAGCCTGAAAACCTTTAGCACAGTCTTCAGTTCATATTTATGAAGGGATTTCATTGTGACTTGGTAGGTTGACTTCATATAATGTCTAGATGAGAACAGCCCCTTTTGGACACCATTAGGCAACTGTGATGGCTACAGGAGCCTGAAGCCCGAAAACCTTTAGCACAGTCTACAGGTGATATTTATGAAGGGATTTCATTGTACCATGGTAGGATGACTCCAAATAATGTCTAGATGAGAACGTCCCCTTTTGGTCGCGATCATTCAGCCTTGATGGCTGCCCGAGCCCAAAACCCCAAAACCTTTAGCATAGTCTATAGGTCATATTTATGGAAGGATTTCATTGTAACCTGTTAGTTTGACTCCGTATAATGCCTAGATGATGACATCCCCTTTTGGTCGTGATTGGTCAACTGTGGCGGCTTCAGGGGCCCAAAGCCCGAAAACCTTGAGCACAGTCTACAGGTCATATTTATGAAGGGATTTCATTGTAACTTCGTAGGATCACTCCAGATGATGCCCAGATGAGAATGTCCCCTTTTGGTTACGATCATTCAACCATGATGGCTGCCCGAGCCCAAAGTCCAAAAACCTTTAGCACAGTCTACAGGTGACAGGTCATATTTATGAAGGGATTTCATAGTAACTTGGTAGGTTGACTTCATATAATGTCTAGACGTCCCCTTTGGACGCAATTGGGGAACTTACGGCTACAGGGGCCCGAAGCCCGAAAACCTTTAGCACAGTCTACAAGCCATATTTATGAAGGGATTTCAATGTAACTTGATAGGATGACTCGTTTTGGAATAATTTCACTGTAACTTGGTAACTTTCGTTGATATACGTTAACTGTGAGGGCCACATACATTAACTGTGAGGTCATACTAACCCACCCCTCAGCTCTTTAGTACAGTGTACACCTCATATTATTTTTTATCAAAAACATAACATACAGGGAACAGAAATGAACATATTCCCAATTATCACAATTCTTGTCTTATTAGTCCCCTATTTTTGTTGTGTTTTTTTAATCTTTTTTCTCTATTTTATGTTACCACCCCTCACTCCAACATGGTTCAAGCTACACTTTTCATATTTGGCACATGGATAGAGGGTTGTGATGGGATGATGCACATTCAATATTTGTTTTTCAAATTTCAAGATGGCGCCATGGCAGCCATTTTTGTGTTTTTAGCTCACCTGACTGAACGTCAGGGTGAGCTTTTCTTATCACTCTTCGTCCGTCGTCCTGCGTGAAGGTGGTGTTTGAGCCTCTTTCTCCTAAACCACTGGCCACATTTTAATTAAATTTCATGTAAGTAGTGGTTATATAGGGGCATTTTGATTTTTATCCAAAATAGGTTTCGGCTCATATTGAGCAGAGGTGTGGGGAAAAAATGGCCAAATTTTTTGAAAATCTTCTTCTAATGAACCACCAGTAGCAGAGACTTGATATGTGGTATACAGAGTCCTTTTGAGGTTTAGAATCAAGTTTGTTCAAGAGAAGTTTGTCGGGCATTATTTGCCTTCGTTATGGGAGGGGCAAAAATTTTGGCCACGCCTAAAATTTCTATTTTCAGAACCGTAATCTCGATTTGAACCAAATTCGATATGAGATGATAATGGGTCATAAGTAGTTGATTGATGCAAAAAAAAAAATTCTCATTGCCCCGTGGGAACCCCGGGAGCTAAAAATAGGAAAAACCTTAAAACTGCCATATCTCCAAAACTACACGGCACAGAGAATTCAAATTTTGTATAAAGCTTACTTTTATCCAGTAGAATAGAATGGTTAAAAAAAATCCCTATCGGTTTGATCACAAGGTACTTTTTTCAGGACTTTGTAAAAGTGCTGAGTCAGCACTTTTTTAACACTGTAGGCAGAATCTTTTGATATTTGGTATGCAACATTGTAGGGTGGATCTGATTCAGGTTTGTTCAAATCGGCCCCCTGGGTTCATATTTGGGCTCAGTATAGGAGTCCGATTTCGAACTTAGTGCATTTCAGGCAAATTTCTTAAAAAATCTTCTTCTCCAGATCCAGCATGCAGAATCTTTTGATATTTGGTATGTAACATTGTGGGGTGGATCTGATTGAAGTTTGTTCAAATCCGCTCCCGGGATTCATATTTGGGCTCACTATAGAAGCCCGAATTCGAACTTAGTGCATTTCAGGCAAATTTCTTCAAAAATCTTCTTCTCCAGATCCAGCAGCCAGAATCTTTTGATATTTGGTATGCAACATTGTGGGGTGGATCTGATTCAAGTTTGTTCAAATCGGCCCCCTGGGTTCGTATTTGGGCTCACTGTAGAAGCCCGAATTCGAACTTAGTGCATTTCAGGCAAATTTCTTCAAAAATCTTCTTCTCCAGATCCAGCAGGCAGAATTTTTCGATATTTGGTATGCAACATTGTGGGGTGGATCTGATTCAAGTTTGTTCAAATCGGCCCCCTGGGTTTATATTTGGGCTCAGTATAGAAGCTTGAATTCGAACTTAGTGCATTTCAGGCAAATTTCTTAAAAAATCTTCTTCTCCAGATCCAGCAGGCAGAATCTTTTGATATTTGGTATCCAACATTGTGGGGTGGATCTGATTCAAGTTTGTTCAAATCGGCCCCTGGATCTATATTTGGGCTCAGTATAGAAGCCCGAATTCGAACTTAGTGCATTTCAGGCAAATTTCTTAAAAAATCTTCTTCTCCAGATCCAGCAGTTGGAATGTTTTGATATTTGGTATGCAACATTGTGGGGTGGATCTGATTCAAGTTTGTTCAAATCGGCCCCCTGGGTTCATATTTGGGCTCACTATAGAAGCCCGAATTCGAACTTAGTGCATTTCAGGCAAATTTCTTAAAAAATCTTCTTCTCCAGATTCAGCAGGCAGAATCTTTTGATATTTGGTATGCAACATTGTGGGGTGGATCTGATTCAAGTTTGTTCAAATCGGCCCCCTGGGTTTATATTTGGGCTCAGTATAGAAGCTCGAATTCGAACTTAGTGCATTTCAGGCAAATTTCTTCAAAAATCTTCTTCTCCAGATCCAGCAGCCAGAATCTTTTGATATTTGGTATGCAACATTGTGGGGTGGATCTGATTCAAGTTTGTTCAAATCGGCCCCCTGGGTTTATATTTGGGCTCACTGTAGAAGCCCGAATTCGAACTTAGTGCATTTCAGGCAAATTTCTTCAAAAATCTTCTTCTCCAGATCCAGCAGGCAGAATCTTTTGATATTTGGTATGCAACATTGTGGGGTGGATCTGATTCAAGTTTGTTCAAATCGGCCCCCTGGGTTCATATTTGGGCTCACTATAGAAGCCCGGATTCGAACTTAGTGCATTTCAGGCAAATTTCTTAAAAAATCTTCTTCTCCAGATTCAGCAGGCAGAATCTTTTGATATTTGGTATGCAACATTGTGGGGTGGATCTGATTCAAGTTTGTTCAAATCGGCCCCCTGGGTTTATATTTGGGCTCAGTATAGAAGCTCGAATTCGAACTTAGTGCATTTCAGGCAAATTTCTTCAAAAATCTTCTTCTCCAGATCCAGCAGCCAGAATCTTTTGATATTTGGTATGCAACATTGTGGGGTGGATCTGATTCAAGTTTGTTCAAATCAGCCCCCTGGGTTTATATTTGGGCTCACTGTAGAAGCCCGAATTCGAACTTAGTGCATTTCAGGCAAATTTCTTCAAAAATCTTCTTCTCCAGATCCAGCAGGCAGAATCTTTTGATATTTGGTATGCAACATTGTGGGGTGGATCTGATTCAAGTTTGTTCAAATCGGCCCTCTGGGTTTATATTTGGGCTCAGTATAGAATCTTGAATTCGAACTTAGTGCATTTCAGGCAAATTTCTTAAAAAATCTTCTTCTCCAGATCCAGCAGGCAGAATCTTTTGATATTTGGTATGGAACATTGTGGGGTGGATCTGATTCAAGTTTGTTCAAATCGGCCCCTGGATTCATATTTGGGCTCAGTATAGAAGCCCGAATTCGAACTTAGTGCATTTCAGGCAAATTTCTTAAAAAATCTTCTTCTCCAGATCCAGCAGTTGGAATGTTTTGATATTTGGTATGCAACATTGTGGGGTGGATCTGATTCAAGTTTGTTCAAATTGGCCCCCTGGGTTCATATTTGGGCTCACTATAGAAGCCCGAATTCAAACTTAGTGCATTTCAGGCAAATTTCTTAAAAAATCTTCTTCTCCAGATTCAGCAGGCAGAATCTTTTGATATTTCGTATGCAACATTGTGGGGTGGATGTGATTCAAGTTTGTTCAAATCGGCTCCCAAGATTCATATTTGGGCTCACTACAGAAGCTCGAATTCGAACTTAGTGCATTTCAGGCAAATTTCTTTGAAAATCTTCTTCTCAAGATCCAGCATGCAGAATCTTTTGATATTGGGTATGCACCATGCTTAGGAGGGTGAGATTCACGTTTGTACAAGCCAAGTCGCTGGGTTCGTATTTGGGCTCACTGTGGTAGCCTGAATTATAACTTAGTTCAAAATGAGAAATTTCTTTAAAAATCTTCCTCAGATCCAGCAGTTGGAATGTTTTGCTATTTGATATGCAACATCCTTAGGGGGGTGAGATTCAAGTTTGTTCAATCCATGTCCCTAGGTCCATATTTGGACTCACTGTGGGGGCTTGAATTGTAACTTAGTTCAAAATGAGGAATTTTCTTTAAAAATCTTCTTCTTCAGATCCAGCAGTTGGAATGTTTTGATATTTGGTGTGCAGCATCCTTAGGGGGGTGAGATTTCAGTTTGTTAAAGCCAAGTCCCTGGGTCCATATATGGGCTCCCTGTGGGAGCCCGAATTATAACTTAGTTCAATATGAGAAATATTCTTTAAAAATCTTCTTTTTTTTTCAGATCCACTGGTCAGAATCTTTGGATATTTGGTATAAGCTTTTCTTAGGAGGAGCAGATGCAACTTGTTGAAATCAATTCTCTGTGTTGATATTTAGGCTACCATGTCAGGTGAGCGCCTTCAGGCCCCTTGGGGCCTCTTGTTTAAGCTTTTTTCTCTATTTTATGTTACCACCCCTCCCTTCAACATGGTTCAAGCTACACCTTTCATATATGGTACATGGATAAAGGGTTGTGAGTAGTGTTGAAACGATTAGTGATTTTCAGGAATCGACTAGTCGCCAGCAGTAATCGATTACTAATCGACTAGTCGAAGCCCCCATGTTATTGTTATCAAACATGTGTACCGCCGTTCTTTCCTGGTTAAAACTAACAGTAATACTTGCATCAATGAAACAATGACAAGTGAAGCTTTTAAAGTTCTCAAAACCTCTTTCAGTTTCGAGAGAGAATTAATGTTGGTAGCTTCTGTTTAAAATCATTTTTTCTCAATATAGTCACTGATATTTTAATAAAATAAATCATTATTCAGGTTTTTTTTTATATTATTCGTTCCATCCCATTGAATGTTAACAAAAGGAAGTGCTCTTTACACATGCGTGATGTACATCCCCTGTCGAAAATTAAGCACAGTTAACGCCCACAGCAGTCATCAGCCTGTCAACAATTGTACACCGAACCTTCCCACACAACTTCTCGTATTATGACTTAACCTCTTATCTGTCCATAATTATGCATACATCGAACACGCCTACTAATTTCCATATTGTCTGCTTTGAAAATCATCACCTGACCTGATTGGGTTTCCTCTTAACTCAGTTGCAGTTCGAGGAAAAGCTCGTTTCACTTTCAATTTCCCGGAAACTCGCAGATTTCCAGGAATTTGTCCGCATGTATTTACAAAATGAAAATAAAAAGCACATGGATTTTGTAATTGGTTCTTTAGTGATAACAAATTGTTCCAAATACGAACTGGTATGTGTTCTTCCATAATTTCTCTTTGATGTTTCTGTAAGACATTTCGAACTTACCAGTACCTGGTGAACAAATTGATGTCCGTAGGTGGCCTAATTTCATGTCACCTTTGGTCCTAATTTTTCTGCAGGCTGCTCCCTCGAGAATAAGCTCACCCATATATTTTTCCCTGTTTACTTCACGCACCCCTGGTCTTATTCAATCTCTGGTCAGTTGGCCAACTAGGGTTGTTATTCATGCAGTCGGAAACATCAAACGCGTTATTTCCGTGGGTTGTTTTTTGATTTCGGGAGTTTACTTGTGACGTTCGCAACAATGTTGGGTGAATTTAAGGGGATGGTGTATGGTTGGGGCAGATGTTCCGACTAATCGACTAGCAGATTTAGGGATCGACTAATTTAATAATTGCGTCGACATCGATTAGTCGGCTAATCGTTTCAACACTAGTTGTGAGGGGATTATGCACGCTCAATATTTTTTTTTCAAAATCTAAGATCTGTCTGTCTGTCTGTCTCTCTGTTCGTCTGTCTGTCTGTTCATCTGTCTGTCTGTCTGTCTGTCTGTCTGTCTGTCTGTCTGTCTGTCTGTCTGTCTGTCTGTCTGTCTGTTTTTATGTTACCACCTCACCCTCCAACATGCTTCAAGCTACACCTTTCATATTTGGTATGTGGATAAATGGTTCTGAAGAGATGATGCACGCTTAATATTTTTTTTTCAAAATCCAAGATGGCGGAATGGCGGCCATTTTTGCTGTGTTTTTTAAGCTTTTTTTTCTCTATTTTTATGTTACCACTCCTCTCTCTAACATGGTTCAAGCTACACTTCTCTCAATTCTCAATTTTTAGATTCCATTCACATTTGAAATCCTGTCTGATAACCTGTATTTTACCCAAACCACCCCCAGGTCTGACACTCCTGTTGACTGTTGTCATGAAACCTGAATTGTCCCCAAGCCAAACCATCCCCAGGCCGAACCGTCCCCAATTATTTTATGTTTTGGGGAGCTCGGCGAGGTCTGAAAAGACAGCGAGTGGGAGAGGCCCCTCTCTATCCCACCAACATCTGGGGCCACACCTGCCGTTCGGGTCGCTTCGTATAGATTGCAGCCGGCCTCGGCTACAGTCACGGCTTCTTTCGCTTCAAATACAAAGCACACACGACCGCATCCTAGCTACCCGACTGCGCGAAGAAGGGATCACTCTTCGCCTGTGAAGTCGGGCCATCCATTAGCTAGGGAGACCTCGATCATCGGGACGTTCGGAGAAGAGATCCATCTCCGACACACCGACCCAGTAGCAGCAAGCGGCTAAGAAACAGAAGACTGCTGCTCCTCAGGCCTCGGTGTCAGTCTTGCTGTCGCAGATTGCGCAGCTGATCGCAGCAAGTGTAGGTGCAACCTCCCTCAGACTCAGAACCTGAGCTGTCGAACGGTGCTGGGTCAGTCAGTCGTCTGTTCATGCAGATGCAATGCACTGAGATTCACAACTGATTCTCTCGGATGGTGAAAGGGATAAGGAAGAGGATTACCCTTCCCTTTCGGAACAACACATGGTTGCGATGGATTTCATCAATCAATACTACCCTGAATTTGTTCCAATGAAGCCAAATGCTGCGGCAACAAGAGAGAAACTGCTGGAGACGATGGATGCAGACTTTATTCGGACAAAGGAAGAAGTCCTTTCTTTTCTGGTTCAGTCTAGGCAGGTGTCGCAGGCCTTTCAGCCATATAGAAGATGCCGTATTTAACCTCTTGAGTTTGAAGAAAAAAGTTGGTTTCTTAACTTCACCTTCCATGAACATACCGTTTCTTGGACCACGTTCATTTAAAACGGCTGGGGAAGATGTTTCCTTACTGGCATCTTTCACTATTTGCTCGGACACAACTGAGATGGCAATTTCATCAAATAGAGTGAATTTGGACGCTATGTCTTATGCAAATCACCTTACCACAGCTATCGCGCAACGTCTCAAGGGAAAGGAATTTGAGGACGTTCATACCTCTCTTAGAGTTCTTTCCAGGGAAATTATGTATACCATGTATAACTCCACCCTAACAGTGGCTAATCTGGAGTTAATCGGACGTGATGCTGCCCTTGTGTCGTCATCACTTATAGATGACAAGGTGAAAAGCTCTCTCCGAGTTGCTCCGGTCTCCAGACATACTATTTTCGACGACAAGCTTTCATTAGTCTATGAACAGGCTACTAAGAAAGCTTCTAGTGCTCTGCTTTTGAAGTCGGCATCTCAGCAACCCGCTTCAGCAGACAAGAGAAAAGGAGGGCGTTCCAAACAAAAATCGTCAAAAGGGAACTCACGAGGGTACAAGAAACCCTCTTACAATTACTCTGGAGGTCGTCAGTATAGCGACTCGGTAGGTCTGATTGGGACTATCGGTCAGATGCCCCTAGGCCGATGGGACGAGGTTCTCCACAGGGAGGACGTAGTTTCTCCTCCCATAAGTCGTGATGGTCAAGACCTCTATTGCTTGCCAGTTGGCGGAAGGTTATCAAACTTTGCGAGAAACTGAATAACAGTCAAGTAAGATCAGTGGGTGAGAAGTGTAGTCTTGGATGGCCTCCAGATCCAGCAGGCAGAATCTTTTGATATTTGGTATGCAACATTGTAGGATGTTTCCTTACCGGCATCTTTCACTATTCGCTCGGACACAATTGAGACGGCACTTTCATCAAATAGAGTGAATTTGGATGCTATGTCTTACGCAAATCACCTTACCACAGCTATGGCGCAACATCTCAAGGGAAAGGAATTTGAGGAGGTTCATACCTCTATCTTAGAGTTCTTTCCAGAGCAATTATGTATACCATGTATAACTCCACCCTAACAGTGGCTAATCTGGAGTTAATCGGACGTGATGCTGCCCTTGTGTCATCATCACTTATAGATGACAAGGTGAAAAGCTCTCTCCGAGTCTCTCCGGTCTCCAGACATACTATTTTCGACGACAAGCTTTCATTAGTCTATGAACAGGCTACTAAGAAAGCGTCTAGTGCTCTGCTTTTGAAGTAGGCATCTCAACAACCCTCTTCAGCAGACAAGAGAAAAGGAGGGCGTTCCAAACAAAAATCGTCAAAAGGGAACTCATGAGGGTACAAGAAACCCTCTTATAATTACTCTGGAGGTCGTCAGTATAGCGACTCGGAAAGGGGCGTAGGTCTGATTGGGACTATCGGTCAGACACCCCTAGGCCGATGGGACGAGGTTCTATACAGGGAGGACGTAGTTTCTCCTCCCATAAGTCTTGCAGGTCATACAGGTGATGGTCAAGACCTCTATTGCTTGCCAATTGGCAGAAGGTTATCAAACTTTGCGAGAAACTGAATAACAGTCAAGTAAGATCAGTGGGTGAGAAGTGTAGTCTTGGATGGCCTACAGCTATCATTCCGAACGAAACCCCGACTAACAAGTTGTCTGCATTGGACGAATCTTCTGTCGGATTCTTTCAAAAGAGAATCTCTCCTAGTGGAGGTACAGGCTCTCTTATTAAAGGAAGCAATAGAAGTCGTCGAGAATCGGGATTCTCTGGGTTTTTACAGTCACCTGTTCCTCGTACCAAAGCCAGACGGCTCGTTCCGACCAGTAATAGACTTGAGCTGGATAAACAAGCTTATCGTGGCTCCAAAATTCTATATAGAGACCATTCGATCGGTAAGAGCGAGCGTTCGAGTGAACGACTATGTGGCAAGCATAGATCTGAAGGATGCGTATTTTCATGTCCTGGTAATGTGGCATTCAGAAAATACCTGTACACGGGAAGGTGTATCAGTTCAGAACAATGTGCTTTGGTCTGAACCTGGCTCCCTGGGTATTCACTCAGTAATGTATACTTCCAAGCTCATTTGTCTGCAGTAACGTCGGCTTACTTGGATGACATTCTACAGAGATACGGCAACAGAATTATTCTTCAGAACGATGTTCAGAATCTGCTTCTATTACGTCTCGGTTTCATCGTAAACGAGAAAAAGTCGGATCTAGTCTGTCAAAGTCGTTCACCTCGCATTAACAGCAAGGGAATTCATGCGACTGATGGGGTTGTGTGGAGCGGCTGCGAATCTTATTCTGATGGGCCCTCTGCGCACGAGTCCCCTCCAGATATTCTTTACTCAGAACTGGAGTGTGAAGATGCATTCGCTCGAAACCAGTATTATTTTAACGGACCTAGTAAAACAAAGGGTTCAGATTTGGGCAGATCTTCAGTGGTTAACTCAGGGAGTTCTGCTGCAACTGCCGGATCCGGCTTTCTAGATTATGACGGATGCGAGTCACATGGGTTGGGGCGCAACCCTAAGTCCCGCAGACTTGAAGTGTCAGGGTCTTTAGAACCCTCGGTTCCTAGAGTAGCATATAAACATCAAAGAGATGATGTCAATATGGCTAGCACTACAACATTGGATTCACATTATAGCAAACGTCCATGTTCAGATTTTGTCAGACAATTCTACAGTAGTAGCTTACATCAGGCACCAGGGCGGCACTCATTCAATTCCATTATGCAAATTAACGGAGAAGATTCTCCTATACGTCATGAATCATCATGTTCATCTTTCTGTCCGTCATATACTGGGTGGTCTGAATGTACTGTCAGACTGGCTCTCTCGGATAGGTCGCCTGTTGCCATCGGAGTGGATGCTCAAGTGAGTATTCAGGCAGATTTGCTACCAGTTGGATTGCCCCATGATAGATCTGTTTGCGCCGCACCTGAACAATTAGTTACCGACGTTAGTGTCGCCATGCCCAGACCATCGAGTATATGCAGTAGACGCTCTGTCGATTTCATGGGATGGAATGATAGGATATGCCTATCCTCCAACTCCTTTGATTAAGCAGATTCTGTTAAAGATCAAACAGTCTCATTGCAAAATCCGGCAAGTAGCACCTCTGTCGTCACAGAAACCTTGGATCAATCTTCTCAGGTGTCTGTTATGGGATGTTCCCCAGAAGCTTCCTTCACAAGAGGACCTTCTTTATCAGGGGAAGTCACGCGCACTGCATCACAACCCAGAAGGTCTGAACCTTCACGTATTTCTGTTGTGCGGTCCTTCTTGCACAGAAACAGTTTATAGGATGCTCAGTGACACAATTTCTAACTGCAAGAGGTCCTCCTCTATGTTGAACTATGCAGCGAAGTGGATGTTTTTTTTCTTTTGGTGTCAGGATCATTCGATAGACGTTTATGATACGTCCATATCAAATATTGCAAATTTCGTGCTCCACTTGTTTGACGATCTCAAATTGCATCCCATCACTATTAAGCCTATAGGTCTATGTTATCAGACACTTACGCTCATTATGATAACTTGGCTGTCAAATGCTTCATTGTCCAAGCTGGTTTGAAATTTCTCAATTAATAGACCTAGAACACTCAGATTAATTCCTAAGTGGAATTTGGCTTGTGGGTAATACCGTTACCCTCACTACGGAAGTGGGATTTCTGGCTAAGAATCAGATTCCAGACAAGCGGCCTGAGCCTATTATCATTAAGGCTCTGCTGTCCTCGGACAACTGTAGACCTTTGCTGTGTCCAGTCAGGGCTATGCGCATATATAAACATCGATCAGATTTTATTAGAAAAGGAAGAAAACGTTTCTTTCATTGATTCCTAACAGGAAAGATATTTCTGTTCATTCAGTTGGTAGATGGATTCAGTTGGCAATACACATTGCCTATGAAAATCTATATTCGGATCAATGTTCTGTTAATAAGATATTAGCGCACGAGGTTAGAGCTCTGTCCACTTCTTGGGCTTACTCTAACACTATAGCCATTACTGATCTCATCAAGGCTACGTACTGGACACAGCCCTCTTCATTTACCAAGTTTTCCCTGAGAAATTTAGAGTCATTCTCCAGTGACCTTAGATCTTTAGGTCCTCTTTCTGTTGCTCAGAATGTCGTCCTTTAATGGTTACATCTATAGTTATTTAGGCAGCCTGTTCCAGCAGTGACGCTCTTCTGCTGCCCTCTTCGTTCTGAACAAGGGGAATGGAGGGGGGGGGGACGGTTTTTTCCCTTATGATCATCTGGCTTTCTAGTGAAAAGCAGGGGAAGTCCTCCTCCGTGTCAGTAGTCCTGAGTTGAAGCTGGGATGTTTTTTAATGTGCAGCTCAGTGTGAAACAATAAATATGTCTCATTTATGTACTGTTTTTAAAGTGTAGCTCACTGTGAAGCATTTGTATATGTCACGTGTCAAACGGGCGTTAATATACAATCCTCGGACACTTTGATATGAGTATAAAGAGTCTCATTCTCTGGACTATCTTTTTATATTGGCTTTCCTTCACTGAATTAGTATAACGGGTTATGCTGGCATTAAATGGAGAATTATATATTATGTAATGCTCAATTACATTGTTGGTGATATGCCTTTCTCTTTTCTCGTAAAGGAGAAAGACATATATAATTCCTATCTTCTCCTATTCTCCTTTAGGAGATATACTTTACTGAAGTAATTGAGAGATTGGATTTTCCTTTATGTCCTAGGCCCTCCATCTTTTTTCAATTCAGCTAGTCTGAGCCATTGGTTGTTGTATAAAATATTATAAATTTTAAGTAATTTGTATATTTTTTTATACTTACCAATGGCCCAGACGAGTATGGCCCTCCAATGAGTGGGCACTCATACCTCCCTGCTGAGTTATAACATTTAACAGGCAATTATAGAAAGAGTGATGGTTGGCGCCAATTTTGGTGTCTTCCTGGATACGGCTCATGTGCAGATCTGAAGGACCAGAGAGGACATTATTTTTTTCGGTTTTGCATGCAAATTTGGGGGGATTGGGGGGCAAAATTTGTGTTTGGCCCTGGATTATTTTTTGAATTAGCACCAACTAGTCTGGGCCTTTGGTAAGTATAAAAAATATACAAATTACTAAAAATTTATAACTGGCTATCCCTGCATTCCTATTTGGACTCCCTACATGAGCCCAAATTGTAACTTTGTGCAGTATGAGGAAAATTCTTCAGGTCCACCAAACATAATCTTGTGATATTTGGTATACAGTATCATTGAGGAGTCTAATATTAGTCTTTTAAATCAAATCACTGGGTTAGTTTTTGGACACCGTTTTAGAGCCCAAATTTTAACTTAGTGCAATATGAATAAAATTATTTAAAAATATTCTTCAGTTCCACCATTTATAATCTTTTAAATAATGAGTGACTAACTGTTTTTAAAACATCCTGAAATCTCTTGGTAAGCACTTCTGCTGATCAGTCAGCCTGGTTTCCAATCTATCAAGCCGTCAAATGAATCTGCCACAGTATGTAATCTTGCGAAATCAGCTCTGAACAGTACAAATCAGGCTGGTGGCCCTTTTTACCTGGCCTATTCATCAGCCTGGTCACGGTTCTAAAATGCAAGCCCTGATTCATCCACAAAATCCACGAGGTGTACCAAGCTATATTTTCAACGTAAAAAAAATTGCAAGTTTTAGCTATCAGTAGTTTTTTGTTTTAGCTCAACTGATTGAAGCTCAAGGGCAGATTTAGTGATCACCAGGGTAAAAATGTTGGGGCCAGTAATTTGAGGAAAATAGGGCAACCAAGAGTCGCCGCTGGTTCAGCCTGTGGTAGTAAAATTTAAAAATATTACTGAGATCTACTGGTTAAATTCCTTTGCAATTTGGTCTACAGCAAAATACTTTGGCGGGAGAGGTGGTGGGGGGGGGGGGGGCTGCTTAAAGTTAGTTCAAAACAAGTGGCTGGGTTCATATTTGGTAGTGTTGAACCATTTGTATGTTTAGGCCACAACTCGATGTGCAATTATTTGAGGTGATGATTGGCTGATTATGATTTTATCAATTATTTGCAAATTTTCAGAGGGGATGGGGGTAGGGGTTTGTGCAAATTTTGGTGGAAAATGCAAAAATATCTACAGGATTCATACAGATAAATGTGAATCAAATGCAAGCACTATTTAAGCACTTCTCAAGGACTGTCTTAATGATTTTCAAGGACTATTATTGCAAGCTAAAGTGCATACTGTAACGATGGCCTATCACATCAAGTCGATTTTGTATCATATTTAATATGACACGAAATTAGGAAATGCCAAAAGTAAAATTTAAAAAAAAATTACCGGTTCTTGTGACAAAATGAAGATATTCCTAAATTTCTGGAAATTCCAATTCATAACTTTTATGCAGAGATGAAAGATATGTGGCGCACTGTGTGTGTGTCCGATTGATTTTATGTCAGCACTCATATGCTGGGTTGATTATGAAAGTTATGGTCTCAAAGGTTGTAGGTAAACTGAATTCAAGTACTTTTTCAGTACTCTTCGATCTTAACCGACTTGAGTTATGATTTGGTTGTGTCACTCCAACCTGTGTCACCTGTTTGATCAATCGATTTGATCATATGTATGCTGACAACCACTATCTTATAGGGTATACTTGGCAACTCAGTGAAACATTTAGCATAACAAGGGCGCTTAAGGCATTCAGCTGCCAGGGTTGGATTTCAGTGAATTGGGTATTTTGAGCAATGAATGTAGCATTTTAAACACAATTATAACATGCAAAACACAAGCAAAATGTGTTGAGACAATCAGAACTTTTGATTATGAAATGGCTGTTGCCATTATCACTTGATCCTCGCTAATCGGCCGATTATACTAACCGATACTGATTATTGGTTCAACATTAATATTTGCGCTCTAGTGTGTTAACTATCCATAGATGCTGACTGTGACTTTAAATCGTTCTTTAAACAACTTACTCAGGTGAGGGATTAAGGCCCCTTAGTGCCTATTGTTTGAAAATGTCATCTTCTTGTCTTGTTAGGAAAAGAATTAAGGAATTTGCACAATATGAAATTTTCCAATGACTGATGCTAATGATGATGAAATATGGCTGGTTTCTGTGTTTTTTGAAGGTAAATTGCAAAGCATCCCTATTTGCATTTATTATGCCCTGTAATTTTGGGACATTCCTATAATTTGGGGACATTTGTACTGGTGTTAGTATGGTGGAATTTAAAGGCCTACCTTCCCTTCTTCCATTGTTGAAAAGTGGTAATAAAAAACTGCTAGTACCAAAACTTTCTTCCAGAATTCAGACGAGTTCCTCAGACCTTCAAGAGCCACGGTTTATCATATGGTATGATTTTTCAATTACAGATAAGGAATTGTCGAGGGGTCATTATGCATGACTTGGAAACAGCATTACAAGAGCAAGCACCCCCATCTCAAACAGATAACTCACATCTCCATGAATTACCTGCTCTTGTTATTGATGGTATTCCGACTCCTGTTGATAAAATGACTCAGGTGGGTAATATGTGAATTAAACTTTATTGCCATATTAAATATTCTATTTATTATTGTGTTGGCTTGAAATGTGATTTGGTTTTATATTCAACAAATTTTATGGCACATCTCCATGAATTACCTGCTCTTGTTATTGATGGTATTCCAACTCCTGTGGATAAAATGACTCCGCTGGGTAATTTGTGAATTAAACTTTATTGCCATATTAAATATTCTATTTATTATTGTGTTGACTTGAAATGTGATTTGGTTTTATATTCAACAAATTTTATGGCATTCTTAGCAAAAAACTGAATGAATAAAAATGTATTCTTTCAAGGTTGAGTTTTCCTTTGAAAAATATTAAAAGTTTGTTTGACATGATATGAACCTGAATGTTGAAAGTGTCATTAAATTCCTCCAAAACAAAGAGACATTAAATTTTGTGAGTAAAGCATCACACAAACCAAAATGGATAAACTGCTTGCTATAATTTTAATTGAACAACTCCCCCATAGGAACCTTGGAAAGTGAAACTGCTTGTTTAATGTGGTAAACAAGTTCTGTTGTACTGGTAAAATAGGACCCAGTCACCAATGCAGGCATGTCAACCGATACCTGTACCGATACCGGTACCGTCAGTTCCCTCAGGCACCGTTGCCTCTAATGAGACGTTTGAAAAGTCTCATTAGAGGCAAATGCGAATTTCTCCCATCTGATAGCGATATGTCATCCAATTGTTGATTTGTACCGGTTTCGGCAGGACAGGCTCTGTCCCATTCCGGTACCGGTTATGTTGGTACAGGCAGTACTTTTGCATGTCTGCACCAGTGCTTAGGGTGGAAGTAGGGCTGTCACGATTTTTTAATGTAGGAATCGATTAATCGGTGCAAATAATCGATAATAATTGATTAAACTTATCTAGATACCCCCCCCCCCCCCCCCCCCCCCCTTTTCTTTGAAGTCGTTAAAAATGAAGTTCAAGTCAGTTGACCTACCTCAAGTAAACAACGAAGACGATCCTTTTTTGGGTACATTCAAAGCTTTGATGTTCTGAACTTTTGAACCGTCCGTGTAATAATCAAGACCAGTTGTCAGTTGCAAACTTCGTAAGTTTGCAACTGCCGACCGGTCTTGATTATTACAACGACGCTTCAAAAGTTCAGAATATCAAAGCTTTGAATGTACCTAAAAGACAAATGCTTCTAACGGTTTCTTAAGGTTTAACGTCGAAGTTCTTGACCTTTTACTTTTAGAAACAATAGTTTTTTCATCAAATTTTTTTTAAATTATGAAATGTCTAAAACGGGTTAAAAGTTCTTCTCCAACGAAAAATAATAATCAATTTCAGAATGACCGATCGACAATCGATTAATCGTGACAGCCCTAGGTGGAATTAGTCCTCTAACATGGATATAAACGATTGACTAAACTTGACTTCATCTCATTGTTGGTGTCACAATTATCCATTGTTCACAAATATGAGACACTGAACCCCAATAAATAAATATAAATATAAATGAGCAGTTGATTAAAAGGAGTTCTGTGAACTTTTGCCTAACGAATCAGCTGCATCTGCCCACATAATTTATAAACTGAGCAAATATTTTTCAAACAATTTAACCCTTTAAAGAACACAGACGATATCAAAATTTATTATTTTAAATATCATTTTTTCAAATTTTAAAAAAAATTTCAACGAAACCATATCATGTGACCCCTCGTTGGAACGAGCTCGACAAGCTCGTTCCAACAAGGTGTCACATGATATGGTTTTGTTGAAATTTTTTTTTAAATAATATTTTTTCAACAACTGAATTTGCATATTACGTGGGCGGATGCGGCCGATTCATTTGGTAAAGGGTTAAACCAAACCATATCACTTGACCCCTCATGGGAATGAGCTACTTAACCTCGTTCCAATTTGGGATCACATGATATAGTTTTGTTGGAATTTTTTGTTTTTAAATTAAAAAAACATGAAATATCAATTTTGTTATTGTGTGTATTCGCTAAAGGGTAAAAAGTAAATCAAATAAATATTTGTTTCATTCTTTTGATAGATTCTATACTTGTTTTTAATGATTTTTCAACTGAAAAATGCCCAGATATTAACTGAAAAATATGGTCCCTAAAAATAATGATACAAATGTATGGTTTTTTTTTTTTTGAGCTTAAAGCACATATTGAAAATGATGTCCTACCTTTCATGTTTCCTTCCAGTGTTTTTTTGTTAATCGTGAACAGTTTATTTTCTGTCATTCTTTGCAGGTAGAAACTGCCCTTTTGGTTGGGAAATGGCAGTCACTGGCCACATTTGAGAGTTAGCTGTTTATTGTGGTATCATTTCAGAATATAACTTATTGATATATTGAAAATATGATCGTTCAAAACAGGTGGTCATTCAAGAAAGAGGTCGCTCAAGACAGGTTCATCTGCAGTTTCGAAACCAGTTTGAATTACAAATTTCTAGGGAATATTATTCCTTACTTATGGCCCTTGATTATGCAAAAACTTCATTATTTTGTGGTTTTGCGTAGTAACTTTTTTTTTTATCTTTTGGCATATTGATTTGAAATTGAAGTTTTTTTTGTGATCACCAGCTAAAGGCAACTGGATCTTGCACACATTTCCAGATTGACATTGCAAAGAATATTGGTATAGAATTTGTATAAAATAAATTATACAGTATGTGCCAAGTGTATCCTGTCTCAAACACCCGCCCTGGTGATGAGTGAAAAACGCAAATTTCAGCTGGTTGCACACAGTGGCTAATTTTCAAACACCGTGATTAATCGGATAAGGGATTAAATAGATTACCCCTTTCCACTTAAAGCCAGCGTTTGTTGTTTTTCGGTAGTGATAATGACAAATTTATGACCATTATTCCGCCACGGTGTTCAATCGTGTTTTATTAAGAAGCACTCAAATCGATAAATGTTTCAATGATTACATGTATCTGTGCAACGACAACAACAAATTAAGATGAGGACAAAGCTCAAAATGTGTACGCTGAGACAAAAAAAATAGAAATACT
Organism: Pictodentalium vernedei; assembly: GCA_031216915.1. Classification (NCBI taxonomy): domain Eukaryota; kingdom Metazoa; phylum Mollusca; class Scaphopoda; order Dentaliida; family Dentaliidae; genus Pictodentalium; species Pictodentalium vernedei. The sequence continues at coordinate 396,010,096 of CM062296.1, forward strand.
GACCAACGTATGTATCATTGTATGTGTGTGCCTTCGATACGTTTGCCTTTTCGTGGAACCAAACATGTGCATGAAAAAAGTGGTGTGTGCACGCGACAACGTGCGTCGAAAAAACAGAAATCTTCCACTTCGTTTTCAGCTGGTACAAATTTGCGTTGTCTATTTCGTCCATGTATAAAAGTTTAAAACAAACTTTTGTGGTGTAAATGTACATGTATTTGCATTCCTACGGCAGTGGGGTAGATACCTTTCCGTCACTACAAGCTACAAATTTTCCAACAAAAATTGTTTCTATGCTTCTACTTATTCGGGGCGGCGGGGAGAGTGGGGGGTTGTAATCCCATCGCCCATGCAATTTTTAAAAAATATTTCTTTTTTCGCCTCAATGTGCGTTTTAGTTTATACGTGACAAACATACATCTAACAAATTCATAGATAAATCAGTTATAATGTGTTTCCATTTTTTAGCTATACTTGACAAAGTCAAGATAAGCTATTGCCATCACACATGCGGAAGTCTCTTAGTCTGTGAGTCTGTTCACATTTTCCTTTAGCACAGGCTGCACCCCGCAGTTCTTGTCTGATCGTCACGAAATTTCATATGCAGGTTTGGGGTCATGTCTAGATGAGAACGTCCCCTTTTGGTCACGATCAGTCAACCGGTATGGCTGCCCGAGCCCAAAACCCGAAAACCATTAGCACACTCTACAGGTCGTATTTATGAAGGGATTTCATTGTAACTTGGTAGAATGCCTCTGTATAATGCCTAGATGAGAACGTCCCCTTTTGGGCATGAACTGTCAACCGTGATGGCTGCCCAAGCCCGAAACCCAAAAACTATTTGCACAGTCTACAGGTCATGTTTAATATGGAGGGATTTCATTGTAACTTGGTAGGATGACTCCTTATGTCTCGATGAGAATTTCCCCATTATCTGCCAACCGTGATGACTGCCTGAGCCCAAAACCCGAAAACCTTTAGCAAAGTCTACAGGTCATATTTATTGAGGAATTTCATTGTAACTTGGTGGGTTGACTTCTTATAATGTCTAAATGAGAAAGTCCCCTTTTGGACGTGATTGGGCAACTGTGAAGGCTACAGGGGCCCGAAGCCTGAAAACCTTGAGCACAGTCTACAAATCATATTTATGAAGGGATTTCATTGTAACTTGGTAGGATAACTCCAAATAATGTCTAGATGAGAACGTCCCCATTTTGATTGCGATCATTCAGCCTTGATGGGTGCCCGAGCCCCAAAACCTTTAGCATATGCAAAAGGTCATATTTATGGAAGGATTTCATTGTAACCTGTTAGGTTGACTCCATATAATGCCTAGATGATGACATCCCCTTTTGGTCGTGATTGGTCAACTGTGATGGCTACAGGTGCCTGAAGCCCGAAAACCTTGAGCACAGTCTACAGGTCATATTTATGAAGGGATTTCATTGTAATTTCGTAGGATCACTCCAGATGATGCCCAGATGAGATTGTCCCCGTTGGTTGCGATCATTCAACCATGATGGCTGCCCGAGCCTGAAACCCGAAAACCTTTAGCACAGTCTACAGTTTATATTTATGAAGGGATTTCATTGTAACTTGGTAGGTTGAATTCATATAATGTCTAGATGAGAACGTCCCCTTTTGGACATGATTGGGCAACTGTGACGGCTATAGGGGCCCGAAGCCTGAAAACCTTTAGAACAGTCTACAGGTCATAATTATGAAGGGATTTCATTGTAGCTTGGTAGGATAACTCTAAATAATGTCTAGATGAGAACATTCCCTTTTGGTCGCGATCATTCAGCCTTTATGGCTGCCCGAGCCCAAAGACCTTTAGCATAGACTATAGGTTGCATTTATGGAAGGATTTCATTGTAACTTGTTAGGTTGACTCCATATACCGTATTTACTCTATGTATTGGGACAGCTAAAAATAATTAATTTCACAGGTGTCCCAATTCTTAGAAAACGTGAAAACAATACAACCTGACCCAGTTTGGATGCTCAAAGAAGTTGTGTGTCATTGTGGTAATTTCGTTTTACATCAAGAGTACATTTGTTAATAAAAAATTTTAAAAAATAATCAGCATTTCGTTTTTATTACTTACTGTGTAATCCCCTCTCTCTTGTGAGAAGATAATTCAATAGAATGAAAACTTTGCACAATGAAAGAATTCAATTATTCACACGTCGGCATGCATCACTGGCCTGTCAATCACATGGCTGAAAACGTATTGTTTTCATTACAACATCAATCACGTTGTCAGTGAAAAGTGTCACAGGTAAGTGGAACAGCACAAGCGGAATTTTGTTTTAATTTTTTGTGATCAAATATTGAAATAAAGAAATCAAAGTGAGTTGTTTTTATGGTCTTTGTTGATTAAAAAATCAAAATAAAGAAATCAAAGTGAGCTGTTTTTGTTTTTGTATTTTGAGTTTGTTTTTTTTAAAGTGCCTTGGGGTGTATAAAGGCTCTGCTGGAAGGAAGACTGTCATTCAGTTTTCAGCATGGACAAGTTTGTTATTAAGTATAAAACAGCAGAGGAAGCCCGGCCAAAAGTTATTTTGAGCCCCCCCAAAACAGTACTAAAAAGAGCAGTTGGGCGGCCCCCTAAAAGAAAGCTAGACAACACTAATGATGACATGGGTAGATCCCCTAAAAAAGCTGCAGTGGACATTGATGGAAAACCGGAGAAAGTCACTACACAGCCAGAGGATAGCCAAATAAGTTTGGAATGTGATCTTTTGAAGGACAGCATCGAGAACATCGCTGTGAAACGTGGCCATTATGTAAGCTTTACCATGAAGGAAAAGAAAGGGGCTGTGGATATGGCGAAGCTGATCGGCATAAGGCAAGCGGCAGCTAAACTGAAAATACCAAAATCATCTATAAGCCGTTGGAGTAAAATTAATTTCACACAAACCAGTGAGGAGAGAAACAAATTTGGACATTTACATAAATCTGGTCGGCCTGTAACTTATGGTGAAAACGTTGACGATAAAATCGCCGAATGGGTCCTAGTGCAACGTGACTTGCAGTTGCCCGTGTCAGTTGAAGGGCTCTGCACCTATGCTAGGGTTTTAATTAAGTCCGAGGAAGGAGAGAAATCCACAACTAATGACTTCAAGGCCAGTTTTGGTTGGGCAGTCAAATTCATGAAAAGACACAATCTAACGTTAAGAGCGAGGACGACAATGGCACAACGGCTACCAAAAGATTTGGAGGAAAAAACAAAAAGTTTCCTTGGTTTCATCAAAGAAAGGAGAAAAGAGGACGAATTTGAGGATGACTTTATAGTCAACATGGATGAAACCCCAGTATATTTCGATTTAGTTCCAAACAGGACAATAGATAAAGTTGGTGCACATTCCGTGCGTCTCAGATCCACCGGCTCAGATAAGAGACATTTAACACTTGTACTGGCAGTTACAAGTAGTGGCAACGTCCTCCCGCCAATGATTATATTCAAAGGTAAACGTGAACTTAAATTAAAATCTCCACCTGGATGTATTGTCTGTGTGCAGCAAAAGGGGTGGATGGATGAGGAACTGATGGTGAAATGGATCAAAGACATTTTAGTAAAGCATACAAAGAAGGAGAGGGCACTTTTGGTCATGGACAGTTTTCGGGGACACCTCACAGAAAAGGTTAAGAAAACATTACGTAGGAACAATGTAGTTTCAGCAGTCATTCCTGGGGGCTGCACGTCCAAATTACAACCCCTGGACGTTAGTATAAACAAACCTGTAAAGTGTGACTTAAAGAAAAAATGGGCATAGTACATGTCGGAAGAGACCCAAAAAATATTGGAACAGAAAGAGGAGAGAATAAAAGCTGCAGACAAGCAAACAGTGGTTTACTGGATAGACTTTGCATTTGAAAATTTAAAGAAAAAAAAAGAACTCATTCAAAGGTCATTTAAAGTGTGTGGCTTAAACATTCATTTGAACGGTGCTGAAGACCAGCTTGTTGGAAAAGAGGCTTGGCTGCCAGTGGAAAAGCCTTTTGACACTCTTCAAGAACTTTCTGAGGCATGTGAATCTTTTTATAATGATGATGATATGATCTCTGTTGACCAGGCAGTACGTGACTTCTTCGACTCGGACGGTGACGAGTCATGTGATGAACTTCCAGATGGAAGTGAACAGTAGTTTTTTCAGTATTGGTTAATCTCAATCTCAAATTATCAGCAGTGAAATTTTACGAGTGTACAGGTCTACACATCTGTTGAAAGTACCCCCCCTCCCCCTTTCCACACTATGGCTGGAATACGGCATTAATGAAAATAAGTTGCAAGATAAATGCAGAAAAATTTTGTTCCCGTTCTTCTTTCAATGATTCATTTGATCAATGGCGGTGAATCAGTGAAACAAGAACGGAAGCAAAATTTTCCTGCATTTATCCCGCAACTTATTTCCATTTGACAATTTGAGAATGCACTGATCTATCGTCTGTTGAAGGTAACCCGAAACCAGTACCGTAACCCAACCAATGAGCAAACCAACAATTGAAAGTACCCCCCCCCCCCCCCCCCCCTTTCCACACTATGGCTGGAATACGGCATTAATGAAAATAAGTTGCAAGATAAATGCAGAAAAATTTTGTTCCCGTTCTTCTTTCAATGATTCATTTGATCAATGGCGGTGAATCAGTGAAACAAGAACGGAAGCAAAATTTTCCTGCATTTATCCCGCAACTTATTTCCATTTGACAATTTGAGAATGCACTGATCTATCGTCTGTTGAAGGTAACCCGAAACCAGTACCGTAACCCAACCAATGAGCAAACCAACAATTGTCCAGATACGACACAATCTTTCAAGTTATTTTGTTTGAACTGTATTTCTACTCGATTTGACACATGGTCATGTCCAGCTGGTACCCCCCAAACATGTATTTTCACACCTTTTGTTTTCTTTGTCCATTCAATGTGTACAGTATAGCCTGTTCGTGTACAATGCAGGCGCATTATGACTAAAAATGTATTTTAGGTACCCCAGTAGCTGTTATTTTTCTAATCACATTTTACACCGTTGTTGACAAATCAATAAAATTTGAAAACGCAAATGTTGTTTTTCTGTATCTCTGAAACCCCTTAGCCTTCTGTGGCATTCGGAACCCCCGATGCTTTTATTTATTGAAGGGAAATGCATACCGCAACATAAAATAACGCTTGCGTTATTTTAAGTATCAGTATGCACTTTTCATGTCACGCCCAAGAGGAAATTCTCATCCTACAATAAAACAGTGGATTTGGCTTCGCCTTTACGGCTTTTGTTGGCTAGAAATGACCCCCCCCCCCCCCCCCCCCCCACCCAACCTCCACACCACCCACACACGAAATACCAGGGGTACTCGATTCGTGAAACAGACCAAGCATTTGGAATTTCGAGATCGGAAGTGTTTTAGCAGTGAATTGTGGGACTTGTTTTAACAGTGCATTGTGGGACTTTGGGGGGATTTCCCAGGATGTTGACAAACAACGTGCTTTCACAGTTTCAGGTTCAGATGCAATGTTATGTTAAATGGACATTTCACGACTGTAAATATGAACACTTGGGAATGGACTTAAAAATAATAAAAACAACACAAATTAGTATGTATTATTAATATGTGTTATCAATCTTTATTCTTCAAAAACAGAAACTTACTTCTAATATTCGGCATCTTGCATCGTTGTTCAACTTCAAGCGACCGCCAGTGTCCCAATATTTAGAGTATAAAAAAAAATTATTTTTCTCGAAAAAATGGGTGTCCCAAAACATAGAGTGTCCCAATACATAGAGTAAATACGGTAATGCCTAGATGATGACATCCCCTTTTGGTCATGATTGGTCAACTGTGATGGCTGCAGGTGCCCGAAGACCGAAAATCTTGAGCACAGTCTACAGGTCATATTTATGAAGGGATTTCATTGTAACTTCATAGGATCTGTCCAGATGACAATGTCCCTGTTTGGTTGCAATCATTCAACCATGATGGCTGCCCAAGCCCAAAGCCCGAAAACCTTTAGCATAGTCTTCAGTTCATATTTATGAAGGGATTTCATTGTGCTGTGGTAGGATGACTCCAAATAATGTCTAGATGAGAACGTCCCCTTTTGGTCGCGATCATTCAGCCTTGATGGCTGCCCGAGCCCAAAATGCCAAAACCTTTAGCATAGTGTATAGGTAATATTTATGGAAGGATTTCATTGTAACCTGTTAGTTTGACTCCATATAATGCCAAGATGATGACATCCCCTTTTGGTCGTAATTGGTCAACTGTGATGGCTTCAGGAGCCCAAAGCCTGAAAACTTTGAGCACAGTCTACAGGTCATTTATAAGGGAGTTCATTGTAACTTCGTAGGATCACTCCAGATGATGCCCAGATGAGAATGTCCCCTTTTGGTTGCGATCATTCAACCATTATGGCTGCCCGAGCCCAAAGCCCAAAAACCTTTAGCACAGTCTACAGGTCATATTTATGAAGGGATTTCATTGTAACTTGGTTGGTTGACTTCATATAATGTCTAGATGAGAACATCCCCTTTGGACGCAATTGGGAAACTGACGGCTACAGGGGCCCGAAGCCCGAAAACCTTTAGCACAGTCTTCAGGCCATATTTATGAAGGGATTTCAATGTAACTTGATAGGATGACTCGTTTTGGAATAATTCAAATGCTTCCTACACCACTGACGATAGTTCATACTTGGATCCAAAGTCCGTAAAATAATGTTTTGCCATGGCACTTCCCATGGGTTGTGCCACACCAAAATTTATATTACGGAATTTGTGGGCTACTGTGATTTTCAACAGTGCAAAAGCCAAATACTCGAATGGAATGTTTATGTGAGGCGGTTCTTTTGTGGTGAGTAAACATTTGAAGAAATATGCAAATGGCCATTTAATCTAATGAAGTATGTTTTGTTGGGATAATGCACGTTAAAAAAATAAAAAGTTCATCGAACAAAAAACAACGAAGAATGGTTCTAGTCTTAATTTGTTTATTTGTATGCTAAACCTGAAAATGCCAATTCTCGTCTGAACACATGCTCTGTACAAAACACAAAGGCACCTTCTGCCCTCCTAAGTTCGGACCTGCATGCAGTTGAAACCAAGTTCCATTTAAAATACACCATTCCAAGAGAAACCTTAGAGGAGTATATACATACACTGTGATTTAAATAAATGCACATCATTGTCGGGAAACGTTGGAAGCAAAGAGTGCTGATCTACAGATGTAGACATTTATCTACTGCACCAAACAGATTGCAGAGTGGGGCTGGGCATACTGAAACTTACTCCACAGGCTCATTGTTGAGAGGGCTGCAATATTTTTTTTTAAATAATTAAAACAAATATTTTGTGAGGGCATTTTAGTAGGTTGACTTCATATATTCAGCTTATAAATTATGGACATTGAGTTTTTTTTTGTCTCGAATTTCACATTTGTTTCAGGGGCACACGTCTTGTGCTCGCCCCCATCTCGCCACTACGTGGATCGGGTAAAAGGCTCAAACATGTTATTCTTTCCGATGGACTCCCCTTCTCTCACCACACTCTTGCAAAATCCTTAGACTCGAAATGATAAGCGTTCATATTAAGATGAAATGGAATTTCAATATTCAAATGCATCATGAATTCAGAAAAAGGTAAGGCTGCTATTGAATGTGATGAGAATAAAATGTCACTGTGAGTACACTGCTCTTAAGGAATGCAGAGCGTCGGGGAAACAATACACAAGTCGGGAATGGATTAATTGACGCCATTCTCAAAATATTTAATTCAATTGCATGAATACTTAATTACTTTTCGGGGTGCATTGTGAGATCAGAGCATTGTTTTTTGTAAACAATAACTTCAGAAGGCCTGCACAATAAAAGGAAGCTGATTGATTTGAATGCCCGGCACTTAATCCAATTTCGGTGAGTGTCTAATTGCCACCAGTTTAATTACAAAACAAACTACTGTAATTAACCACCTGTGAAAACACGAAAGGGGGACGGTTACTGCTAGTCTAAGAGTGCATTTTCCATTGGGGTTTTTTCTTTTTATCTGAACTACCCACTATTTGAATGGCAAAAGGAGATTTGCTGCATTTAAAGGATTGACATTTTTTTAAATGTTGGCGTTAAAATCTCAATGCACTCACAGACTTTGAAATATTTTGTAATGTACAACAGGCCTGGCATTCTGAAAAATTTAGGGGGGCTAAAAATCGCTCTCCTGAAATGATCTAGGAGAGCCAATGGCTCTCCTAATTTTTTTTTGACATGGAAGGCAGTTGAACCATGATATATCATATGAATGCAGTTCAACACTGTGACCAGACATGCTCAACAGGCCTGGCATTCTGAAAAATGCAGGAGGGCAAAACATCGCTCTCCTCAATCAGCTTAGGAGAGCAATTAGCTTCACACAGCATTTTAAGTATCCAGTTGAACGAACTCATTGAAACTGAAACCAACAGACTATTACATCAGTGATTTTATTAACTTTATTAAGGTAAAGCGAAATCTCTTAGACATCTAGTCTCACTCAACAACCGAACACACACTTGACAAGACCTGTGTGTGTGCCCAAGTTGGGGGGGGGGGGGGGGGGGTGGGGGGGGGTTGAAGGTGGTAGTGGTAGGCGTATGACTTTCTTGGACAACAGGTCTGCTTGAATCTGCAGTCACATCCTGGTGCACGTGCTTCAAGTGACAGGATAGTAGTAATGGTAGTATATTATAGTGTCAATATTCCTTGAATAATTACCCTTCAAACTGTGATTTCAGTTGTTGAAACTGACAGAAAAAAAAAAATATTGCTGTGACCCATTTTGCTTCAAATGATTGCAACTGTGTTTGGGTATATGCAAAGTACATACCCAAACACAGTTGCAGCCATTACCTTTTACCACTAAACCACTTTCAAAATGAAATTACGTGATGTTATGTGACTTCGAAGTTAAATTACATTTTTGCTTTACAACAAAAATTTAATGTGAACATAATACATGTAATCTCAAGCATCCCAGACCAAAATATTTAGGAGGGCAATTTTTCGCTCTCCTTAATTCTTTCAGGAGGGCAGTAAGGAGAGCTAAAAAATCGCTCTCCTGAAATTGCCAAGCCTGGTACAATATACCAGGGCACCGAAGCCTTTATTAAGTGGTAAATGACATCCGATGTAGCTAAGCGTATTACGGCATAAAGTCATTCAAGACAACACTGAGGCGATGAAAGAGAAAGTATTTTTTCTAACAAATTGGAAACTTCAGGACATTCAATCGCCAGAGTTTTGGTGAATGGCTCAATAGAGGGCGTAAAAGTGAAACGGGGTATTGAGAGTTGGTGGGAGAGACAATTGATGCATAGGCCTAACTATGTTCATGTCGTTTTTCTGTCCATAACTTTTATGCCGGCATTTTTGGAGAGGGGTGGGGGGGGGGGGGGTGGGGGGGGTTATAGGAAACAACGGCTGAGAAGTAGAAAACATTATGTAAAACTAACCAGTACCTATTTACAGACCTTCCTCTGCCTGTAACTTGTCCTGTACCGATATCTTGTTTTTCAGGCTTGTTTATTTAATTTTAGTAGTATGGCATTGCGTGACGGATGTATTGTTAGTTGTATAGGCCGAATTTACAGGTCAAGCGAGCGAGCCTCTAAATGATTATCATCGTTTATAAATGGGACTAGAAATGAAAGGATAAACGATTTTCCCATAGAGTAACCATGAAAAAAACGCCAAATATTCGTTGTAGACTTGTGTGAAAGTCGAACAGGTTGCAATGGAAAAATCAGTGAATCACTGCGTGATCGAAATCAGCCATGACATTGACAGATTTCCTGAAAACCTCTGATGTCAGAATTTAGTTGCGTTTTGAAACCATTATCCCTTTATGGCCAGTGTATTGAAAGAAAATGAAATGGACTTGTTGGTACGATCGTTTTCATGAAGATAACGTGTGCGGTAATTTTTATTTTTTCTAAAATTGAATGCACATCTCTTCGTCACAATGTGACATCACCAGTTTGAATCAACACACGTTTAAATACTAAATAGGCTTCGCCTGTTTGCCAAACCCCATTTCAACACACGTTTTCACATTAGCACAATTGGTAGCCCGTTAATTATATTACCAATAAGAAAATAATCCTTTTCACACTGAATCACTGTTGCACAAAGTGATTTACCAAGAAGGAGATAATATTTTCCACACGTAAACACTGTTGCACACAGTGATTAATTTGGTCAAATTACACTGTGTGACATGGTGTTGGCCGGTGATTTTCAGAAAATCGTCCACCGTGTCGGGTGTTTGAGACAGGATACACTTGGCGAGTACTGTAAATGCTAAAACTAGCAGGGGTTTATTTACACTTGTTGCTTTTTAAGTCTTGAAGTTTGGTGTTGCACAGCTGGAATAGTCCAAAGCAAACAAGTGAAAATGTCTTAAAAGTTGACTAATTTGCTGTTCATGACAGAGTCTAAACTCCCGGTATTTCAGGGAAAGTTTTTGGTCCAGTTTTTTAAAAAACTAACCCTATAGTTTAATGAAATTGAGCATGGATGGGTGGGGCAGTCAATATTTGGTATGTGATACTTAACAGTGCCTTACGGAGTTTGAAAGCTGGTGCAATTTGGCCATACTTTGCGGAGTTATGCGCCTTATTTAGTCACTTTTTGCTTGTTTTCAGCTCGTTGGTGCGATAACTTGAATAAATATTGATGGAGTTGGCCAATATTTGATATGTGAGACTTTCTTAACAATGTCTTGAACGATATAGAAAACTGGTACAGTTCAGCTATAGTTAGTAGAGTTATGGCCCTTAATTAGTTAATTTTTGCCTCTTTTTTCAGCTTGTTAGCCCCATTACTTGAACAAACATCAATTTGTTTGGTAAGTATTGTGTATGTGAGACTTTCTTAACAATGTCTTGAATGAGTTTGAAAACTGGTATTGTTTGGCCATACCAAGCATCATTATTTACTTATGGCCCTTAATTAGTTAATTTTTGCCTGTTTTCAGCTTGTTAGCTCGATAACTTGAATAAATATCAATGTATTTGATATTTTTTATAATGACAAGCCTTACAGATGTGAACAAACTCGATCCCGCATTGGCAATGAGTAATCCTTGTTTATTCTGGTTATATAATGGTTGATTCCACTTCCACTGTTATTTATAACCTGAAAAAGCTACGTATCAGAATATTTATTTTTGTTTTTCAGGCTCAACTCAGAAATTTTATTCCTGAAATGTTAAAATATTCAACAGGACGCAGCAAGCCAGGATGGGGTAAAGCTGAATGTCGGCCTATATGGTGGCCAAGTGATTTGCCTTGGGCAAATGTAAGAAGCGATGCTAGAACAGATGAAGAGAAGAAGAGGATAAATGTAGGTTTTTATCTGAGGACCTTTGTTCCAATAAATTTAGAAACCAGGCCTTAAAATTTGTCCTGATTTACAAGCATCGGTTTTGATTCTTGGAACTCCTGTTGCGAGAGTCCTTTTTCAATTCTTTAAGAATTTAGAATTTGAGCATCCTGTTATACCTTTGATGATCTTGTTGATGGAAGGTACAGTACCATGGCAATGGTTTCTAGTGGTCTTGGCTGCCTGTATAGGCAGCCAAGACTTCACTAGATGGCTGCCTGTATAGGCAGCCAAGACTTCACTAGAAACCACCGCCCAAAGTGTTGCCTTATTATAAGGGAGGTAAAAATAAGTAGAATTCTCGAGGCCATTGAAGACTATGACAAGAATCAAATGAACATTTCACAAGAATCAAAGTCGATTCTCATTCTTTTCCTTGCGAGTATCATTTGCAAGAATCAATTCTGATTCTCGCATGAATTTTTGGATCAGTAAACCCACATTTGGTGTAGTTCTTCGGTAAGCGAGATGGGATTAAGAGAAAAGTGGCTTTATCATGGTTTTACATGGTACTTGACTTTCAGAAAGCCCAGAATTCTTCAAAACCTGCCTCTCATAAACCACTAGTCACAGTGCTTTGATATTTGGTATGCAGCTTCTTTATGTGCTCAAGATTAAAGTTTGCTCAAAAAGAGTTTTGGGAAATATTTGGGCTTATGCTAAGTGGGGCAAAATTTCTTTTTTCCAATAGTCCAATAATTCACCCAGTTTCAGTCAAAAATTGTAACCAACCTAGGTTGTCTTTTCAGAGTAAGCTCTATTTGTTTTTCAAAAAGAAAATTTAAACCTGTCATAGTTTGTTTGCTGCCATGGGAAGTGAGGGTTGAAAAACAGATATTCTTTCTCTGAGCGTTTTTGGTGATCGTCAATACAATTTTCACACATGTACAAGGTGTCACATATTTCTATCCCCTAACAATGACACCCTTATTGTCTCCCGCTTTTTGAAAAAAAGGGAGATATTAAATTTGTGGTGTCCTTCTGTGTTTTTCCGTTTTCAGACTCTAACTTTCCTTACAGTGACCGGATTTCGATGAAATTTGGGTAGTAGATCACTTTCATCAATTGTGGGTCCAAGTTCAAATATGGGCATTTTCTGCTCATATTTAATTAGGTTGCTGAAATTTGATTGGCTGACGGTTTCCAGACTCTAACTTTCCTTGAAATCAACCGATTTCGATGAAATTTCATATATGGATTACTTTTGTCAATACCTAGGTCAAGTTCGAAGGTGGGAAATTTTGTACCGAAAATCTGTCCGTCTGCCCATGCATCAATGCACCTCGGACTAATAGCCGTATTTATGAACCGATCTTCACGAAACTTCTTGGGTATCTTTGTTATCATTGTGAGACCAGTATATGTGTTTTGGGGTTTGGTCCAAAATTCAAGATGGCCATCAGTGGCCATTTTGTTCCAAAATTGGGTGTAATCAGTTTTTTGTACAGAACTTCTATATGAAAGTTCAGATTTGAATAAATTTTTGTATGAATGTTTAGTAACATGCAATACATCACATATAATACGGGTTTTGTTCTCGGGCTAAAATTATGCAAATTAGGGAAACTTTGATTTATTCAGTGCCACTATAAATACACAGTAAGTGCACACCTTCCATGTTTTTCGTTTCCAGACTCTAACTTTCCTTACAGTCAGTCGATTTCGCTGAAATTTGAGATCACTTTCATCAATTGTGTGTCCAAGTTCGAATATGGGCATTTTTCGCGCATATTTAATTAGGTTGCAGAAATTTGATTGGCTGACTGTTTCCAGGCTCTAACTTTCCTTAAAATCACCCGATTTCGATGAAATTTCATATATGGATTACTTTTATCAATACCTAGGTCAAGTTCGAATGTGGGAAATTTTTGTACTGAAAATCCATCCGTCTGCCTGTCCGTCTGCCCCGTGCGTCAATGCACCTTGGACTAAAAGCCGTATTTATGAACCGATCTTCACGAAACTTCCTGAGTATCTTTGTGATCATTGTGAACGTCTTGAGATGCATTAATTCCCCTTGAAACTGCTGCCCAGCGGGAGACATGAATTCACTGAATTTGCTTGTTTCTCTCTTGCTTTCTCCATGTAATAATTTCCACGTTGACAGCCTAATCCAGATGATCATTTTAGGCTCACTTGAGCTTGAGTTTATCATTACTGGGCTTACTGGAAATCCGGGCATTTTGAATCATCTGAGATATACAACCGAGTTCTAAATAATTACATGACTTCATTCCTCTGTAGTGTTAACTAGCCATAGATGCTGATCGTGAGCTTAACTCCTTTAAACCACTTTCTCAGGTGAGAGATTAGGGCTCCTTGGGGTCTCTCGTTAATTTAATCACTTGAATAATAATGATAAAATAACAGTGGTAATCAGCTGTAAGAAGTAGTTTCTTTAAATTATCACAATGGCATTAACTGGTACTTCACAAGACAGGTGGTACATGTAGATTGATTGAGTGATTTACTGACTGATCAACTGTTCACTTTAAAGTGTGTCATCTGTATCCATGCTGTACCAAATTCGACAGAAAAAGACTAGCATTGCTACAACTCTCTCACATTCACTCACAGTCAATTATTAGTTTTCTTTAACTCTTGCTGGTGCCAGCATTTTTTCTGTTGAGGATTGGTTTAGTGTATTGATTTTTAGCTTAACTTGACAAAGTCCAGATAAGCTATTGCCATCACGTGTGATGAAGTCTGTTAGTCTGTTCACATTTTCTTTGGCACAGGCTACATACACCCCATAGTTCTTGTCCGATCATCACAAAATTTCAAATGCAGGTTCAAGATCATTTCTAGATGAGAATGTCCCCTTTTGGTTGTGATTGGTCAACTGTCACGGCTGCAAGAGCCCAAAAACCTTTAGCACAGTCTGCAGGTCATATTTATAAAGGGATTTCATTTAACTTTGTAGGATGACTGTATAATGTCTAGATGAGAACGTCCTCTTTTGGTTGCGATCTGTCAACGTGACGGTTGCAAAAGCTGGAAACCCGAAAACCTTTAGCACAGTCTACTGGTCATCATATTTATGAAGGGATTTCTTTGTAACTTGGTAGAAAGACTTCATGTAATGTCTAGATGAGAACGTCCCCCTTTGGTCATGATCGGTCAACTGTGATGGCTGTGAGAGCCCGAAACCCGAAAACCTTTAGCATAGTCTACAGGTTGTATTTATGAAGGGATTTCACATAATGACTCCACATAATGTCTAGATGGGAACATCCCCTTTTGGTCGTGACGGGTCAATCGTGATGGCTACACAGATCCAAAGCCCGAAAACCTTTATCGCAGTCTACAGGTCGTATTTATGAAGGAATTTTATTGTAACTTGGTAGTATGACTGTATAATATCTGGATGAGAACGTCCTATTTTTGGCCATGATCGATCAACCATGACAGCCACACATGCACGCGACCTAGATTTATTTAGCACAGTCTGCAGTTCATATTTATGAAGTAATTTCATTGTAAGTTATCCTTATAACTTTGTCTGATGTCTAGATCGGTCACGATCGGTCTGCTGTTACCGCCACCTGGTCACTTGACCTAGATTCCTGTAGCACTGCTTACAGGTTGTTCCTCTCCTGACCGAAAGTTAGGATGAGCTATAGTGATCGCTCACCGCCTGTCGTCCATTGTCCGTGAACATGGTGTTTGCACCTGCCCTTGCTGAACCAATTTTAGTTATATTTGAGGTGATTGCTTGTTCTGACATAGGATTTTTTTTTTTTCAAATCAATTTGCCCAGCCTCATAGGGAGGGGGTGGGGGAAAATCCACCAAAATTGAAAACAAAATCTCATGAACCAGTGGGTTTAATGACTTGATACTTGGTATGGAGCTTCCTGTTGAGGTGTAGAATCAAGTTCAAACGAAGTTCGTGGATCAATATTTGCCTTTTGTAATGGGAGGGGCAAGATTTTTTGGCCCCACCCAAAATTTCTATTTTCAGAAACAATGGTCTGATTTGAACCAAATTTGACATGTGATGTTATTGAGTCATAAGTACTTGAGTCATTTAAAATAAAATTTTCCCATGTCCCTGTGGGTGCCCCAGAAGCTAAAAATAGAAATATTTTCAGATGACCATATTTCCCAAACCACACGGAACAGAGAACTGTTATTTGGTATGAAGCGCCCTTAGGACCATTTAAATTGAATGGTAAGAAAAATTGCTATCGGTTGTGTCAGGGTGGTTTATAGGTGTGGGGGAGAGGCATGGCATTGCTTGGAAAAAATATGGAGTCAACATATTTGCAAAATTTTTTAACAAAAATTTCTCCAGAACCCATCATCAGAATCTTTTGATATTTAGTATACAGTACCCATAAGGGGTCATATACCAGTGTGTTAAAATGAAGCCCCTTGGTTCATATTTGGGCTCATCAATACAGGAACCTGAATTTTCAACTAAGGGCAGGACTGATCTTTAAAAATCTTCTTCTTCACATCCACCAGTCAGAATGTGTTCATATTTGGTATGCAACATCTTTAGGAGGGTCAGATTCAAGTTTGTTGAAATCAAGTGCCTGGGTTAATATTTGGGCACCCTATGGTAGCCCAAATTTTAACTTAGTGCAATATGAGGGAATTTCTTTAAAAATCTTCTTCAGATCCACCAGTCAGAATGCTTTCATATTTTGTTTACAACATCTCTAGAAGCGTGAAATTCAAATTTGTTCAAATCGGGTCCCTAGGTTAATATTTGGGCTCCTTATGGTAGCCCAAATTTTAACTTAATGCAATATGAGGAAATTTCTTTAAAAATCTTCTTCTTCAGATCCACCAGTCAGAATAGAATGCTTTCATATTTGGTATACAACATCTCTGAGAGTTGGGGGGGGGGGGGGGGGGGGAATTCTAATTTGTTAAAATCGAGTCCCTGGGTGAGATTCAAGTTTACTTCACTTCAAATCGAGTCCCTGGGTTAATATTTGGGTTTTCTTCTGAGCCCAAAATTTAACTTGGTACAATATGAGGAAATTTCTTTAAAAATCTGCTTCAGATCCAGCAGCCCGAATCCTTTCAAATTTGGATTACAATATCTCTAGGTGGGTCAGATTCAAGTTTGTTCAAATCAGGACCCAAAGTTAATATTTGGGATCCCCATGAGAGCCCAAATTTTAACTTAGTGCAATATGAGAAAATTAACTTCGTGCAATCTCAGGAAATTTGTTTGAAAATCTTCAGATCAACCTGTCAGAATGCTTTCATATTTGGTATACAACATCTCTAGGGGGGGTGGGGGTGGGGGGGGGGGGGGCAGATTCAAATTGGTTTAAATTGGGAATCTGGGTTAATATTTGGGTTCTATATTGGAGTCCAAAGTTTAAATTAGTGCCATATGAGGGAATTTCTTTAAAAATCTTCTTCTTCAGATCCACCAGTCAGAATCCTTTCATATTTGGGTTACAACATCTCTAGGTAGGTCAGATATAAGTTTGTTCAAATTGGGACCCTTGGTTAATATTTGGGCTTCTATGGGATCCCGAATTTTAACTTAATACAATATAAGGAAATTTTGTTTAAAAATATAGGGGGATCAGATTCAAGTTTGTTCAATTTGAGTTCCTGGCTTAATATTTGGGCTCTACTAGGGGAGGGGGCAGGTAAGGTTCAAGTTTGTTCAAATCCATTCCTCAGTGTTTTACATAAAATTTGCCTTTCAAACTGCAGTGACATAACAAGCATTCGAAGTTAGGCAGTGCTTGTCTACAGCTGATAGAATTGGGAGCAGTCATGACGACCTATGATAATAATCACTTGACATGGACAGTTGAGCAATAAATAATTTCCATTCCTCTGTAGGTTGATAAACCATGAGCAACTGAATGTGACCCAAAATACTTTTTTGAACCACTCTGTCAGAACAGTGTTTACGGCCTCTTGGGGCCTCTTGTTTATGTGAACACCCCAGCCTGCTCTAAAATCCATGAAGAGGCAATTGAAACCTACCCTCTATTACTCCAAGGACGAAATTAACCCAAAAAGCCAAATTATATCTCGAAAATTGTCGAAATGCATAAGAAACAAAGACAGAGAGAGGGGCACCATTAGTTTTATATTATAATATAAAATAAAATTAACCATTTACCCTACATGAATAGAAGACAACACTTGCCAAAATATTAATTTCTTGAATAAGTAGTGGAATTTTCAATTTTTGTTTCAAAAACATAGCATATGACTCTTCATTGGAATGGACTCAACAAACTTCAGTGAAGTGCCAGCTATGTTTTTGTGGTAGAAAATTTAAAGAAATAATAAAATTTGAATGGTGATTTTTGTGCATAGCACTGGCGTGTTTGGGTCATCATGTTAGGTAAAGAGTCAATACATTTTTTCTGTTAACTGATAGAATGCTCGGAGCCCATATTTGTGCTTTATTCTGAGGTGAAGGCACTGCAACTTGAAGGCTTCATACTCAGTGGCTATGCTTCATATTATCATTGAAGTGATATTATTTAGTTTGTAAGGACTTGTCTTGTTACAATTTATGGGAGAGTTCCTGTTCCCCAAAGTTGTAACAAGGCAAAGATATGTGAACAAAGTTTGATAGCCGAAAATAATTTAGCTCTCTACCAGTTTACCAGTATATTTAAATAGACCTTACTATATTTGATGTCAGCATGTCAGCATCAAACTAAAACTATATTACATGAATATACTCTGTAGTGTTCAACCGATTACCAAAAATGGCCGCTGACAGATTACCAGTTATTTGAGCTCACAATCGGCTGATTCCCATGCCGTTTCCGATTGTAATACTGTGCACTACTAGACGAGTCGGGGCTTGAAAGAACTTTATCAAATTAAATTGAACATATTTCACAGTGTTAAATGTTGACGCAGGTCGTAGTAAAATGACCAGACATGCACACTTGGGCGGTGTACATGGCTCTCAGAGCCACGTGTGCCATCCAACTGCGCACGTCTGGTCGTTTTACTAAGGGAGTGCAACCTTCACTTTTTCCGGTATGAACTAGCGATTGCCACAAGTAAGCTCAGTTGCAAGCTTTACATGTCGTTTAACATGTATATCCCATAAAGGGGCGTCTAGAGAAATTAAGAATATTCGTTGTGGTTGTTTCTCAACTTTACTGAATGGTATAATTGACATCATTTTACATTAACAATTGAACAACAACAGAAGATAATAAAATGTGGTTAATGAATCATCACAAAAAATGCTTGCAACAATTGTTTGAACTGATGTTCTAGGAGCCATTGCCATTGTCATCTGATTGCTCACAATTGGCCGATTGGGGTGTCCAATTCCGATCATTGGTTAAACATTTAATACCCTGTAATTTTGAGAACAGTCAATTTCTTATTTCAGGTTACATGGACTGATGCTTTGAGGGCGATTGTGAAAAACTGCTATAAGCACCATGGAAGGGAAGATCTCTTACATGTGTTTAATGATGATAATACCTCACAGCATCTTCAACAAAATCAACAATATGCTGGAACAATGGTGCAAACAATCAATAATCCAGATGGAACTCTTTCAATCATCCAGATAGATACAGGTGGTCACGGAAATCAAATAGTCACGTTACCAGATGGCACTCAAGCTACAGTTGTACATGCAGTAAGTTCAGTTAACTCTTTACGTCACAGTTTTAGTGTTGAGACCTATTCATCACTGCTTCATTTCTATCAAAACAAGGAAAGTTAAAAATAGCGCACCTAAATTTATTAAGATGTGTTTTGGCAGGAGCTAAAATTATCAGTGCAATAACTGAGATTAGAGATTTTGATATCAGGTAAGCATGACTTTTTCAGTGGCACTGGTAATCACAAGTCATTTCCTTCAAAAACTTTTAATACTGCAAAGAACGATGCTTCTATATTGTCTCAATAGACATTCCATGTTGCAGAGAACTGCACGATCCAGGACATAAACAATCTATCATTCAACTCACAAAAAAAAAAGAAAATTAAGATGAATTGAAAAAATTGAAAGTTACAGTGAGAAAATTTGAATGTAATGTTTGCATGCTTTTATAAATTATGAATGACGTGATGTCATTTATAGATTCTTGTGCACACCAAAAATATAATTCTGTAGTTGTTTTTGCAAACCACCCACCTATCAGTATATTTACTTCATGAGCTAAATTGAGTTTGGTTAGAAATATCATTTCCTGACGGGAAAAGCACAAAAGGGTTGAGTTTGATTATTTTGTATTGCCATGGATAATTTCATTCATGTTGAAGGCATTTCCTCACATGCTGTTTGGTTGAGAGGATTAAAAATAGAGTCCCATTATTTTGATCAGTTGATTATGGTTTCTTGTTTCTTAACTATTTTTGAGAAGTCACAGTTGTGTGTATTTTTATACACCAACCAATGGCCCAGACTTAGCTGGTGCTGACTCAAAAATATCCAGGGCCAAACACAAATTCCCCCCCCCCCCCCCCAATCCCCCAAATTTGCATGCAAAACTAAAAAAATTATGTCCTATGTCATCCTCCATACTTTTGTGAACTGCGCATGTGGCGTATCTAGGAAGACACCGAAATTGGCGCCAAACATCATTCTTTATTTGGCCCTTCTGTCAGTAATAACAAACTGACATCTGTGCTTTTAAATCTCAGTTTTAATGATGCCAGACACAAATCAATGGTGAATATGGTGGATCCAAGGACACAGTTGGATGATGGAAGGAAAAAATGGTGGTTTGAAACGTTAAGGGCTGTAACTTTCTAATTTTTACAAAAATTATTTCATGTTTCCCAATTTTTGGACATGAGCCTGTCGTCATCATTCTTGCTAATGATTTTTCCACTGTTTGTTAAGTGTTCCTTCCTTATCCTTCCTTGAAGCCCCCCAGTTTAACTCCCAAGCTTTTTGGCTTGTTTTATTGAACTTTTTTTTATAAATTTCTTGGGAGTTTGACATGTTACCCAGAATGTTTATTCTGTATATCCCCATGATTATGTCCTCACCATAGGGGTGTTTAGGCATTTTTGGTCATGCATCATACATCCGATGTATCATTTTTTCTTCTGATGAAGATTTTGCTTCACATCGGATAGTTCAAAATCTGTTACTGACTTCGGGCCTTTTTTATTCAGTGCCTGGAGTCTTGTTTCCGGTTTTCATTCTGACGTTGTTTACATTGACAACGCTCTATTTATATATGTAGTTTCCTATTTATTATCATGGTAGGACTATTGTAAGATACATTAAATATTCCGGTAGTGTAGCAATCAATTTTTTGGATAATAAAAAAAAATTTTGTCCACACTTAGGCTTTATTGGGATACATTTGGGCTCCTCGTTACCTTTGGGGACTTGGGCTCCTGTCAACATTTTTTTTCGATTTATAATTTTGAATGTTATTTGTTATGTATCTTTTTCATATATTTATTGTGGAGTTGGTGCGAGTGCTATCGACTTTATTTTGATTCAGTATGAAAGCTCAAAATGCAAGGCGAGGAAGTCTTTCTCTGATTTACATGTTGGTTGCCTTGCTTGTAGTCGATGTACTCGCACTAATTCCTGCCCAACATGTGTCGAATGCGATGACAAACGTTGGAGACGAGTGTCACGATACGTTGTTAGCGGCGAGAGGCCAATGCCGGTCCCCTCGCCACAAAGTCAGTCTAGTTTCTCATTTTCTATTTCAGAGGAACAGGAACATGGTGATGTTTACGAGACGCCTAGAGAGAGTGTGTTGCCGTCATCACGTTCAGATGATCAAGCAGAGCTGGCGGCAAAGGTTCTCATGAACATTAGACAGGGCAAAAAACCAAGGGCTGGTGGTTTCAGTCCCTTGTCGCCAGCTAACTCGACCGGTGAAGCGTGGGTACAGTGACACGTGGTGTGTCTGTTGCGGTCGAAAGAAGTGGATTGGGTAGTGCTAGCACCTTAAAATATAAACATGCTCACCCTGCGACAACGGAACAGAAGAAGAAGCCAGCAAGTTCATTGGGAAGCTCGGCGAGGTCTAAAAGGAACGCAAGTGAGAGAGCCCCCTCTCTTTCCCAACAACATCTGGGGCCAGATGTGGTCATTAGGAACTTGCGTCAGTCGGAGCATACGTCCGCACCTCCCCTCCGGGACACTCCGTTCAGTTCACAGCCGGCGTCGGATACAGTTACGGCTTCTACATCAGTAGCTTCCAAGCACACACGACAGCACCTTAGCTACGCGACTTCCGATATCCAGCCCGCATCGCCGAGAAGGGACCACTCATCGCCGAAGAAGTCGGACCATCCGGTAGCTAAGGAGACGAGGCCTCATTTATTGGGACGTCCGGAGAAAAGAGCCGTCTCGGACACACCGTCCCAGGAGCAGCCGGCAGCCAAGAAACAGAAGACCGCTGCTCCTCAGGCCTTCGTCACGGACTTGCTGTCGCAGATCGCAGCATCCCAGCAGGTGCAGGAGCAGCCTACGGCAGGCTCAGAATTTGAGCTGTCGGAGGTGCTGGGTCGGTCCAGTCATCTGCACGTTCAGATGCCGCTGATCGTGAATCTCAACTGATTCAGTCGGATGGTGAAAGGGATACGGAAGAGGATTACCCTTCCCTTTCAGAACAACACATGGTTGCGATGGATTTAATTCATCAATATTACCCTGAGTTCGTTCCAGCGAATCAGAATGCTGCGACTACTCTGAAGAAACCACTGGCGTTGTTGGACGCTCACTTTTTATCTGGACAAAGGAGGAGGTCCTGTCTTTTCCGGTTCAGTCTAGACAGGTGTTGCAGGCCTTCAGCCATTTAGACAACACCATATTCAAACTTTTCAGTGGGAAGAAGAAAGGCGGTTTCTTGTCATCATCTTCCGTAAATTTACCGTTTCTTGGACCACGTTCATTAAAACGGTCGGGGAAGATGTCCAGAGAGTTCCTCTGCATTTGGATGAGCTGGCTGTGGACCTAGACATGTCCTTGCCTTCGTCATTCACTATTTGCTCAGACACAATTGAGACGGCAATTTAGACGCTATGTCTTTCGCATATCACCTTTCAAGAGCTATGGCGCAATGGAAAGGAATTTGAGGACGTTCATAAATCTTTAAGAGTTCTTTCCAAGGCTATTATGTTTACCACATATAACTCCACCTTAACAGTGACTAATTTGGAGTTAATCAGACATGACGCAGCCCTTGCGTCATCATCGTTAATAGATGACAAGGTGAAAAACTCTCTACAGGTCGCTTCGGTATCCGGTCATACTATCTTTGATGATAAACTTTCATTGGTCTATGACCAAGCTACAAAGAAAGCGTTGAATACTCTGCTCCTTAAGTTGGCGTCTAATCGACCCGCAGCAGCAGAAAAGAATAAGGGAGGACAGAAATCGTCTAAAGGGGACTCCTCGCGAGGGTATAGGAAACCCCCCTACAGTTACTCTAGGGATCGTCAATACAGTGACCCGGGAAGGGGGCGTAGGTCTGACCGAGACAACCGGTCAGGTGCCCCTAAGCAGGCGGGTCGAGGCTCTTTGCGAGGGGGACATGGTTTCTCCACTTGTAAGCCTCGCAGGTCCTACAGGTGATGGTCAGGACCTCTATTGCTTGGCGGAAGGTTATCAAGATTCGCAACAAACTGGATAACAATTGCGGAAGACCAGTGGGTGAGAAGTATGATCTTGGACGGCTTGCGGCTATCTTTCTGAGCAAAACCACCGCTAACATGATGTCCGCGATGGACAAAACTTCCGTCAAATCCTTGCAAAAGAGAGTCTCTCCTATCGGAGGTAAAGTCTCTCTTGGCAAAGGAAGCAATAGAGGTCGTCGAGAACCAAGATTCTCTATGATTTTACAGTCACCTGTTCCTCGTACCGAAGCCAGACGGCTCATTCTGACCGGTAATAGACTTGAGCTGGATAAACAAACTTACCGTAGCTCCAAAGTTCTATATGGAGACCATTCGGTCAGTAAGGGCGAGCATTCGAGTGAACGACTTTGCGACTATCATAGATCTGAAGGATGCGTACTTTCATGTCCTGGTACATCCGGCATTCAGAAAGTACCTACGGTTCGCCGTTCAAGGGATAGTATATCAGTTCCGAGCGATGTACATCGGTCTGAATCTAGCGCCCTGGGCGTTCACTCGAATAATGAACTCAGTAATGTCTCACTTCCGAGCTCATTCGTCTGCGGTAACATCGGCTTACTTGGACGACATTCTTCAAAGATATGGCAACAAAACTACTCTTCAGAACGATGTTCAGAGTCTGCTTCTTTTGCTCCGACATCTCGGCTTCATTGTAAACGAGAAGAAGTCGGATCTAGCTCCGTCTAAGTCATTCATTCACTTGGGAATGAGCTTCGAGACTCACAACAGTCTGGTTCGTCTGCCGTTACCCAGAGCGAAATTAGTCGGTTGTTATGCTCGCTTTTGTCTACACTCAGACGCATTAACAGCGAGGGAATTTATGCGACTGATGGGGTTGTGCGGAGTGGCTGCGGATCTTATTCCAATGGGTCGCTTACGCACACATCCCCTCCAGATATTCTTTACCCAGAACTGGAGTGTGAAGACGCATTCGCTAGAGACCAGTATTTTTTTAATGGACCTAGTAAAACAAAAGGTCCAGATTTGGGCAGATATTCAGTGGTTAATTCAGGGAGTTCCGCTGCAGCAGCCGGATCTAGCTTTCACAATTATGACGGATGTGAGTCAAACAGGTTGGGGCACGACCCTGAGCCTGACAGACTCGAAATGCCAGGATCTTTGGGACCCTCGGTTCCTGGAGAAACACATAAACATCAAAGAAATGATGTCAATATGGTTAGCGCTACAACAATGGATTCACATTATAGCGGACTTGCATGTTCAGATATTGTCGGACAACTCGACAGTAGTAGCGTACATGGAACCAGGGATGCACACATTCGATTCCGTTATGTGAACTAATGAAAAAAATTCTTCTGTATGTCATGAAGCATCATGTTCATCTATCGGCCTGTTATATACCAGGTCGTCTGAACATACTAGCAGACTTGCTCTCTCGGAAAGGTCGCCTGTTGCCATCGGTGTGGACTCTCAATAAGCTAGTATTCAGACAGATTTGCTACCAGTGGGATCGACCTATGATAGATTTGTTTGCGACACACCTCAACAATCAGTTGCAGACTTAAGTGTCGCCATACCCAGATCATCGAGCGTATGCAGTAGACGCTCTGTCAATCTCATGGGACGAAATGATAGGATATGCGTATCCTCCAACTCCATTGATTCAGCAGATCCTGTTAAAAATCAAACAGTCTCGTTGCAAGATTCTTTTAGTAGCATCTCTGTTGTCACAGAAATCGTGGATCAATCTTCTCATGTGTGTGTTATGGGGCGTTCCCCAGAAGCTTCCTCTCCAAGAGGACCTTCGTTATCAGGGGAAGTCACACACACTGCATCACAACCCAGAAGGTCTCAACCTTCACATATTTCCATTGTGCAGTCCTTGCATGGCAAGCAATTTACAGGATGAGCATTGGACGCAATTTCTAACTGCAGGAAGTCCTCCTCATTGCTGAATTACGCAGCAAAGTGGAAGGTTTTCTTCCGTTGGTGTAATGATCAGTCGATGGACATCTATGATCCGCCCGTACTGGATATTGCCAACTTTCTGGTCTACCTGTTTGACGTTCTCAATTTGCAGCTCGTCACTATTAAGGGCTATAGGTCTATGTTATCTGACACTTACTCTCATCATGATAGCTTGGCAATTGGACCTAATGCTTCATTATCCAAACTAGTTAGAAATTTCTCTATAAATAGATCTAGGACCCTCAGATTAATTCCTAAGTGGAATTTAGCTTGGGTTCTGTTGAAGCTTAAAGAAGCTCCATTTGAGCCGTTAGACATTGTAGAGTTCAAATTCTTGACCTATAAAACAGCATTTCTCTTAGCCTTTGCTTCCGCTAGAAGAGTTAGTGAACTCCATGCTTTATCTGTTGACGAATCTCACTATCGTAGTGTTGGAAATACCATCATTTTAACTACAGAAGTGGGATTTTTTGCTAAGAATCAGGCCCAAGATAAATGGCCTGAGCCTATTATCATAAAGGCTCTGCCGTCTACGGACAACCGTCAACCTTTGCTGAGTCCAGTCAGGGCTATGCGCATATATAAACGCCGATCACAGTTTATTAAAAAAGGAAAGAAACGCTTCTTTTTATCATTGATTCCTAACAGAAGAGATATTTCTGTTCATTCAGTTGCTAGATGGATTCATTTGGCAATATGCATTGCCTATGAAAGTCTATCTTCGGATCAGTGTTCTGTAAATAAGATATCAGCGCATGAAGTTAGAGCGCTGTCCACCTCTTGGGCTTATTCCAACAGCCATCACTGATCTCATGAAAGCTGCGAACTGGACACAGCCTTCTACTGTTACCAAGTTTTACCTTAGAAATATAGAGTCCATCTCCGGTGAGCTTAGATGTTTAGGTCCTCTATCTGTTGCTCAGAATGTCGTCCACTAAATGATTACATCTATAGTTATTTAGGCAGCCCGTTCCAGCAGTGATGCTGTTCCGCTGCCCTCTTCTTCTGTGGCCATTTTTCCCTCACTGTGATCTGGCTTTATAGTGAAAAGCAAGGGAAGACCTCCTCCGGTGTCAGTAGTCCCGAGCAGGTGCTGGGATGGTTTTAATGTGTAGCTCGATGTGAAGCAAATAATATGTCTCATTTATGTATTGTTTTTAAAGTGTAGCTCACTGTGAAGTATTTGTATATGTCACGTGTCAAATGGGCGTTAATATACAATCCTCAGACACTTTTAAATGAGTATGAAGAGTCTCATTCTCTGGACTATCTTTATATATTGGCTTCCCTTCACCAAATTAGCATAATGGGTTATGCTGGCATTAAATGGAGAGTTATATATTATGTAATGCTCAATTACATGGTTGGTGTTATGTCTTTCTCTTTTCTTGTAAATGAGAAAGACACATATAATTCCTTTCGCCTATTCTCCTGTAGGAGTTATCCTTTAAGAAGTGATTGAGTAATTGGATTTTCCTTTATGTCCTAGGCCCTCCAGCCTTTTTTTGATTCAGCTAACTCTGGGCCATTGGTTGTTGTATAACGATATTATAAATTCAAAGTAATTTGTATATTTTTTATGCTTACCAATGGCCCAGACGGGGATGGCCCTCCCATGAGTGGGCACTCATATCTCCCCGCTGATGTCAACATTTAGCAGGCAATTTCTAGAAAGAATAGTGTTTGCCGCCAATTTCGGTGTCTTCCTGGATGCTGCACATGCGCAGTTCACAAAAGTATGGAGGACCACATAGGACATAATTTTTTCGGTTTTGCATGCAAATTTTGGGAGTTGGGTGGGGGGCAAATTTTGTGTTTGGCCCTGGATATTTTTAAGTTAGCACCGGCTAAGTCTGGGCCATTGGTAAGAATAAAAAATATTCAAATTAGTTTGAATTTATAATTTTCCAGTATTTCTGGGTCCATTTTTTTGTGTTCCGTTTTTTTGTTTTTAGCTCATCTTGACAAAGTCAAGCTGAGCTAATCTCATCGCTTCCCGTCCGTCGTCCGTCAACACCATGTTTTGGTCTTCTCCTCCAAAACCACTGGGCCAATTCAAGTGAAAGTTTGTGTGAGTGGTGGTCCCAAAGGGGCATTTCATTTTTGTTCAACTCAGCATGCCAGCCCCATAGGGAGGGAGTGGGGGAAAATGCTCCAAAATATTTTTAAAATCTTCTTCTCAAGAACCAGTGTGTACAATGACTTGATATTTGCTATGGAGCTTCCATATGAGGTGTGGAATCAAGTTTGTTCAAACGAAGTTCGTGAAGTAATATTTGGCTTTGTAATAGGAGGGGTAAGATTTTTGGCCCCACCCAAAATTTCTATTTTCTGAACCGATGGTCCAGTATGAACCAAATTTGGTTTGTGGTAGTATTGGGTCATATGTACTTGACCCATGCAAAAAAAAAATTCCTGCATCCCCATGGGAACCCTGGGAGCTAAAAATAGAAATATTTTCAAACACCCATATTTCTCAAACCCCACGGAACAGAGAGCTTTTATTTGGTATGAAGTATCCTTATGACCAGTAGAATTGAATGGTAAAATAAAATTGCCATCGGTTATGTTAGGGTGTTCTGTAATGGGCATCGAAAAAATGCTGAGTCAGCATATTTGCAAAAATTTTAAAAAATCTTTTCTCCAGAACCAGTCATCAGAATCTTTTGATATTTGGTATACAGCATTCATAGGGGGGTCAGATAAAAGTTTGTTGAAATAAAGCTCATTGGTTCATATTTGGGCTCTCTACAGGAGCCCGAAGTTTTAACATAGGGTAATATAAGGAATATTCTTTAAAAATCTTCTTCTTCAGAACCACCAGTCAGAATCTTTTAATATTTGGTATACATCATTGTTATGAGGGTCAGATTCTAGATTGTTCAAACCAAGTCCCTAGGTTAATATTTGGGCTTCCTATGGAAGCCCAAATTTTATCTTTGTTCAATATGGAGGATAATTTAAAAAAATCTTCTTCTTCAGATCCATCAGTCAGAATGCTTTGATATTTGGTATGAAACATCTCTATGGGGGTCAGATTCAAGTTTGTTCAAATCAGATCCCTAGGTATATATTTGGACTCACTATGGTAGCCCAAATTTTTACTTAGTGCAATATGAGAAAATTTTTTTAAAAATCTTCTTCTTCAGATCCACCAGTCGGAATGCTTTTATATTTGGTATACAACATCTCTAGGAGGGTCAGATTCCAAGTTGTTCAAATCGAGTGCCTAGGTTAATATTTGGGCTCCATATGGGAACATGAAATTTAACTTAGTACAATATGAGGGAATTTCTTCAAAAATCTTCTTCAGATTCACTTGTCAGAATGCTTTCACATTTGGTATACAACATCTCTAGGGGGGTCAGATTCAAGTTTGTTCAAATCGGATCCATAGGTCTATATTTGGGCTCGCTATGGTAGCCCAAATTTGAACTTAGTGCAATTCGAAGAAATTTCTTTCAGTTTCTCTTCTTCAGATCCAACGGTCAGAATGCTTTCATATTCGGTACACAACATCTCTAGGGAAGTCAGATTTAACTGTGTTCAAATCAAGAGCCTGGGTTAATATTTGGGCTCTCTGTGGGAGCCGGAATTGGCCATTTTGCTGAAGAATTAAAAATTTTGTATTCAGTACCCTCTAGAGGTACTAAGATTAATCCACATAGGTTGTATCAAGGGGCTTCAAAGGGGAGCTCTACATTTTACTTATGATCAACTGAAGAAAAAGCATGATGCCTAGATTATTTTTGTCACTCCTGAGGGACTCAAGGATTTACAGTGTAGCCTATGGAGATGACTTGCTTAATGTAGACTCATTCTTGGACTCTGTTTAAATTGTGTTCTGTACAAGATGAGCGCTTCAGGCCCCATGGGGCCTCTTGTTTATGAAACCCAATTGTTAACTTTATTCTGGCTTTTAGTGCATTCCGGTTTCCGTTCTGCATTTTAGCATGTGTTGTAATGCATGCCTAATGGTTTGTAAGCCACACATTGATTGGATAACTGTAGTGATTCAGTGACTTATGAAGATTTGTGAGCCAATCAAAATGCTTGTTTCTTATTTGTTTTCTTTTGTTTGCAATAGTTTAGGTTTTTGCAGTACGTTTAAGCTTATTTTTGTGTTCAATTCAACAGTTATATGAAGTATAAAAGTAATTATTTTAAAACAACCAATTGAGTTAAAGGGACAGGAAGATGTGTCAGATATTGAGAAAGGAATTAAAAATAAGCTTCGCTGGGATGGCAACAGGAGAAAGATGAAAAGGGAGATTTTTATTCAGACTTTATCCAAAAACTGAATCAGCAATGTTAGGTGCAATTGCTGCACCAAGGAAATAGACTATTCAAAAGATGGGAAGAAGTCATTAAAACAACATGCAAAAACAAAGATTCAAATCAAGCAGAGTGAATATTTCTACAAATCAGTCATTGCAGACTTAATTATACCCCACGCAACAAAGTTGTGGGGGTATAATGTTTATGACTGGTCCGTCTGTCAGTCAGTCCTACTTGTTTTCAAGACTTTTTTTCTACACCCTTCCAGATTTTGAGCTGATTTTTGGTATGTGAGTCTAACATGGTGGCCTACAGATCAAGTTTGCATTTTGTTCCGCTCCACTGATTTTTACCCAAATTACGGCCCTTGGACTCTGAAAAATTCATCAAAATTACAGTTTTCCGGACTTTTTTTCTACACGCATCCAGATATTGAGCTGATTTTCGGTATGTTAGTCTGACATGGTGGCCTACAGGTCAAGTTATTTTGTTCCGCTCCACTGATTTTTACCGAAATTACGGCCCTTGAACTTTGAAAAGTTCATCAAAATTGCAGTTTTGCGGACATTTTTCCTACACACTTCCAGATATTGAGCTGATTTTTGGTATGTTAGTCTAACATGGTGACCTACAGAACAAGTTTGCGTTTTGTTCCGCTCCACTGATTTTTATCGAAATTACGGCCCTTGGACTTTGAAAAATGCATCAAAATTACAGTTTCCCGGACTTTTTTTCTACACGTTTCCAGATATTGAGCTGATTTTTATACCCCACGCAACAAAGTTGTGGGGGTATAATGTTTATGACTGGTCCGTCTGTCAGTCCGTCAGTCAGTCCTACTTGTTTTCCAGACTTTTTTTCTACACTCTTCCAGATTTTGAGCTGATTTTTGGTATGTGAGTCTAACATGGTGGCCTACAGATCAAGTTTGCATTTTGTTCCGTTCCACTGATTTTTACCCAAATTACGGCCCTTGGACTCTGAAAAATTCATCAAAATCACAGTTTTCCGAACTTTTTTTCTACATACTTCCAGATATTGAGTTGATTTTTGGTATGTTGGTGTAACATGGTGGCCTACAGAACAAGTTTGGGTTTTGTTCCGCTCCACTGATTTTTACCAAAATTACGGCCCCATAGACTTTGAAAAGTTCATCAAAATTACAGTTTTCCGGGCTTTTTCTCTACATGCTTCCAGATATTGAGCTGATTTTTGGTATGTTTGTCTAACATGGTGGCCTACAGATCAAGTTTGCATTTTGTTCTGCTCCACTGATTTTTACCGAAATTACGGCCTTTCGACTTTGAAAAGTTCATCAAAATTACAGTTTTCTGGACTTTTTTCAACACGCTTTCAGATATTATCAAAATTACGGCCATTTTAGTATGTGGGTCTACCACAATGACTTACAGATCAAGTTTGCATTTTGTTCTGCTCGGCTGATTTTTGTGGAAATTACGGGCCCTGGACTCTGAAAAATACAAGTAACAGATTTCCGGGTCATTTTCCTAAAAATTACAGATTTCCGAGCCTGAAACATCGGGGCGCGTGGGGTATGTGAGCGTGCTCACTAAAGTTCTATATTTTTCTACAGTTAACAGCATAATCAAAGGTGCAACCAGAGCCGATGGAAACGTTTCCTCAGTAGGAAAGAGAGACAGGGACTTTTAAATTGCTGTACGGTTCTCAAAAAAATGTTCACGGTTTAGATTTGTGGGGGCCCTATGGAAGCCAGAGGTTAAGCCATTTGTCAGTATTATTGATCGCCGTTTTTGAGGAAATAATGACAATATCTGAGGGTAACAGTGCAGAAACAACACTAATTGCAATGGTTATCATGCAGGACATTTTTCTTACCCAAGTGAGATTCATTTCTTGGCGAATCTTAACATTTTTGTGGACTCATATGTCAGGTCCTTGGAAGCCCTAGCATTCTAGATGCTCTCGGGTTGATTCTAAGCCTATCCTGACTCCTTTTTGTAAATTGACTCATGAAAATATGGTTTGCTATGTATGACAAAATGGAGCTAGAATTTACTAGAATTATTGATTTTAACAACTTTTATGGACAAAACTTGTCTTGTTTTTTACTGCTAAAAATAGTCCAAAATATCCGGGACAGACATTCGCACGTGCGTTTCAACTTTCATTCTCCGAGTTTACAATTAAACAAATGACAACTAAATCATCAAAACGGGATATTCACACAAGAATGCATTGTTTTATTTAACTACGGATGTATTAAAACTGACAAGGGGGTAAAATTATTTGTATCTCTTACAGAATACCCCATTCGAAATTTTTGATAACAGCAAACAAACTTGGGTCAAGTTGGGGATTTCCCATTTCGTTTTTATGAAAAATTACATGAAAATTAATCATTTAATTTAGCTTAACACAGACCATTGGTCATTTCCGCATGCACAATTTGGTGAACTTACAGTGGTCAATCTTATATACACCAACCATTTCAAACCGGGTGCTATTAATTGTGTTTTATATGTAAATACAAGGGTCAATAAAATCACATTACCGAAAGCCACGATCGTGGCTCCCTGCACTTTACAGGAGAGCCACGGACTGGTCAGCAAGATCCCTTGACCTCAATCCAATCGAACATGTCCAGAATGAGTTGCAGCTTGCAATTTCAGCCCGTCTAGTCCAAGAAGTGTCCAGGAGCTTGGTGCCATGCTGGTCCAAGAATGGAACAACATCCCACAAAGGACCGTCTGAAACCTGACTGGTAGCTTGAGAAGGCATTGTCAAGCTGTAATTAACAATAATGGGTCTCATACTCGATATTGAACCCATACCAGTTTGCTCCGTCAACTTTTTGGCAAATTTGAAAAATTTCCTCTTTTACCAATGCTATCCATTTTCCATGGTT
The DNA here is from genome assembly GCA_031216915.1 of Pictodentalium vernedei. NCBI lineage: Eukaryota > Metazoa > Mollusca > Scaphopoda > Dentaliida > Dentaliidae > Pictodentalium > Pictodentalium vernedei. The sequence goes on from CM062296.1 coordinate 396,042,185, forward strand.
ATCATATTCAAAAGCTAAAAAATAATGTCAAACACAAACAAAATCTTAATTTCTGTACTTAAATCATTAAAGATATAATTAAATAAAAAATATATACACTTTTCATAACAATATTTCAACTAAAACGTAAAACAGGTTGTTGGATATACTTGGTGCTTAGCAAACTTTGAATAGTATAATAAAGTTTAACCTTTTACCCAATGCAGACGATATCAACATTTATTATTTTAAATATCATTTTAGCTCAACTTTGTCGTAGTCAAATTTGAGGTTATGCCATGGCCTGTCGCCCGTCTCTCTGTCCATCAACAATTCAATACGGCTTAGACTAGAGGCTGTATTTATGAACCAATCTTTACCAAACCTCTTGGGTACCTTTGTTATCACTACGGGACGAGAACGAGTGTTTTTTGGGTGCTGTCCGAAATTCAAGATGGCCACCGGCAGCCATTTTATAACAAAATTAGTGCAATCAGTTTTTTGTTCAGAACATCTGTCTGAAAGTTCTGGTTTGAATAAATTTTTATATGAATGTTTAGTAACATGGAATACATCACATATAATACAGGTTTTTTTCTCGTGCAGAAATTATGCAAATTAGATGAACTTTGATTTATTCAGTGCTACTTATACACAGTAAGTGCACATGTCAATATGGCTCGGGCTAGGGGCTCTATTTATGAACCGATCTTCACGAAACTTTTTGGGTACGTTTGTTATCACCTTGGGATGAGAACGCGTGTTTTTGGGTGCTGTCCGAAATTCAAAATTGCTGCTGGAGGCCAATTTTGTATCAAAATTAGGTTCAATTTTTGTACAGAACTTCTATATGAAGGTACTGTAGTCTAAGAGCTGACCCAAATCTCATTGATAAATAATTTTGGAACCATTCTGTGGCACTAGTTAGTGTCGTGGAAACATGAAAAACTGTTGTATTATATAATCAGTCTGTCTGTCTGTCCATCCGTTAACATTTTTGGTTTACAACTTTTACTTCAGTTTGGATTATTTGGTCTCGGCTAAAGTTGATATGTGCATTACCCAGCTAGTAATACAGGCCAGTTCGAATATGGGTACCATCCAAATACAGGAGTTACAGCCCTTTTTCTTATTCCCCTACCGGCATCGCTGGGGGGGGGGGGGGGGGGGGGGAGGGGGCTATAGGTTTGCACTATGTCCATCTGTCAGTCTGTCAGTCACACTTTAGTTTTCCGGCCTTTTTTTGGAAATGCTTCAACCGAATGATTTCATTTTTGGTAACCTACTATAGAACGATGACTCACAGATCAAGTTTGAGTTTCATGCTGATTGCATTATTCTTGTGTGAGTTATGGCCCTTGCAAATATGGAAAATGTCAGTCACACTTTAGTTTTTCGGACTTTTTTGGGGGAAATGCTTCAACCGAATGATTTCATTGTTGGTAACCTACTATAGAACGATGACTTACAGATCAAGTTTGAGTTTCATGCTGATTGCATTATTCTTGTGTGAGTTATGGGCCTTGGAATATGGAAAAGCGCCAAAATATCAGTTTTCCGGACTTTTTTTTTAAACGTTTCAACGGAATGATTTCATTGTTGGTAACCTACTATAGAACGATGACTTACAGATCAAGTTTCATTTGCACTCTGTCCATCCATCAGTCTGTCAGTCACACTTTAGTTTTCCAGACTATTTTTGGAAATGCTTCAACCGAATGATTTCATTCTTGGTAACCTACTATAGAACGATGACTTACAGAACGATTTTGAGTTTCATGCTGATTGCATTATTCTTGTGTGAGTTATAGCCCTTGGAAATATGGAAAAGCGCCAAAATATCAGTTATCCGGACTTTTTTGGAAATGCTTCAACGGAGTTCATGCTGATCACATCTAAGTTATAACATTTGTATAATTATTAATGCTCATTAGTCCGGTAGGGGACATTGTATTGCTTCAGCGATACATGAGCTCTTGTTCACTTAGAATTTGACCGTCTATTAACATATTTGGTTTCCAATCGATAACTCCAGTGTGGATCATTTAATCTCAACCAAAATTGGTACAAATCAAAATGACTAACGGACGTATTTAGCCTGGCCTGGCTGTGCTCTTATTATATGCTAGTTTTAAAAAATGTGTTATTAATTATTATTGGCCCAATATCTCTCTCTTTGGCTAAAATTTATATTTTTGGGATTCTGATGGATTCAATAAATTTGTGGGATTCCATATAGATTTAAAGAAACCACAATAACCAAAATCGAGCCTGTAGCCCAAAACTGTTCCATTATGTAGATGAAAACTGGCCAATAAGTTTTCTGGTCCTACCATATCTGTCAATACAAATCAATAATACATGATCAGAACTTTTTCTGAAGTCTGTATAGCACAGTACTGTGGAGTTTGTCACTTTGGTGAGTTCTGGATTATGCCACTGAGTTTATAAAAGAAGAAACTTTTTTTTATCTTTTTACAGCAAGTCCAAGACGGTGGACAGCAAGAAGCGAGTCAAGCAGTTCAAACATTAGCGGAAGTGGCTGTGAATCAACATCAGCCTGGCCTGCATGTGACACCTGTTAGTGTAGAGATGAATGATAATCAACAGTCGTCTATTGCAACTTTACAAGGTGCTACAATCAACTCACAGGGACAGATTATATTGAGCCAAGATGGGACCTTAGGGAGTAAGTATTGTCTGTTACTTATTTATATTTATTTTTGTGGTGTAATTAGAGACCTTTTAGCATAAATCTGCTAGGATTTGAATGCCAAAAGTCTTTCCCCAAAGTTATTGTAACTCTGGTGTAAATAATATGTGATTTTTATGTAAGAGAAACTTTCAGTGATACCCCTGTCCCTATGTCCATGTGTATATCAAGGTGTCTGTTTGCCTTCCACACGTTAATAATAGTTTACTTTGCCACATTATTACCACATTTCCAAGTTGACCGCTGGTCATATCCTGGAAGGCAAGTTCAATTTAAATGATTTATGCCCATTTAGTTTCAGAGTTATGGCATTTGTACAAAAGCTTTGCTACTTTTTAAAAAACAAATTTCTATAATTATTTCCACATGATCACTTGGACAGAATGATTTGAAAGTTACAAAAACAGAGGCAAAATTAAATTTTCAGATTCATAGTGCACGCAGTTTCTTATGTGTGGTTATGGCCCTTGATTGTCTGAAAATGTGATCCATCTAAAAGTATCTACGTTCATCCCAAATTGTTTATACACAGTTCTCATTGCATACATAAACCAGATCTGATGAAATTTCTCTGATGTGACCACTTACAAGTGCTTATGGCCATATTTCCTAATTTTAAATTTTCGACAATTTTAACCAGGTCATAGCCTCCTGAACTGGAAGATTTAATATAGATTTCTATATGAGATTCTTGTGTGTTCAACTCCTATATTTATGATGTGATATCTCTCAAAACATGGCCTCTAACAAGTGAACGTGCTCATACTTCTAAATTTTTAATTTTGAGTGGCTTTGACCAGGGACCAGCCTAGGGGGGACTTTTAGGGAGACTTCAAGTCTCCCTCCAGAAAAAATAGGGAGACTGCGGAGTCATGTAGGGAGACTTCATAGGCAAGTGGGGAAAATTAAGAATATTCATGTACCACCCCCGCCGCCTCTTCATATTTTCAATTTATGGTCCTCCATTAACGTACAAATAATCCAGGTGCAGTTGTCTGTGATGCATCTGTGCCAGGTTAAAAAATCACAATGTAATTATTGACTGAAAATCCCCCACTGCTACCTTCTCCTTCATGACCCCTCACCTCTTCTTCGTGCCAATCCCCCATCACCCTCCTGTGGTTGCCTTTCAACAAAGTCTACTAAGCTAATAATTTCCTAAGTCTGAAAGTGTGAACAGGACCAGATGTAAGAAGGTTGCTTGGGAGGTACTTTGTTAGTTAATAAACAAAATACATTCTGGGGTCGAGTATTTTGTAAAAGAAATGTCATTCCGCATCATTTTTATGGCATTCCGGTGTCATTCCGCGTCATTTCATGTCATTCCGATGTTTAGGAGGACCTTTTTTCAAGATCGTCCACATGCACACTTGTGTCCTGTACAAAGCTTTTCTTGACATCACTAAAGCTTTTTTTCATGTGTTTCAATTCCATTCGTGTTTTTCTGGGAATAGACAGCCCAACAGTTAACAGTCGCCAGCAAATCGAAATGAAAATACTGTGTTATAAAAATATTAAAATACGTCCATTGTGTATACATTTTCAGCATCCTAAGCGACGTAACCTACTTTCAAACTGGGTTGTTTTGTTGAGTCGCGTAAGTCACCTATTTTCGTTTCGACACTTGAAGCTCCGACTGGAACGCAACAAAATAGAAATAAAAAATCTGCCAAAAGCGACAATGGACAATTGCTTGTCGTGTGATTTCAAATAAATGGACGTTTATTTGACGAATTAAAATGCCCATTTATCACACTCGAGCACATTCGATTTTTGAAAATACTCGTTTTCATGTAAACTTCGCATCACTCAGTTCAGCCTTTTCTCATTTTGGCCAATTTTTAGAGGGCGACTTGTAATCGCCCCGACTATTTTTCTAGGCGACTTTGGGCTTAGAAGGGCGACTTAATCGCCCTAGTCGCCCTCACGGCTGGTCCCTGGCTTTGACCACATTATCTGACCCTGGAACTTGAAAGATTTAACATTGATTTCTGTTTTAAATTTTTGTGTGCGCAGCTCCTACATGTATGAACCAATTTTTATGCTACAATAATTTTAACCAAGTTACCTACTCTTGAACTTTCGTATGAAATTCTTCTGCATTTGTCTGAAAATTTTTATGCATGATGACGTGCATATATAAAAATTTTCAAGCTGCTATACATATCTCTAGGGCTATCGCAATTAGTTGACTAACCACTGACTATCCTGGTAGCCGATGTTTTTTTAGCCCAGCTGACTGAACTTTTGTGATCACACTTTGTCCATTGTCCTTCGTCCACCATCCATCGTCAGTTAACATGTATCCATGACTTCTCCAAAATTGTGGAACTGATTTCAGTAAAATTTGAGGCGATTATTTGTTTTGACATTGCATTTTGATTTTGTTTATATCCTGGGTAAAATTTCTCCAAATTTTGTAAAAAAGTTATCATGAACCAATAGCTACAATGACTTGATATTTAGCACTGAGCTTCCTTTTGGAGTGTAGAGTGAGATTTGTTCAAACGAAGTTCGCAGGGCAATATTTGCCTTTGTAATGGGAGTGGCAAGCTTTTTCGGTCCTGCCTCAAATGTCCATATTCTGAACTGATTGTCCAATTTCAACCAAATTTTTATGTGATATTATTGGGTCATAAATACTTGATTCATGCAAACAACATTACAGGGATCCCTGTGGGAAGCCATGAGTTAAAAAATACCTCCCAAACTGCACAGAACAGAGAACTTGTATTTGGTATAAAGCATCCAGTAGAATCCTAGGGTATTGTAAGAGGAATTGAGAACGTCCCTATGTTGGTATTTGGGCTGCCTGTAATATAGAACCTGAATTTTAACTTAGTCCAGTATGAGGAATAATCTTCTAAAATCTTCTCCAGAACCACAAGTCAGAACCTTTTGATATTTTATATACAACATCCTTTGGGAGTCAGATTCATACATTGGAGCCTGAATTTTAACATCGTCCAATATGAAGAATAATCTTTAAAAATTCTTCAGATCCACATGTTAGAATCCTTTGATATTTGGTATGTAGCATCCTTTGGGGATCAGACTCAGGTTTGTTCAAATCAAATCCCCAGATTAATATTTGGGCTCCCTATTGAACCCAAATTTTAACTTAGTGCAATATGAGGAATAAGCATTAAAAATCTTCTTAGATTCATCAGTTAATCTTTTGATGTTTGGTATACATCATCTTGTAGGGGGAGGGGGGGGGGTGCAGATTCAAGTTTGTTCAAATCAAGGCCCTGGTTTAATGTTCGAGATCCCTATTGGAGCCTGAATTTAACTTAGAGCAAGATGAGAAATAATCTTTAAGCATCTTAAACTTGATATATATTACTTCTTGTAGGCAGTTTCAAGTTTATTCCACTTTAGAGCCTGGGTTGATATATTGGGGCTTCCTAGTTTTACATTACTGGAAATCTGGGAATTATTTCTGTGATAGCATCGGAATATTAGAAAAAGTCATCTGTCACGGACAAGTGTTATGAATAATTACATGACTTCATTCCCGTGTAGCGTTAACCAATTGAATTCTTCTTTCAGCAACTTTGTCAGATGTGTGCTTCAGGCATCCGGTCACTATTTTTAATTCATTTTAAAAGTGGTACATGTTTAAATTGCACTGTATCAGGCAGGAAATAAAGTTAAATTATGAGCCTTTGAAATGTCTACTTGTAGTTACTTGTAATGTTCATCGTTCTTTGTTTTCCACACAATTGTGCAAATTTTTTTTAAAATATTGAGCCTCGGCGTTTAAACAGTTTTTCCTTGTGTATAATTCACACATTAGTTAATGAGATCACATTGGAAGAAAAGCTCATCATACTTGTTTCAATAATTAATCCTAAACTATAGTTTGGAACACAATTTGTTTTTTGTAATATAGAAATAGAGTTTATATACATACACTGTTGGATGAAATTTGAAAAGAGAATTTCAACTGTGAGACAACTCACTGGAATATTTTGTTAATTGTTATGCCTTTTTTTTTACCTTTGTCTAGATTTTATTTCCAAGTAAACTTAATTCCTTACTGCGCCTAGTAAGGAATCAACATTTCCCCCTTTAAGCCCTAAAAAGTAGATCTTCTGTTTCTCAGGCCATTTTTTGTAAAATTGCATGTGAACGGGCATTTTTTAATTTTATTTGTATGCCCCTGAAATTTTTTCAGGGGCGTATAGTGTTTGTCATTTCCGTTTGACCACCAGGAAGATTTTTGTGTTTCTGTCTGTCAGGAAGATTTTTGTGTCCGCTCAAAATGCTGGGATGCTTCTTTGGATTTTGTTGAAACTTGGCATACATGTTGCTTATGGGGAGATGTGTGGCACACAATATATTTTTTTGTGCGATGGAGGACAAGGTCACAGATTAGGGTCATAGTTCTTGGGCTTTCGTGGCCAGGCGGTCACTGTTAGTCTTGTTTATTTTTGTAATTATTTCTTGGCCATCAGAAGTTCATGTTTTTGGTTTGTTTTATGTTTTAGGCCTCATAATCTCTAGAATAGCATGGGTGGTGGTGTATTACGTCTCTTGAGTGCAAGAAGGCTTTGCAATAGTACAGCATTGCAAAGTCTTGTTGCACTCAAGAGAGGAATTTAACAATTTTATTAATTTGGGTAAGATATCGTACATAAACCATTTAATTGTTATTTTTTTAAAGTTTGTATTGGGTATAAAAAGAGATCATGTGGCAGCCAAAAAGACCATGTTTGTGGGCCTGAGAAGTTAAAAAATTTATAGTAATTTATATATTTTTTATACTTACCAATGACCCAGACTTAGCTGGTGCTAACTCTAACAAAACCAGGGCCAAACACAAATTTTGCCCCCCAATCCCCAAAATTTGCATCCAAAACAAAAAGAAATCATGTCCTAAAGGACCTCCATACTACGCCTCTACTGCGCATGCGCAGTGACGCAGTCGTCCCGAAATTGGCGCCAATTATTATTCTTACTGGCAGTGCCTGGTCAGCGCTATGTACTCAGCGGGGAGGCAAGAGTTCCCAACTCCAGGGAGGGCCATCCCCGTCTGGGTCATTGGTAAGTATAAAAAATATATAAATTACTATAAATTTTTCAACATTTTTATACTGTACCAATGACCCAGACTTAGCTGAATAGTAAACAGGCTGGAGGGCCTAGGACATAGAGGAAAATCCAATAAGCTCAACTATATAGTAAAGAGGTAACCCCTTAAGGAGAAAAGGAGTATTAGGCTTTACATGTATCTTTCTTATTTAATATTAAATTAGAAAGATACACTACCCTTAATAATTGAGCACAATAACATTCATGTTCTCTATTAACATCCAGTATAACCCTTATACTAATTATTTTTAAAGCAAGCCAATAAATAAAGTAGTCCAGAGAATTGAGACTCTTTATAATCATTTAAAAGTGTCCGAGTATTGTATATTAAAGCCTGTTTGACACTTGACATATACAAATGCTTCACACCGAGCTACACTTTAAAAATAAGACATGAATGAATTTAAACATTAATATTACACTTTAAAACCATCCCGGAAGCGACTCAGAAATACTGACTTGGAGGAGGCATTCCCTTGCTTTTCACTATAAAGCAGGTGACCTAAGGGAACACCCGCCCCCCCCCCCCCCCCTTCCCCTTGCCCTGGGTCAAATAGCCCAGAGCGAAGAGGGCAGCCGGACGGAGTCACTGCCGGAACAGAAAGCCTGCATAACTATAGTTGCAACTGTTTAGTGGACGACATTCTGAGCAACAGATAACGGACCTAAACAATGCAGGTCTCCAGAAATGGACTCAATATTTCTGAGATAAAAATTCGTAAATGTGGATGGCTGAGACCAATAAGCAGCCTTCATTAAATCTGTAATAGCAACACTATTAGCATAAGCCCAGGAAGTAGAAAGAGCTCTTACTTCATGAGCAGAAATCTTAAGCACAGACTGCTGAGAAGAAGATAAATCTTCATAAGCAGTACGGATAGTTAACTGAATCCATCTAGCAATAGAATGGACTGAAATGTCCTTTCTATTAGGCATCAAAGACAGAAAGAAACGTTTCCGTCCCTTTCTGATAAACTGAGATCTCTGTTTATAGATACGTAGTGCTCTAACAGGACAGAGTAAAGGCCTACGCCCGTCTGAAGACGGAAGAGCCTTAATAACAATAGGCGATAGTGTTCCCAACACTACGATAATGAGAATCATCCACCGATAGTGCATGAAGCTCACTGACTCTTCTGGCAGAAGAGAAAGCTAAGAGAAAAGCTGTCTTATAAGATAAGAATTTGAAATCTACTGTCCCAAGAGGTTCAAATGGCTTTTCCTTCAATTTAAGGAGAACCCAAGCTAAATTCCACTTAGGAATTAATCTAAGAGTTCTGGGTCTATTTATCGAAAAGTTTCTAACCAACTTCGATAAAGAGACATTAGATCCAATTTGTAAACTATCATGATGTGCATAGGTATCAGATAACATAGATCTATAACCCTTTATAGTAACAGGCTGCAGTTTGATTTCGTCAAACAAGTATACTAGAAAGTTTGCAATGTCTGGTATAGAGGGATCAAATATATCTACAGAATGATCCCTACACCAACGACGAAAAACCTTCCACTTAGCCGCATAGTTTAGCGAAGAGGAGGTCCTCCTACAGTTAGAAATCGCGTCCACTGCTCGTCCTGTAAAGTGCTTGCCATGCAAGAAGGACCGCACAACGGAAAAACGTGAAGGTTGAGACCTTGCGGGTTGTGATGGAGTTGGCGCGATTTCCCCTGCGAAAGAAGATCCTCTCGTGGAGGAAGCTTCCGCGGTAGGTCCCACAACAGACACCTGAGTAGATTTATCCACGGTCTCTGTGGCGACAGAGATACTACCAACAGAATCTTGCATTGAGATTGTTTTATCTTTAGCAATACTTGTTGAATTAACGGCGCTGGAGGATATGCATATCCTATCATTCCGTCCCAAGGGATCGACAGAGCGTCTACTGCAAATGCTCTTGGATCCGGACACGGAGACACATACGTCTGCAACTGATTGTTGAGATGTGTCGCAAATAAGTCTATCATTGGCCGTTCACATTGGTAGCAAATCTGATTGAATACTTGTTTGTTGAGAGTCCACTCCGACGGCAACAAGCGACCCTTCCGTGAAAGGGAGTCTGCTAGCACATTCAGACGACCCGGTATGTGACGGACCGAAAGAAGAACGTGATGTTCTAACGCAAACAGAAGGATTCTTTCCGTTAGATTGAACAACGGAACTGAATGAGTGCCTCCCTGATTCCGTATATACGCCACTACTGTCGTATTGTCGGATAGGATTTGGACATGAGCATCGTGAATAATGTCCATCCAGTGACGTAACGCAAGCCAAATTGACATCATTTCCTTGATGTTTATGTGCTTGCACAGGAATTGCGGATCCCAAAGACCCTGGCATCTCGAATCCGTTGGGATTAATGATGCACCCCAACCTGTTTGACTGGCATCCGTCATAACGGTAAAACTCGGATCCGGCAACTGCAGCGGAACTCCTTGAGTTAACCACTGAATGTTTGCCCAAGTCTGAATCTCTTGTTTCACTTGATCTGACAAGAGAACGTCTACATCGAGCGAATGAATTTTCACACTCCAATTCTGAGTCAAGAAAATTTGAAGAGGACAGGTGCGTAGCCGCCCCATCGAAATGAGATCCGCGGCGGCTCCGCACAGACCTATCAGTCTCATAAATTCTCTCGCCGTGACTTTGTCTGCGTGCAGACAATAGCGAGCGTAACAACTGACTAATTTCGCTCTGGTTAATGGCAGACGAACGAGATTGTTGTGCGTCTCGAAGCTCATTCCCAGATGAGTGAATGACTTGGACGGCACCAGATCCGACTTCTCCTCGTTTACTATAAAACCGAGACGTCGGAGCAATAGAAGAAGATTCTGAACATTGTTCTGAAGCGTTAACTCGATGCCGTACCTCTGAAGAATGTCGTCCAGGTAGGCCGACGTTACCGCAGACGAATGAGCTCGGAAGTAGATCATTACCGAGTTCATTACCCGAGTGAAAGCCCAGGGTGCTAGATTCAATCCGAAGCACATCGCCCGGAATTGATACACCACCACTCCCAGGACTGCAAAGCGTAGATACTTTCGGAATGTCGGATGTACCATGACGTGAAAGTACGCATCTTTGAGATCTATGCTCGTTGCATAATCGTTCACCCGAATACTCGCTCTGACCGATCGAATCGTCTCCATATAAAACTTCGGAGCGACGATCAGCTTGTTTATCCAGCTCAAATCTATGACTGGACGGAACGAGCCGTCTGGTTTCGGAACCAGAAACAGATGGCTGTAGAATCCCAGAGATTCCTGGTTTTCTACGACCTCTACCGCGTTCTTCATTAAAAGAGACTGCACCTCTGATAACAGAGCGTCTCTTTTCTGTGGATTTGACGGAAGATGAGTCCACTTTGGACTTCGAGTTAATGGAGGCTTTCGTTTGAAGGATATCTTTAGACCTTCCGAAGTCACTCCTCTCACCCAAGGGTCGTCCGTAATCGACGCCCACTCTTGTGAAAAACTCGACAACCTTCCGCCAACCGGAACGCGATAGAGGTTTAAGCCATCACCTCCTGGACCTGCGAGGCCTGCGGTAGGAGAAACCACGTCTTCCACGACCCGCACCTCGCCTCGTCGACCTCGGGGCGTCCGACCGATTGTCCCGGCCTGAAGGACGTCCCGAACGAGAGTCACTATCCTGACGGTCTCTCGAATAAGACCAAGAGGATGCACCGGAACCTCTATAGGAACCTCTCTTGGGCGTATTAGACCCAGAAGTGCCTGTCTTATTCGTGTCTGCTGTATCCGACTTCTTAGGAGCCGATCTGAACAACAGAGAATCATTAGCTTTCTTTTTAATTTTATCATAAATAGCGGAAAGCTTGCCGTCAAAGAGAAGTTCTCCTGAGACCGAAGCGACTCTAAGAGAGTTCTTCACCTTAGAATCCACTAGTGTGGATGTAGCTAGGGCTGCGTCACGTCTAACCAACTCCAGATTTGCCACTGAAAGGGCGGAGTTACACGTGGAATAAGCTACTGCCCTTGAAAGAAGTCTTAAAGAGGATTGTATATCCTGAAACTCTTCCCCTTGAAGGTGCAGTGATAACGCCTTAGTAAGGTGATCTGCGTAAGATAAGGCATCTAAATTGGCTCTGTTAGACGCAATAGCTGTTTCCAACACCGCGGTTGGAATAGAAGCTGACGACGGTAATGATAGCTCTAAGTCTTCCGCCTCGTCGTCCATACGCAGAGGAACTCTCGGTATACCCTGTCCTGCCGTATCGAATTTATTCCTTGCATTAATGAAAGGCAGGTTGAGAGTATTAGCAGACAAGAAACCTGCTTTCCCTGTCCTGGAAGCAAGTTTAAATATAGCGTCGTTCAATAATTCAAATGTTCTAGCAACATTATTGGACTGCGACGGAAACTCGGGAGCAATGTCCCTGAACCGCTCAAAAAATTCAGAGTCCAATGACGCTATAATTCTCTTGTCCGGAAGCGCAGCAGTCTGGCCCGACGGAACAACTTGAGGGAGAAAGTGCCGGATGAAGTCCACGGCAGCTTTATGTTGTTCCGAAAGGGATAGCTCCAAGTCATCCGTATCCCTTTCACCATCCGGTCGGACCTCACGATGTTCCCGGTCGTCCGCCCCCGATGCTTCGGCGGAGCGTACCGACCCAGCGCCGTCGGATAATTCTCGATCCGACACCGTTTCTGTCGGCTGCTGGGATGCTGCGATAAGCTGTGCTATCTGCACAAGAATGTCCGGCGTCGAGACCTGCGGAGGCGCAGTCTTTCGCTGCTTCGCCGAGGGCAGCTCCGCATCAGATGGCTCCCGCATACTTTTCCTATGCGAACGTCCGGAGTCCATCGGTCTCGAATCCCTGGCTGCCGGATGGTGTGACCTGGTCGCCGAAGAATCCTTCATCGGCGAAGCTGGTAATATATCGGCGGTCACGCAGCCAAGGTGCAGTCGTGTGCGCTGATGAGAAGAGGAAGCCTTAACAGTCTCTGCGGACTGCTTGTACAACGGAGCGTCCCGAGCGACGGACGTATGCTCCGCTAAAGACACATTTTGTACCACAACATCTGGTCCCAGATGTTGTTGTACGAGAGAGGGACCTCTCTCGCTCGCGGCCCGGCTGGACCTGGACGAGCTAGGAACCGGACTAAAAGGCTTCCTCCGTTCTCGCTTACTATCCGCCGTCACTGGGTGTGCATCTATTATGTTTATAGTGCTCGCATCACCCAAAATTTCCTCTTGGACCGCATCGGACGAACCCGGCTGCCGAACCATTCGGTGAATGGACGCTACACCGGGCGAGCTAGCGGACGACATTTGTCTAATCTCCATGAGCACTTTTGCCGCTAGCTCTGAATTCATTTGTGACGACGGACGCACACTTGAAGAAGATAACATGGAAACATCACCCTGTTCTGGTTCCTCTGAAATAGAAACTGAGAGAGTAGAGTGACCTTGCGGAGAAAGAGCCGGCATCGCTCTTTCTCCAGAAACAACATATCGTGACACACGTTTCCAATGTTTCTCATCCCAATGTTCACATATAGGACAGGGATTAATGCGAGAACACTGACTACAATTAATACAATGATCATGAAAGTCAGAGGAAGATTTCTTCCTATTACAATTTGAACAACGTCCCTTCATTGTGAAAGAACAACAATAAGTCCTAGTTACTCGCAAAAACCCCTGACACAAAGATACATAATAACATGATCCATTAATAAATGAAAAAACAATTGCAAAACAAAATAATTTTGAAAAAATATTTTTTCAGAGAAGCCCAAGTTGCTGAAAAGTAACGTTGAGCCCCGATGGATCCGATGGCAAAGTGTGGTCAAAAATTTTAAATTTATATAAAATAATTAATGAGACACTTTCGGATAATATAAATGTATCTTATAATGAGATAAACTACCACAAAGGCAAACAGCCCCCCTCAAAAAAGGCTGTTGCCAATGAAAACAAACAGTGTAAACACACTAGAAAACATGACTCCAGGCACTGAAAAAACTGGCCCGGAATCAGTCATCAATTACACTCTATCTGATGCAAAACAGAGACTCCCAGGGGAGAATCTGTAGAACATCAGATGGAAGATGCAGAACACAAACGTTGTACACCCATGGGTGAAAACGTAACTATGGGGAAAATAACAGAAAACTTTCTGTAACCAAGCAACTCTCCCAGGAAATTTTAGAAATGAAATTTCTCAAAAATATGCCAAAAGCATGGGAGAATTGCCAGGGGGGACTTTAGAAGGCTAGGGGAGAGGAAACACTGAATAAGCAGTGCAACAATTAGCAAGAATGACAACAAGAGGCCCATGCCTCGAAAATAGGCAACTTAACATAATTTCATCAAAAAATTTAAAGTACAGCCCTGATTATTTTTTGCCACTTCTTTTTCCTCTCCTCCTTCTATCCTCCTTAGAATCACATTTTCTCCAAAAATTACGTGTCTGGCATCCTTTAAACTGAGATTTACAAGCACAAAGATCAGTGAGATGTTGACTGATGAAGGGCCAAACAGAGAATGATAATTGGCGCCAATTTCGGGACGACTGCGTCACTGCGCATGCGCAGTAGAGGCGTAGTATGGAGGTCCTTTAGGACATGATTTCTTTTTGTTTTGGATGCAAATTTTGGGGATTGGGGGGCAAAATTTGTGTTTGGCCCTGGTTTTGTTAGAGTTAGCACCAGCTAAGTCTGGGTCATTGGTACAGTATAAAAATACAGATTTTTAATTTTTTTTGCCTTACTTGTAATAACTGAATTGATAGGAACTCGGAATCAAATTTTTGCTTCCTCCTCCCTATAGCATGTGTAAAACTTACTCAAGAAATTACAATTCTTTCATAATAGGTCATTCTCCCAATGTACTGTAGTTTAAAAAACATTATTTTTTTTATTTAATGGGATTTAATGACACTTCGACAGCTAGGGTCATCTTGTGTCGAACAGTTTTACAGGTGGAGTACCCGGAGAGAACCACTGAGCAGCGATGAGCAACTGTGAAGATTCCCTAACATACTAACTCTGCAGAAGCATGGTTAGCATTAGTGGAAGACAAGTGCACCACACTTTAGTACGCAGCTGCACTATGTCCTCATGTGGATGGCCGGGATTAAGTGCCCTGCCCAATGACAACATGGGTGGGTATTGATCCAGTGCCATAACTTCTAAGCCAGTGACCAACCTAGGGGACAAAGTGGCTGATATCTTTGCCTTGGCACTGCTCACTTTGCCTTATATCTATGTTTGGGGCAAAATCAATACCGCCTTGTGATTTGAGAAGCAGTCGAAAGAAAAGTGGTTTATCCCAAGTCATTTCAATGCAACCCTTACATTTACTGTCAGGTAACAAAACAAAGGATGTAAAAACTGTTTGATACTATGTTTGTCTTTTAAAAACAGAAAAAAAAAGTTTTGTAAAAAACGACTCGACAGTTGAAATTAGAGTTATTGATTGGTGAAAACATTGGAATGAGTAACCAACAGAAGTGATTTGTATATCACAACTTACTTCAATAAAAGTTATCAGAATCACAAGGAATATGATTTGTGTTGTATTTCTTTTATTTCACCGACCAAAAAGACACCAGAGCAGTTTTGGGCGTATCTTGAAGCCATGTCTAATTACCGAAATAATCACAAAAGCAAGCCAGAAAATAAGCAGACTGTCATCTGAAAAATGAGGTCCCCAGAGGGTGAATTTAGTGATGCTACTCTGCGCAGCAGGGTAGCATCACTAAATTTAACCTCTGCAAACCTCAATGTGAATCAGGGTCTCAAAACTAAACAGAATGATGTACCCAGAGGATAAATTGGCCCACTCTTTGGGACATCATCGTCAAATTCACCCTATGGGGACCTCATTTTGCAAATGTTAGACTGCATATTTTCAGGCCTGCACAACAGTTGCATTTTATCCTTCAAAACCATGGTAAGAGCTTAGTGACCTCTCAAAAAAATAAGGAAATTTGATATTTTAATACTAACACCAATGGCCCAGACTTTGCTGGTGCAACCTCAGTATTATTAAGGACCAAACACAAATTTGACCCCCCCCCCCCCCCCCCCCCCATCCCCAAAATTAGCATATAATACCGAAAATTAAAAGTCCTATCTCGCCCTCCATACTTTTAGTACCTGCGCATGCACAGTACCCAGGAAGAGACCGGAATTGGTGCCAACATCATTCTTCTGTTTGGCCCAAAGCCACCACGCGCTGTACATCATTATTATCCTCCCGACTTTCTTAGGAGGTTTGGTGGGTATACGAGGTCTCCATTCGTCTGGCTGTTGATCCATCCATCCATACATAAATACTGTATTGTAACTCTGGCATCTGTTGTTAGTTTTGATGTCCTCTGGTATTATGATAGTCTGCCCTGGGGGAAATGATATCCACAACTTGTGGGTTTCATCCCCTCATTCATACTGGAGTTATGGCCCTTGTAGGACTTAGAAAAGTAGTATAATGAATGTTTATAATCTAACATTGGTTGTCAGATTTTGATGTCTTTTGGTAAGGTGATCAGAACAGCCCTGTTAATTTGTGTTGACTTTCGTGTCAGCCGAGGCAATTTCTGATGCAAAAAAAAATTTTCTGTTCGCTATTTTTTTGCCAATGCGAAATTGCATCGTATTGAGTTTTTCTGAACAAATTGTCGAGTTTTGTATAAAAAATATATCTACCGACTTGACCATGCATCGGCACACCAATTATTGTTATCAGTAATCCATGTTTAATTAGTCCCATTCGGCATTTAATATTCGACCTCCCCCTTGCCAGTGGTCTCACCTACAGACAGTACTCCGGAATTCCACAATCGTTGCCAAGCCGACCAGTATTTGAACAATTGTGACATTTTGCCTGTATACTTGTGTAAATCCAAAAAGTTATCGACGATCGTTCACATCACAGTGGCTCGTAACGCTTTTCTCTGGGTCGTCTATATTATATGTATAATATACGCCCCTGCTTCTATAGTATGCCCATTACCATTACTGACTAATATAAGAGTCCATAATGGACATACTTTATAAGTAGGGGCATATATAGACAGACACCTTACGAGCCCCTGTGGTTCAAATTGACTGACAACAAATGACGCATACACTTGGTAATCTCCATTAATTTACGATGTCAAGTAAGCACCTAAATCCACGAGAAACTATGGCCGAAGTGATAGTTGGGACACCCGGTCCCCAACCTCTATTTGAAGCGTTACTCACCAATTTAATGGCCGTTTCCAATAGTTTTTTCATTCACTCAAACTACTTTAAGGTGAAACTATTCTGATACAAAGGTTTCTCTACGCGGTTCAGTCTTTTATGCACAAGCTCCACAGACTCGGGCAAACATCCTGGAAATAAAGTTATATATATGTAGTAAGTAATCATAATAATTATGCGGCGTGCAGCCGATCAGTTGACTTTGGCTCAATTTTCGGTCAACGATTAGTCCACTTGAAAATTCAGGAGTCGTTTCTGTACTTTCCTTTTCTCAGAAAATGAATCAACAACTTAGTCTAGTGTTGAAAGTTTCAACACTAGACTGAGCTATAGATTCATTTTCTGAGAAAAGAAATTCTGGACTACTGCTGGTCTTCAGTGACACATAAAACTTATGTAAAATATCAATTAACTACATTATGCATTGTGTGAAACTGATAGTTGAACAGTATATTCCATGCTGAAATGCCACTAGAAGCCTGCTTTTGCACTCACTTTTTCAAGTGGGCAGCCTCCCCCCCCCCCCCCGACTCCCATTAACGAGAGGTTGACCCCCCCCCATACTCTCTCCCCTCATACTCTCCCCCACATCATGGCCTTGGCTTATAGCCGAGGCAAATTATTTGACCTAGGCTATATTTTTATACTGTACCAATGACCCAGACATAGCTGGTGCTAACTCTTAAAATATAGGGCCAAACACAAATTTTGCCCCCCAATCCCCAAAATTTGCATCTAAAACCAAAGAAAACATGTCCTGAGTGGCCCTCCACACTTCACCTCTACTGCGCATGCGCAGTGTCAAGGACGTTCCGAAATTGGCGCCATTAATCATTCTAAGTTTGGCCCTTCATCAGTTAACATCTGACTGATCTTTGTGCTTGTAAATCTCAGTTTAAATGATGCCAGACACATAAATATTAGTGAAATGGTGATTCTAAGGAGGATAGAGAAGGAGGAGAGGAAAAATGTGTGACAGAATATTATCAGGGCTGTAACTTAAAATTTTTTAATGAAATTATGTTAAGTTACCTATTTTCGAGGCAGCAGCCATTTTGTTGTCATTCTGGTTATTTAGTTACACTGATTTTTCAGTGTTTTCCTCTCTCCCTTTCCTTTAAGTCCCCTCTTGTTATTCTCCCATGCTTTTGGCATAGTTTCTGTAATTATTATTACTAAAATTTCTTGGGAGTTTTAGCTGAATAACAGAATGAATTCTGTTCTTTTCCACATGTTTCCGTCTTCACCTACGGGTGGTTAGGCGTTGTGTTCTGCATCTACCATCTGATGTTCTGCAGTTTCTTCCCTGGAAGTCTCTGTTTTGCATCAGATAGTGTATTTTTGGTAACTGATTCCGGGCCTGGGTGCCTGGAGTCTTATTTTAGTGTTTTTACACTCATTGTTTACATTTACAACAGCCCTCTGTGTGAGGGGGGGATTTCTTGAAAATAATATCTTGATGTTATTTTAATCATAACTAGATACATTATTATTGTTCGTAAGTGTTGAATAAATTGTTTAAAATATTTTTAAAATTTTTGTCCACACTTAGGCTTGGGATCCATTGGGGCTCAACGTTACTTTTCAGAAACTTGGGCTGTTCTGAAAAAATATTTTTTCAAAATATTTTGATTTCAATTATTTTTTCTATATTAATGGATCATATTATTATTATGTATTTTGATTGCCAGGGGTTGGTGCGAGTACCAGGACTTTGTTTTCTTTTCACATTGAAAGGATTTTGATCAATTGTAATAAGAGGAAGTCTTCCTCTGACTTTTATAATCATTCTATATGTGGTCAGTGTACTCGCATTAACTCCTGTTCTGTATCATATGATTTCGATGACAACATGGGAAGCGTATGTCACGGTATGTTAGTGGGGAATTGGACACTCCGGTCCTTTCCCAGCAGGGTCACTCTACTTTATCAATTTCTATTTCAGACGATCAAGATTAGGGTGATGTATCTGTGATGTCTTCCAACAGTGTGCCTCCGTCGTCACAATTAATGAAGGGCTAGCGGAAAAGTGCTCATGTAAATACGCCAATTGCCTAAGAGGACCCTAGTAAGTTCGACGGCCTTTGACGTCCCCTAGCTCGCCCGGTGTAATGTCCATTCATCGAATGGTTCGGCAGCCGGGTTCGTCCGTTGCGGTCTAGAAGGAGTTTTGGGGTGATGCGAGCACTATAAATCAACCAAATGCACACCCAGTGACGGCGGATTAGAGGGAGAACGGAGGAAGCCTTTTAGTCCGGTTCATAGCTCGTTCTGGTCCATCCGGACGGCGAGCGAGAGAGGCCCCTCTCTCGTATAACAACATCTGGCCCCAGATGTTGTGGTACAAAATGTTTCGCATCCGGAGCATACGTCCGTCACTCGGGACGCTCCGACATATAGTCAGTCCGGAGTAGACTGTCAATAAGGCTTCCTCATTCTCATGGTAGCGCACACGACCGCTCTTGGCTACGTGACCTCGGATATCCTGTCAGCTTCGCCAGTCAGAGAATCATCGGCGACCAGGTCACACCATCCGGTAGCAAGGGACACGAGGCCTGCAGACTCCGGACGTTCGCATAGGAAAGTGTGCGGGAGTCAACGTACACGGAGCTTCCGGCGGCAATGCATCGTAAGACCGCTACTGCACAGGCCTCGGGGACGGACGTGCTTTCCTAAATAGCACAGCTTATCGCAGCATCCCAGCATCAACTGAATCTGTCGCATATTTTATATCCGACGATGCTGGGTCGGGATGCTCCGCGGAAGCGGGTACGGACGTCCGAAAATTTCATCCGGTCCAACGGGATACCGAAAGGGATTCGGAGGATTTCGAGCTTTCCCTTTCGGAATAACATATGCTGTTGTGTATGTCATCTGACTTGATCTTCTACAGGTTCTTTCGTCGGACCAGAATGCTGCGATGCCGGATAAGAAACTGATAGCGTCGGTGGACTTAGAAATTTTTGGTTCGGTTCAGGGACATCGTCCCTCAGTTCCGACATAGTCCAATAATGTCACACAAACTTTCGAATTATTGAACGACGCTATATATATTATTATTATATGCTTGCTATTACCAAGCATTTCTGGTTTCTTGTTCGCAAAGTTACGGAGATGTCTTTCAAAAGTGTGCCTCTGTCGTCATAGTTAATGAAGAGCTAGCGGCAATAAGTGCTCATGGAATATGTCTATCGCCTAAGAGGTCCCTTGTAGGATCGACGGAGTGACATTCGCTAGCTCACCCGGTGTAGCGTACATTCATCGAATGGTTCAGCTGCCGGGTTCGTCCGTTGCGGTCTGGGAAGGAGATTTGGGTGATGCGAGCACTATAATTACTTTAGTACTCACCCAGTGACGGCGGATTGAGGACAGATCGGAGGAAGCCTGTTAGTCCGGTTCCTGGCTTGTCCAGGTCCGTCCGGGCTGTGAGCGAGAGAGGTCCCTCTCTCGTCCAACAACATAGGGGACCGCATGTTGTGGTTCAGATATTTTACATTCGGAGCATATGTCCGTTGGTCGGGATGCTCTGTTATATTGATAGTCCGAGAGACTGTCGATAATGCTTCCTCATCCTCACAGCAGGGCACACGACCGCACATTGGCTACGTGACCTTGAGTATCCGATCAGTTTCGTCATTCAGTGATTCCACGGCGAATAGGTCACGCCATCCGGTAGCCAAGGGACACGAGGCCTATACACTCCGCTCGCATATTAGTAGTATGCACGGGGTAACGATCACGGAGCTTCCAGCGGCAATGCATTGTAGGACTGTTTCTCCACAGGCCTCAGTGACGGACGTGCTATCCGAGTTAGCACAGTTTTTTCGCAGCACCCCAGCAGTCGACAGTTTCTTAGTCGAATCAGGAATTATCTGACTGCACTGGGTCGGTGCGGTCCGCGGTTGCATCAGGTACGGACGACCGAACGCTTTATAGGGTCCGACAGGATGGCGAAAGGGATTCGAAAGATTTCGAGTTTTCCCTTTCTTAGCATCGGAAGCTGCCATTCATATCTTCTGGCATTATCTTCCAGTGATTGTTATTTCGGACTACATTGCTGCGATGTTGGATAAGAGACTTATAGCGTCATTGGACACGGAATTTTGGATCGGTTCAGGGACATTGTCCCTGACTTACCGACACAGTCCAATAATGTCATTAGAACATGTGTATTATTTATCGACGCTATATATGCATATAAGCCTGCTACCAAGCATGATAGTTTAGTTTCTTGTCCGCAATGCTCATTTCTGCCTTTTTATCATTTATATGAATAATTTATTTTGGCAGAGCAGGGCATACCGAGAGTTCATATGCGTCTAGACGGCGTGGTTAAAGACTGGAAATATTCTTTTTCGCCGTCTATGTCTTTTCCAACCACAATGTTGGAAACGACAATGATGTCTAGTAGCCTTAGCTTAGACGCTTTATCATACGTAATCCACCTTACTGAGGCGTTATCATTACGTCTTCAAGAAAAGAATTACGGGATATTATCCTCAATGTGATTTCTTTTGAGGGCAGTAGTTTGTTCACGTATAACTCCGCCCTTCAGTGGCTGATTGGAGTTGGTTAGACGTGACGCAGCCCTAGCTACATCCACGCGCGTGGATAGTAAGGTGAAGAACTCTCTCAGAGTCGCTTCGTTCTCGGAGAAGCTTCTCTTCGACGGCAACTTTTCAGCAATCCATGAATTGCTCGATTTACACGTTCTCTTGTCTATCTAGTGTTGCAAGAGATTCAGACTGGGGCAAACATTCGGTGGTTGACTCAGCGAGTGCCACTGCAGTTGCCGGATCCGAGTTTTATAATTATGACGGTTGCCAGTCAAACAGGTTGGGATATAATATTGATCCCAACGGATTCGAAGTGCCAGGGTCTTTGGGTTCCGCAGTCTCTAAGCAAGCACTTCCGCGGAATAATGTTTTTTTAGGCTTGCTTTATGTCATTGGATGAACATTATTCAGAAACGCATATCCAAATCCTGTCCGTTAATTCGACAGTAGTGGCGTATCTCCGGAACCAGGGAGGCACTCATTCGTTTCCGTTATTCAATTTAATGGAAAGAATCCTTCTGTTTGTTATAGTACACCAAGTTCTGTTTCGGTCCGTCATATTCCGGGTCGTCTGATTGTTTTACCGGACTCCCGTTCACTTATGGGTCGCTTGTTGCCGTCAGAATGGACTCTCAACAAACAAGTATTCAATCAGATTTGCTATCAATGGGAGTGCCCAATGATAATTTATTTACGACACAGCTTGCTAATCAATTGCAGACGTATGTGTTTGCTTGTCCGGATCTCTGAGCTAATGTTGTTAACGCTCTATTGATCTAATAGGACGGAATGATAGGATATGCGTATCCTCCGGCGCTGTTGTTTCAGCAGGTATTGCTAAGATAAACAACCACAATACATTTCTGTTGATAGCATCTCTGTCTTCACAGAGACCGTGGGTAATTTACTCTGATGTCTACCGTGGGACTTAACGCGAAATCTTCCTCAATGAGAGGATCTTTTTTCGCTGGGTAAAATCGTGTCATCTTTATCACAACCCGCAAGGTCGCAACCTTCACGTATTCCGTTGTGTGGTCCGTATTGCATTGTAAGCATTGTACTGGACGAGCTTTGGACGCGATTTCTTACTATAGGAGATTCTCTTCTTCGCTATTCTATGCGGCTAAAGTGGAGGCTCTTCCGTCGTTGATGTAGGGATCACTATGTTCATATTGTTGATCCCTCCATACTACTCATTGCAGCTTTTTAGTATACTTGTTTGACAAGATCTACTGCAGCTAGTTATTATTAAGGTCATAGGTTTATGTTACCTCATACCTATGCACTCTATGATAGTTTTCAATTGAGTCTTATGTCTCTTTATCTAAGTCAGTTAGTAACTTTTTGATAAATAGACTTAGAATCATAGCATTAAATTCCTATATGGAATTTAACTTCGGTTCTTATTTAGCTAAGTAATCATTTGAGCCTCTGGAAACAGTAGTTTTCAAATTCTGACCTTTTAGACAGTATTTCTGTTGGCTTCTCTTTTACTGAAGAGTCAGTGAGTTTCATGCACTATCGGTGGATGATTTTCACTTTCGTAGTTTCGGAATCACTACTTCCTTTACTATTTAGGTTGGATTTTTGCATAAGAGTTAGGCTCCTAATATCCGGAACCTATTGTTTTTAAGGTCCTTCATAGGCCTTTACTCTGTCCGGTTAGAGTTTATGTATTTATAAACAGATATCTGTTTATTACTACGGGCGTAAACTTCTTCTGTCTTTGATGCCTATTAGAAGGACGTTACGCTCCATTCTATTGCTAAGGGATTCAATTAACTATCGATACTGCTTATGGTATATCTTTGACTCAGCAGTTGTGTTTGAGATTTCGGCTCATGAAGTAAGAGTTCTTCTACATCTTGGGCTTACATTAATATTGTCGCTATTATAGATTTTTGAAGGCTGCTCATTGCGCTCAGCCATCCACATTCATGAATTTTTTATCTCAGAAATATTGAGTCCATTTCTGGAGGCCTCTATTATTAGGTCTATTATCTACTGCTCAGAATGTCATTCACTTAACAGTTGCTACTATAGCTAGGTAGGCTGTCTGTTTCGGCAGTGACTCCGTTCTGCTGCCCTCTTCGCTCTGGGCTATTTGACCCAGAGCAAGAAAAAGGGGGGGGGGGAGGAGGGTGTTCCCTTCGGTCACCTGTTTTTCTATGGAAACAAGGGGATACCTCCTCTGGAGTTAGTAATTCTGAGCTGTTATTGGGATGGTTGTTTAGTGAGAAGTTTATGTTTTAAAATTCATTCAAGTCTTAGTTTTTAAAGTATAGCTTTTGAATATAGCACGTGTCAACGGACATGATTATGCAATCCTCAGACACTTTTAAGGAGTATAAAGAGTCTCTATTCTCTAGACTTACTTTATTTATTGGCTTACTTTAAAAATTATTAGTATAAGGATTATACTAGATATTAATAGAGTACATGGATGGATGATGCTCAATTTTGGAAGGTGTTGTATCTTTCTAATTTATCATAAATAAGAAAGATACATGTAAGGCCTAATACTTCTTTTTCCCTAGAGGGGATGACTCTATTTTATATTATTGAGCGTATTCCATATTGCTCTATGTCCTTGGCCCTCCAGCCTTTTTACTATTCAGCTATGTCTGGGTCATTGGTACAGTATAAAAATGTTAAAAAATTTATAGTAATTTATATATTTTTTATACTTACCAATGACCCAGACGGGGATGGCCCTCCCAGGAGTTGGGAACTCTTACCTCCCCGCTGAGTACATAGCGCTTACCAGGCACTGGTTATTAGAATGATTAATGGCGCCAATTTCGGAACGTCCTTGACACTGCGCATGCGCAGTAGAGGTGAAGTGTGGAGGGCCACTCAGGACATGTTTTCTTTGGTTTTAGATGCAAATTTGGGGGATTGGGGGGCAAAATTTGTGTTTGGCCCTATATTTTAAGAGTTAGCACCAGCTATGTCTGGGTCATTGGTAAGTATAAAAAATATATAAATTACTATAAATTTTTTAACTTTTTAGCCTAGGCAATTTGCCCATAATTAACAGGGCTACCAGCATGAGGGACATGATATCCACATATCATGGGTTTCGTCCGTACATTCCTACCAGAGTTATGGCCCTTGTCACACTTAGAAAACTCTCTGTACAGACATTTTGCATTACAACTAGAGTTGGTCGGTTTTGAATTTTTCCTTCGGTTCAGTTTTGGACAAAAAAAATCGGTTTTTGGTTTCGTTTTTATTATCACAAAACATATTTTCCATATCTTACGCTTTAAACTGGGACAGGGCAGTACTAAAACACATTAAATAACAAACAAGTGAACTTGAACTGAAAAAAAACTGTATTACGAGACTCTCCAATATTTTCAATGAACAAAAAATTACATCTGCGATCTGAAATTCTGCATTCTCATTTCTCAAAACAATTTAAAAATATCAAACGTAAGGAAAGCTAAAAAAAATAAAGTGTCTGTCATACAACTAGTTAATATTATTAAATTCCAAAATTAGCATCACCCGTAAATGGCGTTACCCTTAACGCAACTAATGTCTAGAGCAACAGCTTGTCGGCCCATCATTGGGTCATCCTTCAACAAATTGAATCAAACAATGCCTTTCTAAATTAGTGATTTAAAGTGATTTATTGCAATACGGTCTTTTACTGGCAATTTACGGTCAGTTGAGCGGCACTAAAAAGTAAAAATTGCTTTCTGTAATATACGCTGCTAACACTGTGCATACCGACTTGGGCGCGACTATCGAAAATTAATACAGGACAGGTACTCGAGTAGAACTGTCCAATACGCAGAATTTTTTTAAATCTGTATAATGCGTAGGCCAACTAGGATTACCTGTTGTACCTGAGACCTGGGTCCTGTCATCACTCATCAGTCCTGTAGCCATTTTTCGGTAGTCGGACCTAAGTCAGTGCATTCTGGGTTAGCAGGGTATCCCATAAAAAAAAAACCTATAAAAAAGTATAAATCTGAAAAGGGGTTGTTTGGATCAAATTGTAGTGTATGTCCATCTACACAATGGCCATCTGATATTACATGTCTAATGACGAGTATCTAATATTATCTGTGATTGTAGATTTACACAGATTATAATTTATGATCTATTGGGAAATCTATTTTACTGAGAGTTTTGCAAACTAAATAAGGCTGCAACACGAACAAAAAATTATCAGTTGGTCTCACTTATCTGAACTTGGTCACTGAAGTATAAATTAACCTCGAGATATGAGTTGAAATGAACCTGTCCGATTTAAATGAAACGACACTCTCAGTCTGTTTAGCCTTGCTAAACATCGCAATACCAACAGATAAGCTGTTCAGACTGCTTCGACGATGACAGCACCAGCTTTGCTAAACATTCTTTCGCTGGGCAGGGATTGAAAGATATATTTTACATAATTTTGTCAGGTGAGGAAATCTGCAGCAATTTTGAGACCAACACAGGTAAGATGATGAAGAGGGATCAATAAGTGGTTCTCTGGAATACAATTCTAATTCATACTCCATCATGGAGCGGACATCCCTCACCCTATCCGAATCATCATTCTTCTTTTGCTTTTGGGCAACCATATGCCTGAACACTGACCAGAAATTAGTAGAGTTTTCTGCACTGTCAGAACTAGTTTTAGGAGTCGTATCCTTGGTTGATTCCTTTGGCGTGTCACTTATTGCACTGCTGGAAACACCAGAACACTGTGCTGCTCAGAAACCCCACTAACCCCGGGCTCTGTGTCTTGTATCAGTTGTGTCTGAACATTAGTGTCTGAATCAACTGTTGTCTCAGGCTGAGGTACATTAAGTTTGTTTGAAGCACTTTCACTGTCAGAAGACTGAGTTTTATCGAAGTTAGTTATGAGATCTAGAATTCTAAGGAACGCTGAGCATTTTGAAATATCAGAATTGAAGACAAATGCCTTGAATCTTGGAACGAAGTATGTGGAAATAATTCATTGTTCTCAAAATCGGGCCATCTAGTATCAATATTGGAAAGAATCTCTTTAGCAAAACCATCCATTGCATCCATTGCAGAAGACTTCATTTTATTTGAAAGGATATTTAGAGTTGGGATCACCATGGATAGTGTTGCGTAATGGGAAGCAGACAGCATTTGGGTCGCATCCTCAAATGGTCTTAACACTCTTACATAGTTTTCAGCAGTTTTCTACTCATAAGTGGTTAGATTTTGTATTTTATCAATCGATGCCAAAATGGCACTTACCGGTTCCTTTTGTTCCACCAGACGTTCAAGCATATGGAAGGTAGAGTTCCATCTGGTGGGGCACTGTTGTTTAAGTTTGTGCTGCTTTTTGCTCTGTTGTTTCTGTATCTCATTAAGTTTGTGGGTGGCCATAGCACTATGCTGAAAACGGGTGACCATTGCCTTAGCTTTGGCAATAACCTTCACTGTGTCAGGAAATTTTTTTATAGCATTATCCACGACAAGTTGGAGAGTGTGAGCGAAACACCTCATGGACGTAAATGTACTTGGAGGTAGCATTTTTAATGCAGCTTGCACATTAGATGCATTATCAGAAACAATAAACATTGGGATTTTCCTAGCTACATAGTCTGGTATCCAGTTACCAATACACTCCAGAACTTGAGTGGATATATTAACAGCATTATGGCTTTCTGGCATATATTTTACATTCAAGCAATAATCTTGTAATGTGCAGTTGTCGGACATGAAATGGCCCGTCACAGCCATGCAAGCATCATTTGCTGTGCTTGTCCAATGATCTATTGTTATTCCTAATGCCTCACGGGATTTCAGCTTCTCTGTGATTCCACTTTTCGTTTTATCATATAACTTTGGGATAAAACTGAGCGAAGAGACATATGGGTGGGGATTTTGTAACCTGGCTGGATGAATTCAACAAAATCTCTAAACCCAGCATCTTCAACTATTGATATGGGCTGCATGTCTAGACAAATCATATTGGCCAATTTCCTATCCCCATCAATCTGGCATTGGTCATTTGTGCCCCACTTTTTAATGTGACTGGCAAAACTATCAAGCTTCATTTGCTTGGGGGAAGTGTCCAGACTGTCCTCTTCCTGAAAAAAATGAAAGGGTTGGAAAGTAATAGAAACTGGAAATTGGAAAAACATCATGTGCTTTCCTAAAAAGTCATTCAACCCTAAGGATGTAGATGCTGGAGTCAGGAGTGTGACAGTGTGTGTTGTGGGGAAAGGGGTGTGGGGGGGGGGGGGGTGGGGTCAGGGTCAAACATTTTGTTTCAAAGACGCCGTTTGAGACAGTTAAATTCGTATAATTTATGATTCGACCCTCCTGTCAAATTCGCTTTTCATTTCCATTTACGCCACTGACGTATTGCCTGACATGAACATTTGTGAAGAGGGTCAAAATTTCAGAAAGCAACTAACTGCCCAGAAGAAGTTGAGAACTTGAGAGCACGGCTTTTACTTTCAGGAAGACAGATACCAACTTCTTGAGCTGACTTGACATAAGTTGACAATTTGTACTAGAAGGGACCTAACTCCAAAGTCCATCATTATTTTACAAAGCACTGTAGAGATTATGCAAATGTATCGACAAGATGGTCACCTGACCTGATTTCCATGTCCATTCCTCCTTTCGGTTTGCATTGGGTTATCGTTATCAGAGGGTTATTCACTGAATTCTCAATTCCCATTAGTTTGTGACTTCGTATAAGTGCATGTGTAAACATATTTTGGATTTTAAGTTTTCAAATTTTCCATTGACACTTTGTATGGCAGGTATGTGCAGCTAGCTTTTTAGATGCCGGTAGGGGACTATATGTTTGCACTCCATCCGTCAGTCTGTCCGTCTGTCAGTCACACTTTAGTTTTCTGGAGTTTTTTGGAAACGCTTCAACGGAATGATTTCATTTTTGGTAAACTACTATAGAATGATGACTTAGAGATCAAGTTTGAGTTTCATGCTGATTGCATTATTCTTGTGTGAGTTACGGCCCTTGGAAATATGGGAAAAAGCACCAAAATATCAGTTTTCCAGAGTTTTTTTGGAAACGCTTCAACGGAATGATTTTATTTTTGGTAAACTACTATAGAATGATGACTTACAGATCAAGTTTGAGTTTCATGCCGATTGCATTATTCTTGTGTGAGTTACGGCCCTTGGAAATATGGAAAAGCACCAAAATATCAGTTTTCGGGAGTTTTTTTGGAAACGTTTCAACGGAATGATTTCATTTTTGGTAAACTACTATAGAACAATGACTTACAGATCAAGTTTGAGTTTCATACTGATTGCATTATTCTTGTGTGAGTTACGGCCCTTGGAAATATGGAAAAGCACCAAAATATCAGTTTTCCGGAGTTTTTTTGAAAACGCTTCAATGGAATGATTTCATTTTTGGTAAACTGCTATAGAATGATGACTTACAGATCAAGTTTGAGTTTCATGCTGATTGCATTATTCTTGTGTGAGTTATGGCCCTTGGAAATATGGAAAAGCGTCAAAATTTCAGTTTTCCGGACTTTTTTTGGAAACGCTTCAATGCAATTATTTCATTTTTGGTAACCTACTATAGAAGGATGACTTACAGATCAAGTTTGAGTTTCATGCTGATTGCCTTATTCTTGTGTGAGTTATTGCCCTTGGAAATATGGAAAAGCACCAAAATATCAGTTTTCCGTACTTTTTCTGGAAACGCTTCAACGGAATGATTTCATTTTTTGGTAACCTACTATAGAACGATGACTTACAGATCACGTTTCATTTACACTCTGTCCATCCATCCGTCAGTCTGGCAGTCAGTCTGTCGATCGTACTTTAGTTTTACGGACTTTTTTTGGAAACGCTTCAACGGAATGATTTCATTTTTGGTAACCTAGTATAGAACAATGACTTACAGATCAAGTTTCATTTACACTCTGTCCATCCATCCATCAGTCTGTCAGTCAGTCTGTCGGTTATACTGTAGTTTTCCGGACTTTTTTTGGAAACGCTTCAACAGAATGATTTCATTTTTGGTAACCTACTATAGAATGGTGACTTACAGATCAAGTTTCATTTGTACTCTGTCCATCTGTCAGTCTGTCAGTCAGTCTGTCAGTCATACTTTAGTTTTCCGGACTTTTTTTGGAAATGCTTCAACCGAATGATTTCATTCTTGGTAACCTACTATAGAACGATGACTTACAGATCAAGTTTGAGTTTTATGCTGATTGCATTATTCTTGTGTGAGTTATAGCCCTTGGAAATATGGAAAAGCGCCAAAATATCAGTTTTCTGGACTTTTTTTGGAAATGCTTGAATGGAATTCATGCTGATCTCATCTAGGTTATAACATTTGTATAATTATTAATGTTCATTAGTCCGGTAGGGGACATTGTATTGCTTCAGCGATACGAGCGCTCTTGCTATTATTAATAATATAACCGTTTCCCTGCAATCCTGGGTTTCTCAACATTAACAGAGCATTAAGTGAAGCGATACTTTTCTCTTACCTTGACTCTTGATAGCTTTGCATGCGTCACTGTCTGTTCTTTCTCAAGCAGAGTTTTGTACTCTTTGTCATGATGATTATGGATATGCCGTCAAAGATTGGTTGTATTGCCACACTGGGCTACTACTGACTTATTGCATATTTTGCATACGGCATTTCATTTGATGCTTCTTTCGAAAAACTGGTATATACAACTGCACGTTTTAGTTGCCATTTTGTCGATTCTTCACAATCTATGGTGTGCTAAACGTGAATATTGAAAACCGAAAATATACGGGTTTTAATCTCTTTTTCGGTTCAGTTTCGGTTTCATTAAAAAAAAACAAGTTTCGGTTCGGTTAAACCGACCAGCTCTAATTACAACTCAGTCATCTGTGTGCGGATTTTGATGTCCTTTAGTATGGAGAGAGACTAGCATGGGGAAGAGACATCCACGTATTGCGGGTTTCGTCCATGTATACAGACAAGAGTTTTGGCCCTTGTTACACTTATAAAACTTTCCATACAAACATTTTGCATAATAACTCTGGCATTGGTTATTGGATTTTTATGTCCTTTGGTATGGTGATAGACCATTTTGGGGGAAAAGATATCCGCACATTATGCCCACACATACTTAACACGTTATCACAGATATACCCCTTTTTAGACTTAGAAAAACTGTCTGCGTGAAGTTTTTATATTGTTTTTGTCCATGGGAATAATGTTTGTTGAATGGCAGCTGATAATTGAATAATATTTGTATTGCCCATTTTAACATTGCATGATGGGGCATATACAATGCTTCACATTTCACTATTTTCTTGTTTAGGCAAATTACTATTTTTAGCTCAACTTGACAAAGTCAAGCTGAGTTATTGCCATCACTTCTCGTCCAGCCGTACGTACATCCACAATTTCATTTGGCACACCTCACAGGTCGCATTTATGATCAGATCGCTTTGAAACTTTGTATGCTTGTTTGGGGTGACCTCTAGATGTGAGCTATCGATTTTCTTCAATTTCCATCAAAAAATGTTGCTGCTGGCAAAGTTCTTAGAACTTAGCTTAGTCAGACCTCAATATTTCCTTTTGACACACCCTAGAGGGTACATTTATGATCGGATTGCTTTGAAACCTGGCATGCTTGTTTGGGGTGAGCTCTAGATGGGAGCTATCTATTTCCTTCCATTTCTGGCAAAAAATGTTGCCGCTGGCAACAACCTTTGAACTTAGTTTAGTCGGGCATTAATATATTCCTTTGGCATGCCCTACAGGGTACATTTACGATCAGAATGGTTTGAAACTTTGTATGTTTGTTTGGGGTTACTTCTAGATAGGAGCTATCGATTTTCATCAATTTCTGTCAAAAAATGTTGCTGCAGGCAATGACCTTCGATGAAGTTCGTGCAGTTATGCATCAATATTTCCCTTTTGGCGCAGCCTGCAGTGCACATTTTTGACTGGATCACTTTGAAACTTGGTGTGCTTGTTTGGGGGTGATCTCTAGATGGGAGCTATCGATTTTCTTCCATTTCAGTCAAAAATAGTTACCATTGGCAATGACCTCTGATGAACTTAGTAAAAACTTAGTGCAGTTATACATCAATTTTTCCCTTTGACACACCCTGCAGGGCACATTTACGATTGGATCACTTGAAAACTTGGTGTGCTTGTGTGGGGGTGATATCTATATGGGAGTTATCGATTTGCTTCCATTTCTGTCAAAAAGTCACATTTATGATCGGATCACTTTGAAACTTGGTATGTGTGTTCGGGGTGACCTCCAGATGTGAGCAATTGATTTTTAGTTGAGTTTTGACGAAGGCAAACTCAACTTATAGTTTGATGAAGTGGCAGGTGGCGGGCGTAAACAATTGGTTTTCGGGCAATAACTTTAGTTCTATTTGATGCACCTTTACCAAAATTATACCAGAGGTTACCCTATAGGAAAGGAAGACACCTATCGATTTCAGAGTCTCGTGCCCCAAGGTCAAGGTTTCCGGGCAATAACTTTACTTCTATTTGATGCACATTTACCAAACTTATACCAGAGGTTACCCTATAGGAAGGGAAGACACCTATTGATTTCGGAGTCTGGGACTCCAAGGTCAAGGTCACTGTTACTATAAATAGAATATTTTGTGACAAATTGGTTTCCGGGCAATAACTTTAGTATCCTCACCAAACTTATACCACAGGTTACCCTATAGGAAGGGAAGACACCTATCGATTTCGGAGTCTGGGGCCCCAAGGTCAAGGTCACTGTTGCTACAAATAGCTTATTTCTTCAGAATTTAATGTCAAAACTCGACTTCTGGATCTGTGATCCTCTTGCTGGATTTTTTTTAATTTCATTTAAAAAATTATTGTCGTTATCACCAGCCTTTGAACTTACTGCATTTGTTTAGCAACTGATCCCTTTTGCACTCTCTGCAGGGTATATTTATGAATTTCCATAAAAAAAAAAGAGAAAAAAAACATTGCTGCAAGCAATAACCTTCAAACTTAGTGCATTTGTGCATTTACATCTTCCTTTGGCATGCCTCAGAGGGCGCATTCATTATCAGGTTGTTTTGAAACTTTGTATGCTTGTGCAGGGTGACAAAGACTGGAGCTATTGATTTTCTTTTCATTTCCATCAAAAACTTGCTGTTAGCAACAATCTTTGAATTTATTTCATTTGTTCATCAACATTCCTCTTTGACATGGCCTACAGGGCACATTTATCATAGGATTGTTTTTATACCCCCCGCAAACAAAGTTTGGGGGGTATATAGGAATCACCCTGTCCGTCCATCCATCTGTCCATCCTTATAAGCACAACTCCTCCTAAACCGTTTGAAGAATTTTCATGAAACTTTACACAATGGAAGAACTCCATATGAAGATGTGCATGAAGCAATATAATTCCGTTCCGACATTTCCAAGGGGAGATAATCTAACTTATACATTTCAATTGCTACATCATATGGTTGTGTCCTCGTAAGCGCAACTCCTCCTGAACCGTTCAATGAATTTTCATGAAACTTTATACAATGGAAGAATTCCATATGAAGATGCGCATGAAGCAATATAATTCTGTTCCGACATTTCCAAGAGGAGATAATCTAACTTATGGTTGTGTCCTCGTAAGCGCAACTGCGTGGGGGGGGGGGGGGGATCACTTTGTGACCTTGCTCACAGTACCTCTAGTTGAACTTGGTGTGCTCATTAGGCTAGACCTTTAAATTAAATATGAGCTATTGATTAGCATTTATTTCTGTGAAAAAAGTTGCCATTTACAATAACCTCTGAACATACTGCATTTGTGTATCAACATTCTTCCTTTAGCCAGTCTTACAGTTTACATTTAAAAATGCATGGATTACTCTGACATTGTGCACACACAATGCTGTTATGTTGAAATTTCACCAAATAACATTGGTACCAATGATCTTCAGTTTTGCTATTTCACTTATAACTTACCAAGTTCAAGTTTTGTCAAGTTGAGCTACAGTGTCATTGACACTTTCATTTATAAATTAAAAATACATTTTTGAAAAACTGCTGGTGGTCACTTTTTGGTTCTGGTGGACCTTAACTCAAACAAAAACAACCTTTGTTGAAACAGTCTAGCCCAAGTGTAGACTTTTTGCACTCAACCAATTAATAGATTGAGAGTAACTCTTAACCCTCTGCTCACTGATGTCAAAAATACTTAAATGTCAACCACAATTTTTTCCCACAATGCAACTGAAGGTTAACCAATTCTGTCTTGTTTGACAGAGCTCAGTGAGCTCTGTCAAACAAGATTGAATTAGTTAAATTTCCATTTGCATTGTGAAAAAATTTCCTGCTTGTAATTTTGATATTTTGACATCAGTGTGCAGAGGGTTAAGACTTTTGAAATATTTTTTCCAGGTCTTGTAACAATCCCTGTATCAGTGTACCAGGCTGTCACAGCACAAGCAAACCAGATGAACCAAGTAGTAACATCAAATCAGATAAATCAGGTAGCTGTGCCAAATCACATTACACTACATGACTCTCAAATTAGTAACGGGTTGCAATTATCAGTAACCCCATCAAGTGAAGTTACCATGACAACCACCAATGAAGTTACAGTTTTACCAGACATTAAACCGGAAGTACAGTCTGTGGGACCTGATCAGGCTGTTGAAGTGATGGCAGTGAATGACGGAAGTAATCCTGCAACAACTTGAGCGACTTAATTTATTGTATTGTACTGGAAATGAGCAAGTCAGCTGCTTCTCAACATGTTGAGCACTATAGTTGTACTAAAAGTTGGTAAGGAAGCTGTGTTCCAACTTGTTGTGCACCATTGCTATACTAAAATGAGAGAAGATTCCTGCTTCTTGACTTATTGAGGATCTTTGATGTACTGAAAGAGAGCTGCTTCTCAACTTGTTGATCACCACACTGTCACTCCTTGAGATTACTTGGCTTAGTATAGTATGAGCTTAATTCCGAGTTTCAACACAATTAAAAGTTGTTCATCCCATATGGTACTCCAGGATTAATGTTAATGTGTGTAAAAAACACTGCCCCCCCCTCCAATACTCACCTAAATTTCTTTAATTTTTCTATTTCATCAGATAATGTTTACAGAATATCCTTTCTGCCAGTTTGAAAAACAAGTGCACTTTGGAAAACAAGTTGGCCAGTGTGAGAGAGACACACACATCCACAAAAAAAAATTGATCTTGGAATATGGTGTTCCTAGAGGGGGAAACAAACGTATTTCTTTCCTTTTAAAACAATGAGTTGAACATTATCATTGTTAAGTGCATATTTCCTAGTTGCGGGGGTGGGGGGTAATATAATCACCTTATCTTACATCCCCAGTGGAGACATCGTCATGAAACATTTTTTTCCTTAAATCATTATTTAACTGTTTTTAGGAGAATGACTTTCTGACTCCGCCATATTTTCTCTTTTCATGACTCGTATGCACCAGTTGGGGTGGAGAAACCATTTTTTGTGTAATGGGTAAGATATCAGGACCAGCGTGTATCATTCTCACCACTCCAGAGATTCAAGTCATGAATATTAAAAAAAATTATGGGAGATCAAATTATTTTCAATCAAATTTCATGCACATTTTCTATTTTCAAGACTCTTATGCATAAGTTGTGAAGGGACAATTTTAAGGTGGGATGGGGGAGCAAGATATCATGCTCTTTGAGTTTTCTATCAAGCTTAGACTTTAGATCATAAATTTTTTTTTTCTTTGCCGAAAGTATTATTTTGAAAAGAATTCATTCCATATTTTCCATTTTCAAAACTTGTATGTTTCAGATGGGTGGAGAAATACTGTTTTTGAGGATTTGTAGTAGCCTCTCTGTAACCCTGACTGACAAGTTTTCCAAGCGGCACTTATTGTTATTGATGTCGCAGAGAGACATCAAAGCAAATTCCAAAAAAAAGTCTTGATTAAATGGAAAGTATGAAGAAATTAAGGTGAGAGGATATGTATGGAGTGTGGGGGCATGGGGTGGGTGAGGGTTGAAACTGAATTAACCCATGCACCAACTACATAAGGTTAGTGGCAGGAGTTTGGAATTATTCCAGAAAGATTTATCTTTTTTTTTCTAAAATTAGGTGTTCTCCGAGAACAACTGGGCCATGCCCAAAGAAACAAAACATATTTATATGACATGCAAACAAAAGGGTTTTTAAATGGACAAAAATCTAATTCTTCATATGTTGTTTTAAAATGCAGTTTTTTATACGCCCATTTGAAAAACGGGACATATTATGTAAATGGTCTCACTGTCCATCCATCTGTCTCTCCGTCCGTGGACACATTTTGTTTCCTGACGATAACTTTAGTCATAATGATTTGAACTGAGTTAAATTTGGCTTATGGATTTTGTACAACAAAATACAGGTTGGGTTCAATTTCCGTCTTTAGCTGCCCATTTTTAGTAGAGTTATGTCCCTTTATTTTTATTTTGTGAAGACCTCAGATCGCTTAATATGAAAACAAGTGAATTACCCTTCACCCCAGACAGGGTAGGGAAATGGACAATGATTGTGGGGGAGGAAGGGGGGGGGGGGGGGGGAGAGACCGACATAGACAAGTCAACAAAAATTTCAAACTTTACCCCAGAGAAACTTGTGCATGTTCCAAATTTGACGGGCGTATGTTGCCCCGCTAGGCGGTGCTCTTGTTAGTACTAGGATCACAAGATTGGACAGAGAATTTCGATCAGATCGTGTTGGGTCACCATTCAGTCAAAATTCTAGGTCTCCTTTCCTCGCCACAACCCAAGAGACTCTTGAGAGCTTCCCAAGATAAATGTTAGGTATAGGTAATGTCTCGATTGAAAATAAGAAGTATTTTCATTTCCAAAATAATTAATTCTTTGAGACTGTGCTTCAAATTAAATTGACTGTCAAAAAAAGAGTTGATGGTTATCTGGGGATGGCATACTATGTGGTGTCAGGGGAGGGAGTAGGGCAATATTATGATCGGAGGCATTGGTCATACATTGAGTTACGTTCTGAATAGAATGGCGCCTGGGTATTTTTCCCACAAGTTTTGGTGTAGAATAATTCTGTTTTTTTAGTGGTATGTACTGTACGGCAGCCGTGGATTGGTCACTTTCCACGGGTGGGCAATAGTTCCACGGACGCAATAATATTAGATTCCGAACACTAATTATAGGAATAATCAGCAAAAATATAATAAATGAAGCACCGGGTATAAGTTGCAATTTTGCTGATGATGATTTAAACTACCTGGTTAAGCAGGCGTGCATATCTCTGTCCACGCGTGGATTATGACCAGTCTACGGCGACTGTACTGTATACAAACATCACAGATGACTGAAATAATTTTAGTTGAAGGAAAACCTAGAAAGTGCTTGAAAAATCCTTAGAAAAAGCAGGGGGAAATCTGGTCGGGTTACTGGAACAAATTAATTATTTTTCTTCAGGCTTATGGCAGTACATGTGGTTTTCAGTTTGGACTAAGTTGCAAACCAGAATGTCAACCAGGTAGTCCTCTTGAAATCTATTCAAATTTGAGTTCTGTCATTAAGATTTTTCCAATCAGAAAGCAGAAATAAGTTCCCAGTTTTTGAGGAA
Source organism: Pictodentalium vernedei (assembly GCA_031216915.1). Classification (NCBI taxonomy): domain Eukaryota; kingdom Metazoa; phylum Mollusca; class Scaphopoda; order Dentaliida; family Dentaliidae; genus Pictodentalium; species Pictodentalium vernedei. The sequence goes on from CM062296.1 coordinate 396,079,290, forward strand.
TTTTTTTTTTCAGCAAAACATCTTACCGCTGTGGTAGTAAACCATATTACCTGATGCAAATAGAAGATGAAATGTGAAAAAAAATGTTTGAATTGCAAAACAATTTCACTTCTTGCCTCAAAACATAACCTAAGACCCCACATTCGAATGAGCTGAAGCTGATTCCAATTAGAAGTCATCAGTTGTTGTTTTTTAGCCAAAAATTGAAAAAATAATAAAATTTGAAAGTTGATTTTTGTGAGTAGTGCTATTTGGTTATGGCAGTTATGTTAGATTTATTATTTATTTATTTATTTATTGGTGTTTAAGGTCACATACTTATGCACAATGGCTAATCGTGACCATGACAGTTTTACAGATGGTGGAAGCCGGAGTATCTGTAGAGAACCACCAAGCATCGGCAAGCAACTGTGAGCTCCTCAACATTCTAACTCTGTTCAAGCTCTGCTCAAGCAGGGTTACAGCGGTTGAAGATGTGCACCATCAACGTGCAGAACACCTTAGTACACAGCTTCATCGTGCCCCATGTTGGCAACCGAGATAAAGTGCCTTGCCCAAGGACACAGCTCGGGACCTCTAGCATAGAAGTCCAACAGTCTACCACTGAGCCACCACGCTCTTTGTTATGTTAGATAAGGGGTTTAAAAGTGTGAACATCTACAAAAATGTTAGTCAAGATCCCTTAAGTTTGTATATCGAACAATTTCCCATCCAGCCAGTAAACTCCTTTCTTAGATTGTGAATGAAAATGGATTACTACTAAAATTTGATATTCATAAATGATTAAATTTTATGATTGCAGATTAGATGTTAAGAAACGTGTAATTAACATTAACAATTATTATTACTTTCCAAAGTGTGATTTACTGGGATTTCCAGGTTTGATTATAAACGATAACTTTACAAGTGAATTATGCAATCAACAATTGTGTCATGTATCCGTGCACGCAAACGAAGACGCTTTGCCGTGGGTGTAATGGGGACTTCATTGTTTTTTTTAACCCTTTACTTAACATGAAAAGCAGACAACACTTGCAAAAAAAATTCTTGAATAACTATTATTTTCATTTTTTGTCTCAAAAACATAGGTTATGACCCTCATTGGAACGATGAAGTCATTCCAATGAGGGGTCATAACCTTTGTTTTGAGACAAAAAATGAAAAAATAATGAAAATAGTATTAATAGTTCTTATGATATATGCCCCAATGGTCTGTAATCTGTCACAGGTCTGTCATCCTTCAGCGTCACGAAGTAATAAATTCTGTAATGTTATCCATGGTATTGCAGGTGGGGGTATATGCCACCCTCGACTTTGCTCTAGTATTTTTTTGCTACACTTTTGACAGCCTACATCCAGGGGTGTTAATTGTTTTTAGGCAAGTCTTGGCTGCATATATAGGCGGCCAAGGGTTGTCTAAAAACAATTTCTAGGGTACTTAGAATGTAATTTGGGAGTTAACCATTTGAGGCACCTATACTGTTGCAGTAACAGTGATCAAAGTCGGAATTAGGGCCATCAAGGTTAACTAATGACTGATATTCTGCATGTTATCTTTGATACATATCTGTTGTTGAAAAAGTATGAATTGCATCTGTACATATTTATCAAAAATCAAATTATATATGATAGTCTTTTTTATGCCATGTGCCAAATAATTCATTTGTGGTATTTGTTGTAGATCTGAATTCTTTTTTGTTATTCACAATGGTGACTTTACATTTATGAAGAGTTTATTTCAAAAAGCCTTTGCCCTGGATATCCAGGAAAAGTGCACAATGTTTGTTAATCATAGTACAGTGAAACCCACTTAATTGGATATCTTTTAACTGATAACCCTGTTAATGGTATATAACTCCAAAACACCAAACCATTTTCTATAGCATTAGTACAAATCTGACCTATTAATTTCATATAAATTATAAAGTAAACTCCTCTTAATTTCATTAAAATATTGTAATTTATCACAGAATAACTCGACCCACCATTGAATTCCCCATGTCTATAGACCTATTTGCCCTCAATACATCTAGTATTGTCTTTTATTTCTTGTATAGTTTGTTTGACAGAACTCACTGAGCTCTATCAATTAAGACATAATATATTAAATGCTCAGTTTACTGTGCTGTAATACTAGAAAATGACCAAATCCATCTTAAATGAATACTCCTGGTAAATGAATATTTTCAAAATAGCTATTCAGTAAACCCTAACCCTGAGACACACAGTATCAAAATTTCTTATATTTTTATACCACAACCGATGGCCCAGACTCGCTGGTGCTAACTCAATTTAATTCAGGGCCAAACACAAATTTTGTCCCCAATTCCTCTAATTTGCATACAAAACCGAAAAAAATAAGTCCTATCTGGTCCTCCATACTTTTGTTATCTGCACATGCACAGTATCCAGGAAGGTACCGAAATTGGCACCAACCATCATTCTTTGTTTGGCTCTAAAGTGAGTAACAATGATCTGACATCTGTGCTTTAAAATCTCCTTTTTAAGGATGCCAGACTCGAATCAATGAAAGAATTGGTGGATCCAAGACGGTAAATGGATGATGGAAGCTGTAACTTTATAATAATTATAAAAATTATTTCATGTTTCCCAATTTCGGGACATATGCCTGACATCATCATTCTTGCTAATGATTAATCCACTGTTTGTTAAGTGTTTTTTCCATATCCTCCCTTAAGCTTTTTGGCCATTTTTTATTGAAATTTTTTATTAAATTTCTTGGGAGTTTAATGTGTACTACAGAATGTTGATTCTGTTTATCCTCATGATTGCATCCTCACCCTTGGTGTGTAGGTCGTTTTGGTCTTGCATCTTCTATCCAATGTATCGTTTTTTATTCGTATGAAGATCTAGCTTTGCATCTGGTAGCATTTTAATCGGTTACTGACTTTGGGCCTCTTTGTGTGCCTGATGTCTTGTTTCCGTTTTTTCCGTTGTTTACATTGGCAACGTCCTCAAATACATGTAGTATTTGATATTATATTACTGTAGGATACATTGATTATGATTCCTGTAGTGTAGCTAAAAAAAAATTGGATTTTGTCCTCACTTAGGCTCTATCGGGATGCCCTTGGGCTCTATCGGGATGCCCTTGGGCTCATCATGTTCCCTTGGTGAAATTAGTCATTTTTTCAAAAATTTTTCGAAAATTTTTTTTGTTTAATTTTTAGCTCAACTTTGACGAAGTCAAATTTGAGCTATTGTCATGGCCCGTCGTCCATCTGTCCATCTGTCCGTCTGTCCGTACGTCAACAATTGGCTATGGCTCGGGCTAGAGGTCGTATTTATGAACCGATCTTTACAAAACTTCTTGTGTACCTTTGTTATGACCCTGGGACGGGAACGAGTGTTTTTAGGTGTGGTCCGAAATTCAAGATGGCTGCCAGTGGCCAGTTTGTACCGATGATGCAAAAATCAGTTTTTTGTACAGCACTTCTGTATGAAAGTTCTGATTTGAATAAAGTTTTGTATAAATGTATAGTACAATGGGATACATCACATATAATACAGGTTTTTTTCTCGTGCGTAAATTATGCAAATTAGACTAACTTTGATTTATTTAGTGTTACTTTCAGAGCTGTAAGTGCCAAGCTGCTATGGCTCGGGCTAGAGGCCGTATTTATGAACTAATCTTTACGAAACTTCTTGGGTACCTTTGTTATGACCGTGGGACGAGAACGAGTGTTTTTGGGTGCAGTCCCAAATTCCAGATGGCTGCCAGCAGCCATTTTGTACCGACGATGCCGAAATCTGTTTTTTGTACAGAACTTCCATATGAAAGCTCTGATTTGAATAATTTTTTGTATGAATGTTTAGTACCATGGGATACATTACATATATTACAGGTTTTTTTCTTGTGCGTAAATTATGCAAATTAGGCTAACTTTGATTTATTTAGTGTTACTTTCAGCACTGTGAGTGCAAACCCCAATACGGCGCGGGCTAGAGGCCGTATTTATGAACCGATCTTCACGAAACTTCTTGGGTACCTTTGTTATCACTGTGGGATGAGAAGGAGTGCTTTTGGGTCCAGTCTGAAATTCAAGATGGCCGCTAGCAGCCATTTTGTTCAAAATTAAGTGCAATCAGATTTTTGCGCAGAACTTCCAAATGAAAGATCTGATTTGAATAAATTTTTGTATGAATGTTTAGTACCATGGGATACATTACATATAATACAGAGTTTTTCTCGTGAATAAATTATGCAAATTAGGGGTCCGGGTGGGACTTAGAAAATTTTGGACCAAAATCCGGAAATTAGTATTTTTATACTGTACCAATGACCCAGACTTAGCTGGTGCTAACTCTAACAAAACCAGGGCCAAACACAAATTTTGCCCCCCAATCCCCTAAATTTGCATCCAAAACAAAAAGAAATCATGTCCTAAAGGACCTCCATACTACGCCTCTACTGCGCATGCGCAGTGACGCAGACGTCCCGAAATTGGCGCCAATTATCATTCTCTGTTTGGCCCTTCATCAGTCAACATCTCACTGATCTTTGTGCTTGTAAATCTCAGTTTAAAGGATGCCAGACACGTAATTTTTGGAGAAAATGTGATTCTAAGGAGGATAGAAGGAGGAGAGGAAAAAGAAGTGACAAAAAATAATGAGGGCTGTACTTAAAATTTTTTGATGAAATTATGTTAAGTTGCCTATTTTCGAGGCATGGGCCTCTTGTTGTCATTCTTGCTAAATGTTGCACTGCTTATTCAGTGTTTCCTCTCCCCTAGCCTTCTAAAGTCCCCCCTTGCAATTCTCCCATGCTTTTGGCATATTTTTGAGAAAGTTCATTTCTAAAATTTCCTGGGAGAGTTGCTTGGTTACAGAATGTTTTCTGTTATTTTCCCCATAGTTACGTTTTCACCCATGGGTGTATAACGTTGTGTTCTGCATCTTCCATCTGATGTTCTGCAGATTCTCCCCTGGGAGTCTCTGTTTTGCATCAGATAGAGTGTAATTTTGATGACTGATTCCGGGCCAGTTTTTTCAGTGCCTGGAGTCATGTTTTCTGGTGTTTTACACTGTTTGTTTACATTGGCAACAGCCTTTTTTGAGGGGGGCTGTTTGCCTTTGCTGTAGTTTATCTCACTATAAGATACATTTATATTATCCGTAAGTGTCTCATTAATTATTTAATATAAATTTAAAATTTTTGACCACACTTTGCCATCGGATCCATAGGGGCTCAACATTACTTTTCAGCAACTTGGGCTTCGCTGAAAAAAATATTTTTTCAAAATTATTTTGATTTGTAATTGTTTTTTCATTTATTAATGGATCATGTTATTATGTATCTTTGTGTCAGGGGTTTGTGCGAGTAACTAGGACTTGTTGTTGTCCTTTCACAATGAAGGGACATTGTTCTAATTGTAATAGGAAGAAATCTTCCTCTGACTTTCATGATCATTGTATTAATTGTAGTCAGTGTTCTCGCATAAATCCCTGTCCTATATGTGAATATTGGGATGAGAAACATTGGAAACGTGTGTCATGATATGTTGTTTCTGGAGAAAGGGCTATGCCGGCTCTTTCTCCGCAAGGTCACTCTACACTCTCAGTTTCTATTTCAGAGGAACAAGAACAGGGTGATGTTTCCATGTTATCTTCTACAAGTGTGCGTCCGTCGTCACAAATGAATTCAGAGCTAGCGGCAAAAGTGCTCATGGAGATAAGACAAATGTAGTCCACTAGCTCGCCCGGTGTAGCGTCCATTCACCGAATGGTTCGGCAGCCGGGTTCGTCCGATGCGGTCCAGGAGGAAATTTTGGGTGATGCGAGCACTATAAACATAATAGATGCACACCCAGTGACGGCGGATAGTAAGCAAGAACGGAGGAAGCCTTTGAGTCCGGTTCCTAGCTCGTCCAGGTCCAGCCGGGCCACGAGCGAGAGAGGCCCCTCTCTCGTACAACAACATCTGGGACCAGATGTTGTGGTACAAAATGTGTCGCTAGCGGAGCATACGTCCGTCGCTCGGGACGCTCCGTTGTATAAGCAGTCCGCGGAGACTGTTAAGGCTTCCTCTTCTCGTCAGCGCACACGACCGCACCTTGGCTGCATGACCGCCGATATATTACCAGCTTCGCCAATCAAGGATTCTTCGGCGACCAGGTCACACCATCCGGCAGCCAGGGATTCGAGACCGATGGACTCCGGACGTTCGCATAGGAAAAGTATGCGGGAGCCATCCGATGCGAAGCTGCCCTCGGCGAAGCAGCGAAAGACTGCGCCTCCGCAGGTCTCGACACCGGACATTCTTGTGCAGATAGCACAGCTTATCGCAGCATCCCAGCAGCCGACAGAACCGGTGTCGGATCGAGAATTATCCGTCGACGCTGGGTCGGTTCGCTCCGCCGAAGCATCGGGGGCAGACGACCGGGAACATCATGAGGTCCGACCGGATGGTGAAAGGGATACGGATGATTTGGAGCTATCCCTTTCGGAACAACATAAAGCTGCCGTAGACTTCATCCGGCACTTTCTCCCTCAAGTTGTTCCGTCGGGCCAGACTGCTGCGGTTCCGGACAAGAGGATTATAGCGTCATTGGACTCTGAATTTTTTGAGCGGTTCAGGGACATCGCTCCCGAGTTTCCGTCGCAGTCCAATAATGTTGCAAGAACATTTGAATTATTGAACGACGCTATATTAAAACTTGCTTCCAAGACGGGGAAAGCAGGTTTCTTGTCCGCTAATACTCTCAACCTGCCTTTCATTAATGCAAGGAATAAATTCGATACGGCAGGACAGGGTATCCCGAGAGTTCCTCTGCGTATGGACGACGAGGCGGAAGACTTAGAGCTATCATTACCGTCGTCGGCTTCTATTCCAACCGCGGTGTTGGAAACTGCTATTGCGTCTAACAGAGCCAATTTAGATGCCTTATCTTACGCAGATCACCTTACTAAGGCGTTATCACTGCGCCTTCAAGGGAAAGAGTTTCAGGATATTCAATCCTCTTTAAGACTTCTTTCAAGGGCAGTAGCTTATTCCACGTGTAACTCCGCCCTTTCAGTGGCAAATCTGGAGTTGGTTAGACGTGACGCAGCCCTAGCTACATCCACACTCGTGGATACTAAGGTGAAGAACTCTCTTAGAGTCGCTTCGGTCTCCGGAGAACTTCTCTTTGACGGCAAGCTTTCTGCTATTTATGATAAAATTACAAAGAAAGCTTCGGATTCTCTGTTGTTTAAATCTGCTTCTAAGAAGTCGGATACAGCAGACAAGAATAAGACAGGCACTTCTGGGTCTAATGCGCCCAAGAGAGGTTCCTATAGAGGTTCCGGTACGTCCTCTTGGTCTTATTCGAGAGACCGTCAGGGTAGCGACTCTCGTTCGGGACGTCCTTCAGGCCGGGACAATCGGTCGGACGCCCCGAGTTCGACGGGGCGAGGTGCGGGTCGTGGAGGATGTGGTTTCTCCTACCGCAGGCCTCGCAGGTCCAGGAGGTGATGGCTTAAACCTCTATCGCGTACGGGTTGGCGGAAGGTTGTCGAGCTTTTCACAAGAATGGGCGTCGATTACGGACGACTCTTGGGTGAGAGGAGTGACTTCGGAAGGTCTAAAGATATCCTTCAAACGAAAGCCTCCATTAACTCGAAGTCCAAAGTGGACTCATCTTCCGTCAAATCCGCAGAAAAGAGATGCTCTGCTATCAGAGGTGCAGTCTCTTTTAATGAAGAACGCGGTAGAGGTCGTAGAAAACCAGGAATCTCCGGGATTCTACAGCCATCTGTTTCTGGTTCCGAAACCAGACGGCTCGTTCCGTCCAGTTATAGATTTGAGCTGGATAAACAAGCTGATCGTCGCTCCGAAATTTTATATGGAGACGATTCGGTCCGTCAGAGCGAGTATTCGGTTGAACGATTATGCAACAAGCATAGATCTCAAAGATGCGTACTTTCACGTCATGGTACATCCGACATTCCGAAAGTACCTACGCTTCGCAGTCCTAGGAGTGGTGTATCAATTCCGGGCGATGTGCTTCGGATTGAATCTAGCACCCTGGGCTTTCACTCGGGTAATGAACTCGGTAATGATCTATTTCCGAGCTCATTCGTCTGCGGTAACGTCGGCCTACCTGGACGACATTCTTCAGAGGTACGGCAACGAGTTAACGCTTCAGAACGATGTTCAGAATCTTCTTCTATTGCTCCGACGTCTCGGTTTTATAGTAAACGAGGAGAAGTCGGATCTGGTGCCGTCCAAGTCATTCACTCATCTGGGAATGAGCTTCGAGACGCACAACAATCTCGTTCGTCTGCCGTTAACCAGAGCGAAATTAGTCAGTTGTTACGCTCGCTATTGTCTGCACGCAGACAAAGTCACAGCGAGAGAATTTATGAGACTGATAGGTCTGTGCGGAGCCGCTGCGGATCTCATTCCGATGGGGCGGTTACGCACACGTCCTCTTCAAATTTTCTTGACTCAGAATTGGAGTGTGAAAATTCATTCTCTTGACGTAGACATTCTCTTGTCAGATCCAGTGAAACAAGAGATTCAGACTTGGGCAAACATTCAGTGGTTAACTCAGGGAGTTCCGCTGCAGTTGCCGGATCCGAGTTTTACCATTATGACGGATGCCAGTCAAACAGGTTGGGGTGCATCATTAATCCCAACGGATTCGAGATGCCAGGGTCTTTGGGATCCGCAATTCCTGTGCAAGCACATAAACATCAAGGAAATGATGTCAATTTGGCTTGCGTTACGTGACTGGATGGACATTATTCACAAGGCTCATGTCCAAATCCTATCCGACAATACGACAGTAGTGGCGTATATACGGAATCAGGGAGGCACTCATTCAGTTCCGTTGTTCAATCTAACGGAAAGAATCCTTCTGTTTGCGCTAGAACATCACGTTCTTCTCTCGGTCCGTCACATACCGGGTCGTCTGAATGTGCTAGCAGACTCCCTTTCACGAAAGGGTCGCTTGTTGCCGTCGGAATGGACTCTCAACAAACAAGTATTCAATCAGATTTGCTACCAATGGGAACGGCCAATGATAGACTTATTTGCGACACATCTCAACAATCAGTTGCAGACGTATGTGTCTCCGTGTCCGGATCCAAGAGCATTTGCAGTAGACGCTCTGTCGATCCCTTGGGACGGAATGATAGGATATGCGTATCCTCCAGCGCCGTTAATTCAACAAGTATTGCTAAAGATAAAACAATCTCAATGCAAGATTCTGTTGGTAGCATCTCTGTCGCCACAGAGACCGTGGATAAATCTACTCAGGTGTCTGTTGTGGGACCTACCGCGAAAGCTTCCTCCACGGGAGGATCTTCTTTCGCAGGGGAAATCGCGCCAACTCCATCACAACCCGCAAGGTCTCAACCTTCACGTTTTTCCGTTGTGCGGTCCTTCTTGCATGGCAAGCACTTTACAGGACGAGCAGTGGACGCGATTTCTAACTGTAGGAGGACCTCCTCTTCGCTAAACTATGCGGCTAAGTGGAAGGTTTTTCGTCGTTGGTGTAGGGATCATTCTGTAGATATATTCGATCCCTCTATACCAGACATTGCAAACTTTCTAGTATACTTGTTTGACGAAATCAAACTGCAGCCTGTTACTATAAAGGGTTATAGGTCTATGTTATCTGATACCTATGCACATCATGATAGTTTACAAATTGGATCTAATGTCTCTTTATCTAAGTTGGTTAGAAACTTCTCGATAAATAGACCCAGAACTCTTAGGTTAATTCCTAAATGGAATTTAGCTTAGGTTCTTCTTAAATTGAAGGAAAAGCCATTTGAACCTCTTGGGACAGTAGATTTCAAATTCTTATCTTATAAGACAGCTTTTCTCTTAGCTTTCTCTTCTGCTAGAAGAGTCAGTGAGCTTCATGCACTGTCGGTGGATGATTCTCACTATCGTAGTGTCGGGAACACTATCACCTTCACTACTAATGTGAGATTTTTAGCTAAGAATCAGGCTCCTAATAAATATCCGGAACCTATTGTTATTAAGGCTCTTCCGTCTTCAGACGGGCGTAGGCCTTTACTCTGTCCTGTTAGAGCGTTTCGTATCTATAAACAGAGATCTCAGTTTATCAGAAAGGGACGGAAACGTTTCTTTCTGTCTTTGATGCCTAATAGAAAGGACATTTCGGTCCATTCTATTGCTAGATGGATTCAATTAACTATCCGTACTGCTTATGAGAGTTTATCTTCTTCTCAGCAGTCTGTGCTTAAGATTTCCGCTCATGAAGTAAGAGCTCTTTCTACTTCCTGGGCTTATGCTAATAGTGTTGCTATTACAGATTTAATGAAGGCTGCTTATTGGTCTCAGCCATCCACATTTACAAATTTTTATCTCAGAAATATTGAGTCCATTTCTGGAGACCTGCATTGTTTAGGTCCGTTATCTGTTGCTCAGAATGTCGTCCACTAAACAGTTGCAACTATAGTTATGCAGGCTTTCTGTTCCGGCAGTGACTCCGTCCGGCTGCCCTCTTTGCTCTGGGCTATTTGACCCAGGGCAAGGGGAAGGGGGGGGGGGGGGGGGGCGGGTGTTCCCTTAGGTCACCTGCTTTATAGTGAAAAGCAAGGGAATGCCTCCTCCAAGTCAGTATTTCTGAGTCGCTTCCGGGATGGTTTTAAAGTGTAATATTAATGTTAAATTCATTCATGTCTTATTTTTAAAGTGTAGCATTTTTAAAGTGTAGCTCGGTGTGAAGCGTTTGTATATATCAAGTGTCAAACAGGCTTTAATATACAATACTCGGACAATTTTAAATTACTATAAAGAGTCTCAATTCTCTGGACTACTTTATTTATTGGCTTACTTTAAAATATTAGTATAAGGGATATACTGGATGTTAATAGAGAACATGAATGTTATTGTGCTCAATTATTAAGGGTAGTGTATCTTTCTAATTTAATATTAAATAAGAAAGATACATGTAAAGCCTAATACTCCTTTTCTCCTTAAGGGGTTACCTCTTTACTATATAGTTGAGCTTATTGGATTTTCCTCTATGTCCTAGGCCCTCCAGCTTGTTTACTATTCAGCTAAGTCTGGGTCATTGGTACAGTATAAAAATGTTAAAAAATTTATAGTAATTTATATATTTTTTATACTTACCAATGACCCAGACGGGGATGGCCCTCCCTGGAGTTGGGAACTCTTGCCTCCCCGCTGAGTACATAGCGCTGACCAGGCACTGCCAGTAAGAATGATAATTGGCGCCAATTTCGGGACGTCTGCGTCACTGCGCATGCGCAGTAGAGGCGTAGTATGGAGGTCCTTTAGGACATGATTTCTTTTTGTTTTGGATGCAAATTTGGGGGACTGGGGGGCAAAATTTGTGTTTGGCCCTGGTTTTGTTAGAGTTAGCACCAGCTAAGTCTGGGTCATTGGTAAGTATAAAAAATATATAAATTACTATAAATTTTTTAACTTTTTGGTTTTTTATGCGTTTTGGTCAGTTTTGAGACAAAAAAAAAAAAAATTTTTTTACACTGAAAATTTGGGGTCCGGGTGGGACTTAGAAAATTTTGGACCAAAATCCGGAAATTAGTTTTTTGTGTTTTGATGCATTTTGGTCAATTTTAAGAAGAAGAAGAAAAAATTTTAGTCTGAAAATATTTTGTTTGGGACTGAAAATTTCCACACAAAAATAATAATCTACAATGATTGGTCTTAATCTGTAGTCCATTACAGTCACCTTGTAATTCTTTTATTATTGTTGACTGGGCCAAAACAAATACTAATTCCTGTCATATTCATTATTCAGTTGTCTTGGTCACAGCAAGTACTAATTCCTGTCATATCCAAGTTGAGCTACAGAGTCATTGACTCTTTCATTTGAATTTAATTTTGATTGCTATTATTCATGTATCTTTATCATATATTTTATTGTAGAGTTTGTAGGAGTGCTATCGACTTTGTATTTTGATTGTTATTATGAAAGCTTACTGCTCTAAATGCAAGGCTAGGAAGTCGACCTCGGATTTACATGCTTGCTGCCTTGCCTGTAGACGATGTACGCCTACAGATTCTTGTCCTACATGTATTCATTTGGATACCAAACGTTGGAGATGGGTATTGCAGTACATTATTGGTGGTGCAGATTCTATACCTGAGCTCTCACCACAAGATAATTCAAGTTTTTCAGTTTCTTTTTCAGAGGAACAAGAACATGGTGATGGTATTGTGACACCCATCCAAAGTGTGCTACCATCATCGCGCTCTCATGAGCAAACAGAGCTAGCTGCAAAGGTGATCATGAATATTAAGCAAGGGATAAGGCCTCTAATTAGTCCCTTAATCCCTTGCTAGCAGCTAGCTTGACCGATGAAGCGGTTACTCTGTCTGTGGGAGCCGTGACACCGGATAAGTCTGTTGTGGTCGCGAGCGGGAGAGGTCCCTCTCTAACCCAACAACATTTAGGGCCAACTGTTGTTTTGAGAAACATGCACGAGCCAGAGCATACGTCCACTCCCGCCGCTCGGGACGCTCCATCTAGACTGCAACCGGGTTGGCAACAGTCACAGCTTCCTCCGCTACGTTACAAAAGCACACAGGACCGCATACTAGCTACTCGACTTCGGATATCCAGCCAGCTGCACGACGGCAGAGCCAGTCTTTGCCCTTGAAGTCAGACCATCCGGTAGCTAGCGATCTGAGGCTTCATTCATCGGAACATTCAGAGAAAAGATCTAGTTCTGAATCTTCGTCCCAGGAGCAGCAAGCGGCAAAAAAACAGAAGACTGCTGCTCCTCAAGGCTCGGTAATGGACTTGCTGTCCCAGATTGAGCAGCTGATCGCAGCATCCCAGCAAGTGCAAGAGCAGCCTTATGCAGACTCCGGTGGTGAGCTGTCGGATGGTGCTAGGTCGGTCCAGTCATCTGCATACGCAGATGCGATGGACCGAATGTCACAGCTGGATCTGTCGGATATTGAAAGGGACAAGGAAGAGGATTACTCTTCCCTTTTGGAACAGCATATGGTAGCAATGAATTTTATTCATCAATACTATCCTGAAATTGTTCCCCCCGATCAGCAAGCTGCGACTACTAGAGAGAAACCGCTGTCGTCTCTGGACGCATATTTCATGCGGAGGAAAGAGGATGTTCTTTCCCGATAACAGTCTAGACAGGTGTCGTAGGCCTTCAGTCATGTTGACGACGCCATATTTAACCTCTCTAGTGCTGAGAGGAAAGGCGGTTTCTTATCGACATCTTCTATAAATATACCATTCCTTGGACCACGTTCATTTAAAACAGTTGGAGAAGATTCCAGAGAGCTGCTCTGCATTTAGATATGTCCCTACCTGCTTCATTCAATATATGCTCGGAAGTGATGGAATGTGCTATTTTATCCAATAGAGCGAATCTGGATGCAATGTCCGATGCAGATCACCTTACCAGAGCTATGACGCAATGTCCTACGTAAAAAGTTCTATTTTACTTTTAAAATTGGACCCACTCACCACTGCTTGGGGTGAAAGTTCTATAAAATGGGCAACGTGGGTATAAACAATCGACTAAACTTTTGACTTTATCTCCATGTTGTGGTCATGATTAGCTATTGTGTAGAAATATACTGAGTCAAAAAAGAAAGTATAATAGAAACAAATGTGAAAAAATAGCATGAAGGATGAAATATAACAGTTCTAATGTTGCATGTTTGTGGACAAGAAGTTGTGGAAAGAGTTTAATGACATGTTGTTGTTGTCTACCCAACCTATACAATTTTACAACAGATTTAAAAATAACACGTTCTACCCGAGAAAGTCAAATTGAATGGGTGACCGACGATTTTCTTTGTGTTATGTTGTGCTAGAGAGCCTGGGTTATTGAGAAAACACGCTAGTTTTTGTCTTCTGACATTTTAAAAAATGACAAGGTTGACCGAAAATCAGCGGTTGCATGTCATTAGTATGCATGAGGCTGGGATACCTCCAGATGAGCTCGCTGCTGAGTTCGGAGTCACTGTGGCCACTATTTACCATCTCATTGGAAGGTATAGAACCACTGGATCTACTGCCGACTGACTGTGTTCAGGTTGATCAAGAGTTATGACCCCTGCACAAGACCGACACAGGATGCCTCACTTGTGGGATCGTTTCCTTCCGGCAACGAGGACAGCAGCAATTACTCTTGGCAGAACTAACAATAGAATCAGTGCACAAACTGTCCGCAACAGACTCGCTGAACATGGCATCCGAAGTAGGCGTCCATACCATGGACCAATCCTTACCCAAAGTCATCGTACCGTCAGAATGGAATGGGTACGCTGATAGGGAAAGAGTGTTTCGCCGATGAGGAGAAAGGTTTTCTGATGTTTGCGTGTGGGAATACGACAGTTTCGGAGGTAGTGTAATGGTTTGGGAAGGAATTTCCTTGCACCATCGAACGCAGTTGATCTTCATCGATGGTAATCTGAATGGACTGCGATATAGGGACAAAATTCTTAATGCTGTTATTGTCCTGTAGTTCAATGCTAATGTCAGATTGCAGTTATTCCAGCAAGACAATACCCGATGTCACATGGCGTGTATCTGTCGTGACTTTCTTGAGGAGCAAAGCATCAAATTTCTTCCCTGGCCCCCACTTTTGCCAGATTTGTCGCCAATCAACCATCTTTGGGATCAATTGGACCGTTTGGTACGACTTCATGATCTTCAGACGTTAGGCGATTTACCTAATGTTCTAGAGCAGGAGTGGAATGCAATACCACAGGGTGACATCCAGAGATTTATCAGGTCCCTGCACCGTTGATGTCTTGCCATCCAAGAGGCAAATGGTTGACATACTTGCTATTGATTGCTATGTGAACTTTTCATTTCACCCCATGTCTGAATTGTGACGTCCTGACGTGACGCTGACAACAGTAAGAACATGAAATTATGCAAAATTCATACAGCTAGACTTGAAATATGAATTTACAATAATTGGTTTTGGATTGAATTCAATAATACTAAAAAAATTGCTCCTTAAAGTTTATTATACTTTCTTTTTTTTATGTAACATTAAACAGTAATAAGCAGGGTTATGGTGGCTCAGTAGGTAGAGGTGCAAGCTGAGAGGTCGTCAGTTCGAATCTGACCTGCGGCAACTGCATTGTGACACTTCACCCCCATTGCCCATGTGGGGCACAGTGGCATTGTGTACTAAGGTGTACTGCATGTCGATGGTGCACTTGTCTTCAACCATTGCTAACCCTGCTTGTGTGGAGTTAGTATGTTGGGGTGCTACCAGTTGCTTGCCATTGCTCAGTGGTTCTCTCTGGGTACCCTGGCTTCCTCCGCCCATAAAACCGCCATGGTCATGATTAGCCATTGTGCAGAAATATGTGACCTTAAACACCAATAAATAAATTAATAAACAGTAATAAACAACAAAGAACCCTCTTTGTAAGTTACGCATTATGCTGTTGATTTGTTGGGTAAGGAGTCAAACCTGCTGATTACGATTATTGTCAAGTGTTTTATTATGCACATTCTGGTATATACAGATTAACAATATAATCTGATTAATTGTTGAAAAGAACTAAGAGAGACCTTTTCAACAGTTAAAAAGTTGATGGTTACAATCTGTTCCTCACATAATAGCTTTTATCATATGACTCGTCCGTTTTGTTCACTTTAAAACATTTGATATTTTGTTTTCATATTAATCAGTGATAAATAAAGCCTTCCCGTCAATTTCATTGGTCAATTCCAAAACTAGACAATTTGATTGGCTGAACAAAATAAAACTGGGCCAGATTTTCATAATTTGCATAATTAGAGTTGGTAGCTTTCATTGGTCAATTTCAAAACTGGACAATTTGATTGGCTAAACAAAATACAACTGGGTCACATTTGCATAATTTCAGTGGGAAGAATTTACGTTATCTGTCCTATTTAGGGTGGGTTATATTGTATTAATCTTTTACCTACAAGTAAAACGCCATTCATTTTTTTTATATTTTCACTTTTTGCTTCCAAAACATAGGTTATGACCCCTCATTGGAACGAGCTCAACGAGCTCGTTCCAATGAGGTATCATAACCTATGTTTTGGAAGCAAAAAATGAAAATTTTAAGTTATACGAGGATGTTTTTTCGAAGTGCCGTCTGCAACTCAAGTTAGGTGATGGGTTAAAAAGTCATACTAAGTAGCTAATTTGTGCGTGTGTGTGTCATATGATAAATAGAATATGAAATGAGTGTTTTTCTCATATAATATTTATGAAACTCGTCCGAATTTTCCGTTTGGGCTCACCAATACGAAAAATTCTTAGACTCGTTTCATAAATATTATATGAGAAAAACACTCATTCCATATCCTCTATATATATATAGGTGCTTCATATATAGTAAAATTAGGGGTTGCTGGTTAAGGGTTGCCCCTTTACCTAATTAACGAAAAATTGTTTATTCTTAAAAAAATTTTAACAAAACTGTATCATGTGACACTCCCCCACCCCCCTCTTATTTGTATGAGCTTGTTCCAATGAGGGATCACATGATGTGGTTGTGTTGAATTTTTTTGTAAATTTTTGTGGAAAAAATATTTAAAATAACAAACTTTGATATCATGTGCATTAGGCTAACCCACTGAATATTTTCAAGATAGTTTTCTTCAAATCTTGACAGCAGCCGTGACAAGATTTTATGAAAAATTCATCCAAGTTTGACTAAGGACATTACTGGTGAAAAAGTCCTTTCAATTTACAGGGGCAAAATTTTGTGTTCTAATTATACTTATTTCAGTGGCAAGAGAAATTCTGTCCTTGGCAGGAATATCCACTAGCAGCATGCAAGGAGTCGGGGTTAAAAGGGGTCCACTGTACTGTAGTACTTAACTATATTTGCACAACTCGTAAAACTGTTTCAAGTACATGTAGTAGTATCGTGCATGTTTGTGTGGGTGTGTGTGTGTGTGTGAGAGTGACATAGATAATTTTTTATGGTTTGGGAGTGGGGGCAATAATAAAACTTCCAACAGAAATCAGCATTGCAGAGTATCACAGCTGACATCAGTTGGAGGCAGTGCTAATTTTTTTTTTGTCCTCATCCCCCTCCATATTATTAATAGGAATAGGTGCCCTCCTAATTTGAAATGTTTATGAAAACTAGATGTTTAAAAAAAAACAATTATCTTGACTGGAATTTACAATTCTCCAACCATCATGTAAACATAAAAAAAATCACCAAAAGTATTCAAGTGTCCATCAAAATCATCACCGAGGGAGCAGCTTCTCAAAAAGAAAAAAATATTCCATCAGATTTGTGAAGCCCGGCCTAAAGTCTGTATAAGGAGGTTATTATCAAGAATGAATGATTTACAATGGTGGTGGGGAGGGGGAACTATTTGTATTCATGCAGGCCAGATCTGATAAGATCATAAAAATCTTAATTATGCCTGGAGTTTCCAAGTTACACCATGATGATATGCTGTTAAATGACACTTTGTTGGAGAGAGCTCTGGGAACCCATTTCAACAGTTTATCACTGGACAGCATTTCCTCAACAAATGCTCTCTGTTAGATTTTGGGAATCCCAGAAAGTGCTTGAATTTAACCCTGTTTTTGCAGATTTGGAAACAATTAAAGAACACTTTATTAATGTTATTGAAATTGATCTATGACTCAACAGCTATTCAAATTGTGCTTACCCCTTTACCTAACATGAAATGCAGACGACACTTGCAAACAAAATTCTTGAATAATTAATTTTTTGTCTCAAAAACATAGGTTATGACCCCTCATTGGAACGAGCTCATTCCAAAGAGGGGTCATAACCTATGTTTTTGAGACACAAAATGAAAAAAAAAATGAAAATTAATCGGCAATTTTTGTGAATAGCTCTGGCCGGTTTTGGCCTTTATGTTAGGTAAAGGGTTAATATAAATCATATAAAAATGGAGGAATTTATAATTGATAAAAATGATGAATTATACCATTCAGCTAAAAAAAATAACTGGAGCATAATGCATGCATGGCGATACACCAATATACTCGGAACAGAATAATAGACAGTATAACAATCAATATGATTAAACAATAGTTATGAACTCAGGGGTGTAACCTTTCCATTTTATTCTTGGTAACTGATTGTTTGCTGCCTTAAATTTGTGTCAAATTGGAGGGATCCTGCACATATAGTGATTTTCATTCTCAAATATGACAAAACTTGAACACTCCGATCATAAAATGTTTAATCACTGTGAGTTTTCCAATAAGTCAAATTTGGAAGTTTCCGGTCTCTTATGCCAGCGGAACTATTGATATTGATACAAGTGAATCAAAGTATGGATGAAGGTATGTGCTAGCTTCTGTAAGACTTGACATCACCTCAGGCCTGTCTGGGGTCAACCTAGTCCAGGTAGGTATGAGGTGATGCTTAGTCTTCCCGAGAGAATGTATCTGCCCCGACATTCCATACTCTTCTAGTTAAATTTTACTTTTTGCTTAATTCACACTTACATCCCTGTGAATTGGCCACTCATGTAGTTTCAGGATAATGTGATCGTTGTCACGTCATGTTGATATTTGTGTTTCACATGGGATGAAGATGTCCCATTCACACAAAAACTTGAGTGGGGAGACTGTTCTCAGCTTTAAATAAGAACAAGTCATATTGTATGGTTTGTTAAATGTTTTATGCTCATTTACCCGACTTTCCTGATCTGTCAAGTAGATAGCAACTTGACGTGATGGTTGTTTAGCATGACTGATTCAATTTGGTCGCATGGCTGTGATTCAGTAATGAATCCAATCGAATTGGATGCTGATTGGAAAATAGTCAAAATTCAAATAATCATAGGGCCCTATACATGTACTAATATTACCTAACAAATAAAGGTAAAACATCAAGCTCTGTGGATCAGTGTGTATGGGAAAGCTTATGTCAAGGAGGCAACAATATTGATAGCTGTGAAAAAATGTGTGTTTTCACCATGGTTGGGTGCTTGAAAAGTAATGATAGGTTCCTTGAAAGTTGTTTTAATTTTGTTTCTCGAGTTCTGTACAAACCCTTGGTGGAGCAGTTTATTATGGTGAAAAAGTCCACTCTGCTTGTAAATATGACCTAATAACCCATGCTTGGGGTGAGAGTTCTCGAAAGTTGGCAGCATAATCACTCGTGCTTGGCTAAACTTGACCATATACTTCTGCAGCAGTCATAAATTGGCCACACAAAAGTGACTGTAGACACTCATGAAACAGACCACAAAAGCAAAGTCACAGAAAGCCATCCAAAGGTCACAGAAACCTTCAGTTATGAATATTTGGAGTCCTCCAGTGCTCAAAGTAGTTATTATTCACATTCAGTGAAGGTTCTAGATTTAACAGCAAGTACAATTCTATCGCTATGATATGGCCATTTCAAACTAATGTGGCACTAAGCACTAGTAAATGAATAAGTTAAGTATTGGGGTTTTTTTGTTTTGTTTTTTTTTATATATTACACCATTCTACATGGATTGTTTGATAATTTATAAATTGTGTGTAAATTTCTATAAAATCTTTTGTAAATAAACGTTACATTATTTTAATATTCTGTGTATTATGTTCTGAATAGCCACTCTTAGCATCTAATTAGTTTTGCAAGAGCTTCCTTCATTGACCAAGAGCATCCTTCATTGATCATTATCTGGTGGACGCATGTTTCAACATATTATTGTAAGCGAACTACTCCTATAATCACTATGTCAATCTCGGAAAGAGTAATAGTGATTGTTTACTGTGATAAACAAGTTTTGTTAACCCTTTACCTAACCTGAAAAGTAGATGACACTTGCCAAAAAAATTCTTGAATAACTAATTTTTTTCATTTTTTGTCCCCAAAACATAGGTTATGACCCCTCGTTGGAATGAGCTTGATGAGCTTGTTCCAACGATGGATCATAACCTATGTTTTTGAGACAAAAAATAAAAAAAATAATGAAAATTAATTGGCGATTTTTGAGAATAGCGCTGGCTGCTGTTGGCCGTTATGTGAGTAAAGGGGTAAACTGATAAAATAGGACACAGAAATTAAGGCATGAAATTGGAAGTTCTCTAAAGTGAGCCTGTTAGTTAAATAAATGATTGGGTAAACTTGGCTTTACACTTGTGCTGTGGTCATGATATAGCCATCGATATTGAAAGCGACCTTGAACCAGTGACAATCAAGTGTGTGTGTGAGGGGTTGGGGAGGGGTGACCTGAAGTAGCATCTCTTGGGAGTGGCAAAATATGTCATTAAAGGCAGGAAGTCCAGGTGTCAATTTGAAACCAGCCAGCAAAAATACTTTGTGATAGATGGGGGGTAGTGCAGCTCCTAAGGTTAGCCTTGTATAACAATCTATGCTTGACTGCGACTGTCTTCAGCTCTAAAATAAATAAATTGAAATAATAGTCACCCTTAAAAATAAATAAACTGAACATTCAACTTGTTACCTACTGCATGAAGATTTTCTTGCCCAGAACAAACACTCTTTACCAAGAAGAGCTAATTCCTGGTGTTTTTTAAAAAAATTGTGCATATGCATCTTACCTGTGATGGATGGTAAAAATGAAGTCCTTAAAGTGCAACAACTTAGACCAGTATACCCTGAATAACACCTGCTTTGAACATGGGAGTAGACAGCAATAAGATACACTCGTGCACCAAATATGATGTCATTCCATCAAGTATTTTTCAAGTTCTGGAGTTTGATGGTAAAAATTAAACAAATTCAAAGTCCATCAAGGGCAATAACTCGGTAAAAAATACTCTGAATAACACCTGCATTGAACAGGGGACTAGACACAAGATACCCTTGCATTCCAAATATTTTGTTATTGATTTTAAAAACTCACTGGTCACAGACAGATGGACACACTTACATTGCCACATTCAGAGCTGCTTGTCACTGCTAAAAATATATCCCAATAAATGTTTCTTAAATGGCAATTAACAACACTTTTAGCAACCAAGGTCATGTCCAACACTTTTACAAGTGAGTGAATCCATAGTACCTGACGAGAACTACTACTATTATAATATTAGAACGTTTCTTTTCATGTTCTATCAGTCGATAGTACCTGAGTTTGTGTGATTTATGAAATAAAACCTGATGCAGCGAAGCTGCTGAAGGTTTTTAACAGAAATCACACAAACTCAGGTACTATCGTCCGATAGAACATGAAAAGAAAGGTTCTAACTATTTTATTATGCCGAACAAAAAATACTTTTAGAACATGAAAAGAAAGGTTCTAACTATTTTATTATGCCAAACAAAAAATTCTTTTCATTGTTAAGCGTTAACTGCAACATGCCATCAATCTTCTAACAATGTAGCCGAATCCAGATATATGCTTTTAGTGACGTCATTTCGAACAAGTGAAGTCGCTTTAGGAGTTTTCCAGATCACCAAATTCGAAAATGACTTGTTTCAAAATGCAAGTGTCTTCGAATTGGGAGTTTATATCACCAAATGTCAGTGTTTACAACTGCATCATGCTGTTCATGTTATAATTCACTATTAATGCTTGTGTGATAAGTGATATGATGGAATATAAATTCATGTTTCTTGGACGATGACAGTTGTTAGAGTTTAGCGGAGTGAAACAATTTATTTTGAACATGAGACGGAGACTCAGTGAGGTCAAGGAGGACTAATAATCCTATAAGTAGCATTACTGAACTTGTGGAAATATAAGTGATTGAAGTCACATTCAATGATTCATGATTCACTAGAAGTGGTGAACAACACGTGAGTTTATAATATTTCTGATTAAATTGAATTCATTGTTTGCAGTTAAAATTGAAAACACACCCACCGAAGATGACATATTTGTAGGTAAGTTTGTGTCTATCACTGACGAAAAAAGTTAACAGATACGGCACCAACGTTTGGTGTTGAGAAATTCCAGTCAGCGCATGCGTAATCATCGCTGATCAATATGGAAGTGGAGCTTACATCTTCTTTCGTTCTCATGTCTCCAGGGAAGAATGTTCCGATAGTACCCGTGTTTTGTCCCAAAACTCCAGTACTATGACTTTTAGAAGGTGTCAAATCAACCAATCACGGCTAATGTTACAAACGTGGGGCATAATAATATCTATGATCTCTAGATACGAGACTGTAAACAAATTTGTCATCAAATAAAGCATAGCTGCTATACAGCAGCTATGACTTGATTTTATGAAAAATTAAAGAAATTATTTGGCAGGTTAAGACTGTTACATATTAGATGCAATGCTAGTAAGTTTTGTCCCTAGCATTTCCTACACAGCATTCATCGACTAGCTGTAAATGGTTTTCGATTCAAAATTAATACCGATTCTCGAATTGAGCTCATTGGAATGATGCTAGAAATTTGGTTGGGCATTTTAAGTAATATCGCCCAACATTACAGAATGTGTGACTTCGTAACTGCTGTTTGTGACACTACTATCGTTTTGTATTCATGCCGTAAATTTCCAAAACCTGAGAAAATCTATATTAGAAAATACCTTTTGTGGACTATTTGTTCCTCTGCACGGCTATTTATCGATGACAATATTACATTCCAATTAAATTAATATCCATCAAAATGTTTCATCTAAAAAGAATATTAATCTAAAGTAAGTTTTAGCTCACCTGGCCTAAAAGGCCATGTGAGCTTTTGCTATCAGTTGGTGTCCATCGTCGTCTGTCGTCCATAAATTTTTCACATTTTCATCTTCTTCTCTGGAAGCGCTGAGCCAGTATGAACCAAACTTGGCAGGAATGGTCTATGGGAGGTCCTCTACAAACAATCCTCATTTTGTTCCCATGGGTTGAAAAACGTGGCCGCCAGAGGCATTCTCTGATTCTGATTGGTGGATTTTGAAAAATCTTCTCCTCTGAAACCACAAGGCCAAATGTTTTGGAACTTCACATGATTGATGCTTGGGACTCCCTCTACCAATGATCCTCATTTAATGTTGATCGGGTTGCAAACAATGCCACAATTGCAGCTTATAGTTACCATAGAAACCCTATCTATAGGAAATCACATTTTCATCTTAATCTCTGGAACAACTGAGCCAAACTAGGCAGAAATGGTCTCTGGGAGATTCCCTACAAACAATCCTCTTTTTGTTCCTGTCGGTTGGAAAACATGGCTGCCAGAGGCATTCTCTGATTCTGATTGGTCAATTTTGAAAAATGTTTTCTGAAACTACAAGCAAGACCAAAAGTTTTGAAACTTCACATGATTGACTGGGACACTCTGTGTAAGAAGAACAACTTTGCTGTTATATGTTATTATGAAAATATAAACCCTATGCTGCCAGGGTTGCTTGAATTGTACAGTAAGTGGCGAGTGGATTGTAACTAAGTCACATGTGTAGTGGAGTACACAGGGATGTTGCTAGAGGGTTTCAGCTGGGGGGGGGGGGGGGGGGGGTGCCACCAGTGTAAATTCCATCTGTGAGTGGTTCCGATAGATGGTTGCACTGCAGTGCTGGGTGATATCTTTTAAAATGATTATATATATGTATATGTGTGTCTGGGTCAGAAAATTTACTGGATTGATGTCACGAGTCGAAATTTTGAGGCCATGTCAATTTTAGAGTAGGAAATTTGAAACTCAAGTTTCCAGTTGGAAATAAAAGATCCAAATTTCTCATCATTAGTTGGAATTTTAATATTTTTCATGAACAATGTTAATTTATTGAATTTCCAACTATTTCATTTTTGACCTAGGAAATTCCAACTATTGAAAAAAATACTCCTGGCTGGGCTGGGGGAGAGGGGGTGGTGTGGGGGCGGGGGCCTCATGTCGCCACGTTCCTGGGAGTACAGTAAGTGGAGAGTGGATTGTAACTAAGTCACATGTGTAGTGGAATAATCACCCAAAGTCCGTGGGTTTAACATGGAAGTCCATTGGCTGGAACTTTGCTTGTGATTGTTATGCTTTGCAACAAATTTGCTTGGGTGGAATTTCCACTCTGTGGGTGATTTTAGTGATAATACATTCGCCACATACTGTAGCAGTTTTCTTCACTCAGAACAGGGACAATGATAAAATATTGTGCACAGTTTTATGTTGGGATGTAACTGAAAACAACTTTGCTACTATATGTTAACATAAAAACTGTCCAGTTGTGATTGATGACAGGTGTTTGAAACACTTTGTATTGATCAGCTCTAAATTATAGTATACAAATATTCACCACATTATTATTCTTTAATTTTATCATTCATTCAAGATAGACATAATGACAAATCCTTTGAATAAAATGTTGTTCTTTGTGTAACCCTTTACCTATCCAAAGCTCTTTGAAAGAGAATACTGTCTGAAAAACTAATTTTCTAAATATTCTTTAACCTTTTACTGATTTTTATTGAAACAGAATTCATAAATGTGTGCTGGCACTATTTGGTAAACAGTATTACTATGATACTGTTGATTTCTATCTTAACCCTGCACATATGGTTTCAGAGGAGTAGATATGGATTTCCAACAATTATGGCTGGAATATTATGAAATGCAGTCTGACTGTCCATCCGTCCATCCATCTGTCCATCCATCCATTTGTTCATCTGTCTGCCTGCCTCCCTGTACCTGAAAGATTGCCTGCCTGCCCACGTGCCCACCCACACACCTGCCTATATGCCCGCCAGCATGCTGGATTGGTCTGATTGGTGGATTTTGAAAAACTACAAGGCCAAATGTTTTGAAACTTCACATGATTAATGACTGAGACAACCAATGATCTCCTGTAATGTTGACAGTGTTGCAAACTTTGCCGCAATTGTTACCATGGGAAATCACATTTTTATATGTAGTTCAGCCAGGTGAGCAATTACAAGTTCTTTAGAGCCTCTCTAGTTTTGTAAAGCAAAGCAAACAAGCAAAATTCTAGTTGATGTATTGTCGTATACTGGATAGGGTGGTGCATTAGTTTTGTTCATGTCACATAAAGTCTGGTCACTTCACATCATGGTGCATCATTATACCCCCAGTAGGGAGGTATATTTTTTTTTTTACATCACGACATGTCACAGCATCATACTATAATTTGAGTCGATCAGTTTGACATTTCTGTTTGTTGTGATGTGCCCTCTGCCTCTTCAGAACCAAACAACTTCAAACTTGGCAGGTGTGTTTATTATGTCTCCCTTCCCAGAAGGGATACATATTGTTTTAGTGCATATTCTTCTTCTTCTTCTTCTTCTCCTTCTTCTTCTACCATAGTGGCCTTCATGTGACCTTTGACCTGAAGGTCAGATTTATGTGCTTTTTAAGGGAAACTTTGTCCGGGGCATAACTTTTTTGTCTTTTGACCTAGACCTTAGATATTTGGCATGTGGATGTATCACCATGAGCCAGTGTGTCGCGTACCATAGTGACCTTCATGTGACCTTGACCTTTGACCTGAAGGTCAGATTTATGTGCTTTTTTAAGGGAAACTTCGTCCGGACCAGAACTTTTTTGTCTTTTGACCTAGATCTTAGATATTTGGCATGATTGTCAATATTATTCATGTATATATAATTTGCAGTGCATTAAATAGAAAGGAAGGGGAGACATATGTTTTAGTGTGCTATTTATTTATTTATTTATTGATGTTTAAGGTTACATAGTTTAAGTGTGCTAAAACAGTTTCTAGTTTATATTACTATGGTGACCATCGCCAGAAGCCATGTGCAAGATTTATATTACTATTTAGTTCTTCAAGGAATGGGATATTTGAGGGAATGAGGTTTGGCACGTGATCATTGTTTGTTTTGTGTTGCAGTTATACATGTAACACTTTTGCATTGTGTGTGCGGATTGCTGGTCGATTTGCAGTGTGGTTATAACATTTTTGCATTGCATGTTTTAGGATTCGGAGGCCTTAGTACATGGCATCATTGTGCCCTCCCCCCCCCCCCTCCCTGTCTACAGGGGCCCGAAGCCCAAAAACCTTTAGCACAGTCTAGAGGTCATATTTTTTAAGGGATTTCATTGTAACTTGGTAGGATGACTTCATGTAATGTCTAGATGAGAACGTCCCCTTTTGGACATGATTGGGCAACTGCAACGCTAAATGTGCCCGAAGCCTGAAAACCTTTAGCACAGTCTACAGGTCATATTTATGAAGGGATTTCATTGTAACTTGGTAGGATGACTCCAAATAATGTCTAGATGAGATTGTCCCATTTTGGACTCCATATAATGCCGAGATGATGACATCCCCTTTTGGTCATGATTGGTCAGTTGTGATGGCTACAAGTGCCCGAAGCCCGAAAACCTTGAGCACAGTCTACAGGTCATATTTATGAAGGGATTTCATTGTAACTTCTTAGGATCACTCCAGATGATGCCCAGATGAGATTGTCCCCTATGGTTGCGATCATTCAGCCATGATGGCTGCCAAAGCCCAAAGCCCGAAAAACCTTTAGCACAGTCTACAGGTCATATTTATGAAGGGATTTCAATGTAACTTGGTAGGTTGACTTCATATAATGTCTAGATGAGAATGTCCCCATGATGGCTGCCCAAGCCCGAAGCCCGAAAACCTTTAGCACAGTCTACAGGTCATATTTATGAAGGGATTTCATTGTAACTTGGTAGGTTGACTTCATATAATGTCTAGATGAGAACGTCCCCTTTTGGACATGATTGGGCAACTGTGACGGCTAAAGGTGCCTGAAGCCCGAAAAACCTTTAGCACAGTCTACAGGTCATATTTATGAAGGGGTTTCATTGTAACTTGGTAGGATGACTCCAACTAATGTCTAGATGAGAACGTCCCATTTTGGTCGTGATCATTCAGCCTTGATGGGTGCCCGAGCCCCAAAAACCTTTAGCATAGGCAAACGGTTATATTTATGGAAGGATTTCATTGTAACCTGTTAGGTTGACTCCATATAATGCCTAGATGGTGACATCCCCTTTTGGTCGTGATTGGTCAACTGTGATGGCTACAGGTGCCCAAAGCCCGAAAACCTTTAGCACAGTCTACAGGTCGTATTTATGAAGGGATTTAATTGTAATTTGGTAGGATGCCTCTGTATAATGCCTAGATGAGAACGTCCCCTTTTGGGCATGATCTATCAACCGTGATGGCTGCCCAAGCCCAAAACCCAAAAACTTTTAGCACAGCCTGCAGGTCATGTTTAATGTGGAGGGATTTCATTGTACCTTGGTAGGATGACTCCTTATGATGTCTAGAAGAGAATTTCCCCATTTGGGCATGATCTGCCAACCGTGACGACTGCCCGAGCCCAAAACCCGAAAACCTTTAGCACAGTCTACAGGTCATATTTATTGAGGAATTTCATTGTAACTTGGTGGGTTGACTTCATATAATGTCTAGATGAGAAAGTCCCCTTTTGGACGTGATTGGGCAACTGTGACGGCTACAGGGGCCCGAAGCCCGAAAACCTTTAGCACAGTCTAGAGGTCATATTTTTGAAGGGATTTCATTGTAACTTGGTAGGTTGACTTCATGTAATGTCTAGATGAGAACGTCCCCTTTTGGACATGATTGGGCAACTGCAAGGCTAAAGGTGCCCGAAGCCTGAAAACCTTTAGCACAGTCTACAGGTCATATTTATGAAGGGATTTCATTGTAACTTGGTAGGATGACTCCAAATAATGTCAAGATGAGAACGTCCCATTTTGGTCGTGATCATTCAGCCTTGATGGGTGCCCGAGCCCAAAAACCTTTAGCATAGGCAAAAGGTTATATTTATAGAAGGATTTCATTGTAACCTGTTAGATTGACTCCATATAATGCCTAGATGATGACATCCCCTTTTGGTCGTGATTGGTCAACTGTGATGGCTACAGGTGCCCAAAGCCTGAAAACCTTTAGCACAGTCTACAGGTCATATTTATGTAGGGATTTCATTGTAACTTCGCAGGATAACTCCAGATGATGCCCAGATGAGATTCTCCCCTTTGGTTGCGATCATTCAACCATGATGGCTGCCCGAGCCCGAAGCCCGAAAACCTTTAGCACAGTCTACAGGTCATATTTATGAAGGGATTTCATTGTAACTTGGTAGGTTGACTTCATATAATGTCTAGATGAGAATGTCCCCTTTTGGACACGATTGGGCAACTGTGATGGCTACAGGGGCCCAAAGCCCGAAAACCTTTAGAACAGTCTACAGGTCATAATTATGAAGGGATTTCATTGTAGCTTGGTAGGATGACTCCAAGTAATGTCTAGGTGAGAACGTCCCCTTTTGGTCGCGATCATTCAGCCTTGATGGCTGCCCGAGCCCAAAAACCTTTAGCATGTCTAGGTCGTATTTATGGAAGGATTGCATTGTAACTTGTTAGGATGACTCCATATAATGCCTAGATGATGACATCCTCTTTTGGTCGTGGTTGGTCAACTGTGATGGCTACAGGTGCCCGAAGCCCGAATACCTTGAGCACAGTCTACAGGTCATTTTTATGAAATGAAGGGATTTCATTGTAACTTCGCAGGATCACTCCAAATGATGCCCAGATGAAATTCTCCCCTTTGGTTGCGATCATTCAACCATGGTGATGGCTGCCCGAGCCCAAAAACCTTTAGCACAGTCTACAGGTCATATTTATGAAGGGATTTCATTGTAACTTGGTAGGTTGACTTCATATAATGTCTAGATGAGAACGTCCCCTTTGGACGCAATTGGGAAACCGATGGCTACAGGGGCCCGAAGCCCGAAAACCTTTAGCACAGTCTACAGGCCATATTTATGAAGGGATTTTAATGTAACTTGATAGGATGACTCATTTTGGAATAATTTTACTGCAACTTGGTAACTTTTGTTGATATACGTTAACTGTGAGGGCCACATACATTAACTGTGAGGTCATATTAACCCACCCCTCAGCTCTTTAGTACAGTGTACACCTCATATTATTTTTATCAAAAACATAGCATACAGGGAACAGAAATGAACATATTCCCAATTATCACAATTCCTGTCTTATTTCATAATCCTTTCATAAACATTGAACATTATCCTTTTCATCAAACACAACACACAAGTTAAGCTACAGTGTCATTGACACTTTCATTGAAGGATCAGTAGACTTGCACTCATGATCACTGTTTTCAAACATGGCATCAATGCTGTCTGCCACTTGGATTCCACATAGGCAGTCATCAAGGGAAGGTTATCATTTGGATTTTTTCACTGTTCAGGTGGACTGTATCAGAATCTTTATCAATACCCGCTTGAACCAGAAATAAAATTTTAAAAACTGCCGAACCACGTTGTTTTAGCAGGATGTCCACTGCAACAGCTGAAATAAAGAGAACCAGTTTAGACATGATCATGATGGAGTTCAAAGATCAGTGTGTTCAAGGCTTTTTAGTTCACCTGACTGAAAGTCTCACATTACGACAGGCATCTTGTGAAGGTGGTGTTTGTGTCTTCATCCATACCGCTAGCCAGATTGCAATCAAATTTCATGTGATTGATGACTCAGTGGTCGCATTTTATTTTTATTGAAATCAATGTCTTACCCCCTCCCCACCCTCTTACACTGAGGAGCAGGAGCATAATTTTTTTCAATAAACCTTATGAACCAATGGGTGCAGTACTTGATGTTTGGTATTCAGCTTCCTATTGGGATGCAGATTGAAGTTTGTTTAAAACCTTATCAACACTTGTGGTATCTTCCATGCCCATTAAATGACAGAAATTGGAAGAGTCCATGGCAGAAATTGGAAGAGTCCATATCCATTATTTGGGGGTAGAGCAATTAATATTTTCATCGTAAAGGCTGCACGTTGAAAATATTAATTGTCCTACCACACATATTCACTTAGTAGCCATCATACTTAATGAAATTATGACGTATCGTGTTCCTGGTCCGAAAAAGCGGTCTCTCGTGTTGAAAGAGTTGAATGAAGCCAGCTGAACAATATTTGCCATCGTAATGAGAGAAACAAGATTCCTGACCACAGCCAAAGTTTCTTATCTTCTGAACCCATTGTACAATTTGAAACAAATTTGGTATGCCTGTATTGAGAAGTTTAGAACCCTTTTCTTCATCGATGACCTTGGATAAGTTTTCCAATTGACATTCGGCATATGCATTGCCCTAGAAATTCAAAGTATATTACTGTATCTTGATGTAACTTGTTAAAAAAAATGTACATTAACATCAAACTGTTTTGATTGCAAATAATCATTTTGACTCTCAGCAAACTTTCTGGGTACTTAAATCTTCAAAAAGAACCTATGGTGCTCCAGTTAGTATGAAAAGAGAAATTAATTTGTTTCTCCAAATTCTCGGACCTTAACCTATAGGGAATACACATTTTTAATGCATCACAAGGTAAAATGAGGGGAGGAGGGGTGGGAAGATAAAATTGCAGAATTATATTATTCATTTGCCTGGCCATACCCCTGACTGAAAGTGACCTTTAACTGGGTGGGTGCTAAAAGACATTATCAGGGTTCCACTGAAAAGTGCTGATGGTCACTTTAGTGGCGTTACACTGTATTCATTACCTCGTTTGCTCAGCAGTTGAAACACAGATTTTTTTTAAACATTTTTGTTTTATTACAATTATTTTTTGAGAGTGCCAAGTGACACTGTCCAATAAATTGTAACAAAACAATTGTTTATGAATAAACTCTTACAAAACTGGGGTTCCTTTTGCTTGTAACATGGTACCCTTGAAAAAAATACTGTCGTTACAAACCACCTTTGAAAAATAATTTAGAACTCTGCCAGTTATCATTGATAAATTATAATAACCAATAATGTAGGTGGACAGTAGCGGATTTGTACTTATGCCTTCTTCATCAAATCTTGGATATGGTGACAGCATTCAGACATCTGATCAAGATGGTCCAAGTTTGAATCATACTCATATGATGATTCTGTTAGCTGAATGTTTTTTTTTCGTGATATGTACAAATCTTTTCTTTTCATCTCCGTAATTACACATGTATCTGGGTTTCTGCAATGACAGCTCCATGCCTGTTGACTACCGTACACAAATTAGCCTTCCTGATGATTGATTCCAAATTGCCTGGTCACTCCAAGTGAGTTTATTAGACTCAGTATTTTGGTAAAACTTTCCACTGTGGGCAGAGTTTACAAGTGGCCACATCTGACTAGAGTAGTTCAAGGAAACATACCATTATTTTACCCTGGCAGATGGAAAACATCAAGCAAAAATACTGACACATACAAAGCTTGTAAATTGTGAAATATCCATCAGTCACAACGTGAGGAGTTTAAAAAGGCCCACTCAAAACAGGGATAGAAATCTTATTAAATACTTTCAGACACCCCACGTGTTACCATATTAATTTGTAATACTGTAGATGAAACTGGCCCCATAGTAAAACACGAGTGCAATAACATGTGATGGCTTATCCCATGCCATTTTAGTCCACCGAGGGCTACAACTGACCGAGAATTACTTTGACACAGCTGGTTTACAATTGCCTTCATGATATCACCAAAAAAAAACAATTTATTAAACTGGAGGTGTAACTGTTCCAGATTCACCTTCGATAACCCCCCCCCCCCCCCCCCCCTCGCCATATCCTAAGATGAGAAGGGGCATAACTCTGGCAGAAAAGTCCGATCAAAACTATTATCGCAGGTGCACAGGTTCCCATGGTAGCGAACATGCATACCAATTTTCAAAGAAAATAGTTCATAAACAACCAAGAAAAGCTCCAGCCAAAAAGTTATGTCCACGATATTCTAAGATAGAAAGGGGCATAACTCTGGTAAAAAAATTCAATCGAAACTATAATCGCAGGTACACAGGTTCCCATGGTAGTGAACATCCATACCAACTTTCAAAGAAATTGGTTCCTAAACAACTGAGAAAAGCTCCAGACAAAATTATGTCCACGGACATTCTAAGACGGAAAGGGGCATAACTCTGGAAAAAAAGTCTGATCGAAACTATAATCACGGGTGTACAGGTTCCCATGGTAGTGAACATCCATACCAACTTTCGAA
Source organism: Pictodentalium vernedei (assembly GCA_031216915.1). Classification (NCBI taxonomy): domain Eukaryota; kingdom Metazoa; phylum Mollusca; class Scaphopoda; order Dentaliida; family Dentaliidae; genus Pictodentalium; species Pictodentalium vernedei. The sequence continues at coordinate 396,111,176 of CM062296.1, forward strand.
GAAATTGCTTCATAAATAACCGAGAAAAGCTCCAGACAAGATTATGTCCAGGGACATTCTTAGACGGGAAGGGGCATAACTCTGGCGAAAACAAGTCTGATTGAAACTATAATCGCAGGTGCACTAGTTCCCATGGTAGTGAACATCCATACCAACTTTCAAAGAAAGTGGTTCATAAACATCCGAGAAAAACTCCAGGCAAAATTATGTGTTTGGGCATTCTAAGATGGAAAGGGGCATAACTCTGGCAAAAAAAGTCTGATTGAAACTATAATCACAGGTACACAGGTTCCCACGGTAGTGAATATCCAACCAACTTTCAAAGAAATTGGTTCATAAACAGCCAAGAAAAGCTCTGGACAAAATTATGTCAGTGGACATTCTAAGATGGAAAGGGGCATAACTCTGGCAAAAAAAGTCTGATCAAAACTATAATTACAGATGCACAGGTTCCCATGGTAGTGACCATCCATAACAACTTCCAAAGAAATTGGATCATAAACAACCGAGAAAAGCTCCGGACAAAAGTATGTCCATGGACATTCTAAGATGGAAAGGGGCATAACTCGGACAAAAAGGTCTGATCGAAAGTATAATCGCAGATGCACAGGTTCTCATGGTAGAGAACATCCATACCAACTTTCAAAGAAATTGATTCTTAAACAACATAGAAAAGCTCCGGACAAAATTATGTCCATTCTAAGATGGAAAGGGGAATAACTCTGGCAAAAAAAGTCTGATTAAAACTATAATTGCAGGTGCACAGGTTCCCATGGTAGTGCACATCCATACCAACTTTCAAAGAAACTGGTTAATAAACAACCTAGAAAAGCGCCAGACAAAATTATGTCCACGGACATTCTAAGACGAGAAGGGGCATAAGCCTGGCAAAAAAAGTCCAATTGAAACTATATTCGCAAGTGCACAGGTTCCCATGGTAGTGAACATCCATACCAACTTTCAAAGAAAGTGGTTCATAAACAATCGAGAAAAGCTCCTGACAAAATTATGTCCATGGACATTCTAAGATGAAAAGGGGTATAACTCTGGCAAAAAAGTCTGATCGAAACTATAACCACAGGTGCACAGGTTCCCATGGTAGTGAATATCCATTCCAATTTTCAAAGAAATTGGTTCATAAACAAAATTATGTCCATGGACATTCTAAGATGAAAAGGGGCATAACTCTGGCAAAAAAGTCTGATCGAAACTATAACCACAGGTGCACAGGTTCCCATGGTAGTGAATATCCATTCCAATTTTCAAAGAAATTGGTTCATAAACAACCGAGAAAAGCTCTGGATAAAATTATGTTCATCGCCATTCTAAGATGGAAAGGGGCATAACTCTGACAAAAAAAGTCTGATCAAACTACAATCGCAGGGGCCCCATGTTCCCATGGTAGTGAACATCCATACCAACTTTCAAGAAATTGGTTCATAAACAACCGAGAAAAGCTCGAGACAAAATTATGGACAGACAGATGGAAAGCTTATATCAGTACACCCCCCCCCCCCCCCACCACCCCCACCCCCTGACACAGACAACTTTAATGGGTATTATTAAGAAATAAATCTTGGGACTGTTTTCTTTGAAATATGATGGCAAGAAATGGTTATGTGATGACAAGAAATTCAATATGGGCAATAACTCTTGAAGAAAAACTGGGAACACAGCAGATTCACGATCCAATTCATCACTATTATTGCCAAAAAGCTATATATTAAATTTGAAAAAAAATAGTTTAAATAATTTTCTTTAAAATTTGATAAGAAATGGAGAAGGATGCCACAACGTGGCAGGGGATAAAAATACTTCTCGAAACCCCCTGTCAGTGATACCATGTCTGTTGAACTGTCAGAAACCGGTTATACATTTGTATATATATGTATTATTAGCTGATTATTAGGTAATTTAATGAACAGTTTGGCAATTTGAATGTAGTGATGATCCACTTGTCAATGGTCACTATGTTCAGATCGCTAAACAACAATGTAAACAAGGAATATTTGGGAGACTTTCTGGTATGGCATATCTGAAACAAGAGGTCTTTCGGCCTTTTAGTGCCACTTAGGGCCACTACTTTCAAGGCAGATTTATGCAGGATAAATGTAAGACACAGAGAATATAAAGGAGAAATGGTTACGTTGAAATCTCATTAATTATGATCAGGCTCTGACAGGATGATATTAAAATTGCTGACACTATTCATTAACCTATGTTGAAATGAAAAATTAATGGTTCAGAATCTATCTTCTGATATAATGCCAAACAAAATTTAATCTTCATTTGCTGATTATGTTAAAAATTATATATTTTGTTCAAACAGGATGCTCCTGTTTTCAGTTTCCCCAAAAGATCAAAGTTTTTGTGTTTGTGATCTTGACCTTGATGATATGTTTCTGGTTCAAAGCCATGACACACCTTTGATTCATGAGTCATAATTGGTTCAAGTATGAATAAAATCCATTAATAATAGCAAGTTATATGGACCGGACAAAAATCATCAAATTGTACAGCCTTAACAAGAATGGTATTGAATAATCCAAGTGTTACTGATTGTGACCTTGACCTTGATATGACAATGGGTCAAAGTCATCATACAATATTAGGTTAAGGGTAACAAGTGTGTGAAGGATGAACAAGATCTGTCACATAGATTCAATTGTACAGACTAGACAAGGACTGTATAACAATATCAAAGTTTTGCTGTCTGTGACCTTGACCTTGGATCAAAGTAGCGGCACACATTTTGGTCATGAGCAATAATTATACCAAGGATGAATAAGATCTGTCAATCATACCAAGTTATATGGACCTGACAAGAGTGACAGTGAAATGTCAGTTTTTCTGTCACCTTAATATGGGGCCTATGCCCTTATTCATGAGGGGCACACACCATATTATAATTTGAGACACACTGTCTTTTGATACAACATATTGTTATACAGTTTTTGTCAAAAAAATATTCAGTGGTTAAGAAGTTATGGCCCAGACAAACAAAATGCAAACAACAGATGGATGATGGATGGACAGTGGTTGGACAACGGATGACAGATGGATGATGGAAATCATTACCAGAAAATCTCCGCTGACACTTGTTAGGCGCAGCTTAAAAAAGTCCAAGCTTTCAAATTTAAATATTCTTGTCTCTTTATCAGCATTGAATGCATCTGATTGGATAAAGTGTCCAAAATAAAAAGCAATGGTGCCAGCGATTCTAAAACATGCAGGTAATAAGATTAAGAGCTTGCGCTGTTGTTACCGGTTGGTTGCACTTGACACATCCAGGTGCTAAGAATAACCTTTGACCAGCTTGCTACAACTGTAAAAACTCACATCAGATGGGGTGGTCTAATTATTATTATTTTTTATTATTTTGTTGCATCATATCACATGAAATCCTTCAAAATGCACCTTGGGGCAAGAAACGTTTTTACACTTATCTGATCACAGGGGTGGGAAGGAAGGGTGGGTGGGTTGGTTAAGGGGGAATTTAATTTTTTTTTTTTTTTTTGTATTTTGGCAAAACGCATGTAGGATCAAAAAATAAAATAAATGAAGGCGGTGTTCGCTATATCACTCCCCTGCAGGAGATAAATATACCCCAAAAAACTGAAATTCGCTTACCAATGTTAAAGTTGTTCCATAAACAAGAGGTCCCACGGGGCCTGAAGCGCCCATCTTGAACAGAACACAATATAAACAGAGTCCAAGAATGAATCTACATTAAGCAATCCATTTCCATAGGATACACTGTCAATCCTTGAGCCCCGCAGGAGGGACAAAAATAATCCGGGCATCATGTCTTTTCTTCATTTGATATTAATGTAAAATGTAGAGCTCCCCTATGAAGGCCCTTGATACAACCTTTGTGGATTAATCTTAGTTACACACCTCTTGAGGGTACTGAATACAAATTTTTTAATTCTTCATCAATATGGCCAATTGCGGCTCCCTTGGGGAGCCCATTATTAACCCAGGCTCTCGATTTGAATACAGTTGAATCTGACTTCCCAAGAGATGTTGTATACCAAATATGAAGGCATTCCGACTGTTGTATCTGAAGAAGAGAAATTTTAAAGAAATTTCTTCATATTGCACTAAGTTAAAATTTGGGCTACCATAGCAAGCCCAAATATTAACCCATGGATCCGATTTGAACAAACTTGAATCTGACCCCCTTAGAGATGTTGTATACCAAATATGAAAGCATTCTGACTAGTGGATCTGAAGAAGATTTTTGAAGAATTTCCCTCATATTGTATTAAGTTAAATTTCAGGTTCCCAAATGAAGCCCAAATATTAACCCATGCACTCAAATTGAACAAACTTGAATCTGAGCCCCCTAGAGATGTTGTATACCAAATATGAAAGCATTCCGACTGGTGGATCTGAAGAAGAAGATTTTTAAAGAAATTTCCTTATATCGCACCAAGTAAAAATTTGGGCTACCATAGCGAGCACAAATATATACTTAGGGATCTGATTTGAACAAACTTGAATCTGGTTCCCCCTCCCCCCCCCCCCCACCCCTAGAGATGTTGCATACCAAATATGAAAGCATTCTGATTGGTGGACCTGAAAAAGAAGATTTTTAAAATTATCCCCCATATTGAACAAAGTTAAAATGTGGGCTTCCGTAGGAAGCCCAAATATTAACCTAGGGACTTGGTTTGAACAACCTTGAATCTGACCCTCATAGCAATGATGTATACCAAACATTAAAAGGTTCTGACTGGTGGTTCTGAAGAAGAAGATTTTTAAAGAATATTCTCCTGTGTTAAAAATTTGGGCTCCTGTATTGAGCCCAAATATGAAGAATGGGCTTTATTTTAACAAACTTGTGTCTGACCCCCTTATGAATGCTGTATACCGAATATCCAAAGATTCTGATGATTGGTTCTGGAGAATAGATTTTTTAAAATTTTTGCAAATGTGCTGACTCAGCATTTTTTTTGTTCTTGACCATTACAGAATACTCTAACATAACCGATGGCAATTTTTGTTACCATTCAATTCTACTGGTCCAAAGGATACTTCATACCAAATAACAGCTCTCTGTTCCGTGTGATTTGGGAAATATGGGCGTTTGAAGATATTTCTATATTTAGCTCCCAGGGTTCCCATGGGGATGCGGGAATTTTCTTTTGCGTGAGTCAAGTACTTATGACCCAATAATACCACATACCAAATTTGGTTCAAACCAGACCATGGGTTCAGAAAATAGAAATCTTACCCCTCCCATTACTTAAGTCAAATATTGTTTCACGAACTTCATTTGAACAAATTTGATTCTACACCTCAAAAGGAAGCTCCATAGCAAATATCAAGTCATTGTACACACATGAGAAGATTTTAAAAATATTTTGGAGCATTTTTCCCACTCCCTGCATATGGGGCTGGGCATGCTGAGGTGAACAAAAATGCAATGCCCCTTTGGGACCATCACTCACACAAACTTTCACTTGAATTGGCCTAGTGGCTTTGGAGGAGAAGACCAAAACATGGTGTTGACAGACGACGGATGGACAGGCGATCGTGTTGACCATAGAAGAAGTGGCTGTCGCTGCTGGATTGTTTAGCACGCTTGGAAATCTTTTGAGTAGGAAATTATATCTGAAGGCGAGGAAACATGACAAGATTCGACACGATATCCGAAATGATCTCGATGGCGTTGAAAGAGGGTAGGATATCGGACGGAGAATACTTCGCGATATTGGGTGAGAAAACGAAATACGAAGCCATGAAAGAAGCCGTGAGAATCAAGATTCGTCAGATCATCAAGGAAGAGATGAAGGATTCACTCGTGGAAAAGGGGAGGAAAGAGGCTAGGGAGGAATTCGGTAAGATGATAGAACTCAAGAGCAGCGATTGAAAAAATATATATATATAATAAGAACAGAATTTTAAAAAAAAAATTTTAAATTTATATATAAAATAAAAACGAAATTAATTTAAATAACTCTTAAAAATGTATTGCATAAAGTGTAAGAGAGTTACTGAGACGAGTAATTCTCAAGAAGTACGAACTAAAAATGACAGACAGATGCTTTGCGGAATTTGCGACGTGTGTGGTTCTATCAAGACTCGATTCGTCAAAAAAAAGAACTCGAGCAAGGGTAAAGGCATCGTGAATAAAATGATCAATAATCTACCTTTCGAAATGCATCTGCCTGGTTACAGTTTCACGGGACCTGGAACGAAATTGAACAAGAGACTCAACGCCGATCTGACTCCTAAATCTTGGAGCAAACCTTGAATAGGGTGGATGCGGCCGCGTATGATCTCGATCTGTGCTACGCCGGACATCCCGACACCAAGACTCGCAATGATGTCTGCGATAAAAACATGTTTGGGAAATTGAGAGGCATATCGAATCCGACCAGGAGAGAGAAGATAGAACGTTCGCTGGTCGGCAATCTGATCGGTGCGAAACGTCGATTTGGATGGGGCGTTCAAAAAAAAAAAAGGCGCATCTGAAAAGACGAAGAAATGATTATTGACGAGCGAATTGGCCAAGGAGTTACACAAACCCATCGTGCATAAATTTCGAAAGAGAAGGGTGTTCGTGAAGGGTTTGGATGATATTTGGTCTGCCGACTTGGTCGACATGAGATCGTTTTCGAGGTGGAAAGAGGGTGTCCAATATCTATTGATGGTCATCGACGTGTTTTCCAAATACGGTTGGATCAGAGCTTTGAAGAATAAATCGGGACCTTGCGTCGCCGAGGCTCTGAAGAGCGTGTTCGACTCGTCTTCTCGAAAACCGAATAAATTGTGGGTGGATAAGGGAAAGGAATTCTACAACAAGCACATTCATCGATTGGTCAACCTCTACTCGATCGAAAACGAAGAGAAAGCCAGCGTGGTGGAACGTTGGAATCGAACGATGAAGGAAAAGATGCATAGATACTTCATGGCGAATTCGACCAAGAAATACATATACGCTCTGAACGGTCTGGTCAAAGCTTACAACAACACGCAACACAGATCGATCAAGATGACTCCCACGGAAGCTAGCGATCCTCGAAACGAAAAACGGGTCTACGCGAATCTATATCCTGAGAGATCTAAGATCAGGAAGAAGTCTAGAACGCCGAAATTTGCGGTCGGAGATCGAGTGAGAATCTACGCTTATAAGAAGCACTTCGAAAAGGGTTATACTCCTCGATGGACCTCGGAAATCTTCGTGATAATCAAAATATTTCACCGATCCGGTGACTTACGAAATCAAAGCTTTGGATGGGGAAGAGATCATCGGAAAGTTTTACGAACAACAATTACAGAAGACAAAGTTTTGATAAAGAAAAACAAATTTCTTTTATTTACTCTCTTTTAACATTTTCTTGTTTACACACATATATATATAGGAGAGAAAAATAATAATAAAAAATAATTAAAACTATTTTTAGATAAAAAAAAGCAAGCTAATTAATAAACAAAAAAAAACAAAAACCCTTTAAAAATGGCAAATATACTAGATACAAAGCATAGTGAAAGATGAAAGTATTCAAGAATATGAGGTTCACGAATATGAACCAGTAACCGGAACGAGTTTGAACAATGCGGGAGAGATAAGAATCAACGTCGAAACTCAAGATCTATTCGTCCATCCTAGCGAGAGTTACATAGTGGTGCAGGGACGTCTCACCAAGGAAGATGGGAGCGACTACGCCGACGACGACATGGTTACTCTAGCCAAGAATGGCATCATGCATCTATTCAGTAATATAAAATACATGCTATCCGGACAAGAGATAGAATCTGTGTTTCATCCCGGTCAGGCCACCACGATGTTCGGACTCTTGACGTATCCGGATGATTTTCTCGAAATCCAGAGGACTTAATAAGTTGTGGATGAAAGACACCGTCGGCCCTGCTAGCGCCGGCGCCGCCACGATATTCGACTACGTCGTCAAGACGTCCAGACCTAAAGGAACGTTTTCATTCAGGATACCTTTGAAACACATCTTCGGATTCGCGGACGATTACAACAAGGTCATGTACGGATTCAAACACAATCTGACGTTGATTCGAAAAGGAAACGATGATGCAATAGTGAGACTCACTGCGACCGATGTGGGTAAGATAACTCTACAGAAGATATCGTGGTTCGTTCCGCACGTGGAGCCTTTGCTCGTGGAAAAAACGCGTCTCTACAAGATCATAGAATCCAAGAGTAAATTACCTGTGGGATTTAGAATGAGACAGTGCGACACGGCTAGCATTCCACCCTCCATGAATCACTTCGATTGGAGATTGATGGTGAAATCCGTTTCCGAGAGACCGTGTTTCATCGTGATTGCGTTTCAAACCGATAGGAACGGGTCTCAGGAAAAGAATGTGTCGCTGTTCGATCACTGCCATTTGAGAAACATGCAAGTGTTTCTGAATGCCACGAGATATCCAGCAATCGATTACAATGCATCGTTCGACAAGAACGATTTCTGCAGACTGTACGGCGACGCCGCTGATTTTAGAAAGAAGTATCACGGTCTAGACGAATTGATGAGCAACCCTAACATATCTCCTGGCAAATACAAGTCGATGTATCCCATGTTCGTATTCGACGTCAGTAAACAGAGTGAACGACTCAAGAGTAGCGTCTCAGACATTCAGATCAAGATGCAATTCGATAGGAACGTGCCAAGAAAAACCAAAGCCTTCGCTCTAGTCCTGTCGGACAGTGAATTACAATTCGAATCGGATGGAAATAAGATGTCGATCATTCGATGAGAGACGTGCGTGAAAAAAAAGAAAAAAAAGTAATGAGTAATTATTAAAAACAAAAAAAAAACAAAAAAAAAATAAATAAAGTAATGAGATCTAGAGAGATTGAACATCTTTCTAAATCTCATTACTTTTTTTTTTGTTTTTGTTAATCACTCATTATTTTTTTTTTTTAATTAATTATCTCCACGCATTCACTGTTTGTTCAAAGGATCTAGTTCGATCAGTAGACTCACCACGGAACTGGCGGTTTCGGGATTATTGGTTTTCGTAACAAAATTAATCCTGTCTCCGGCGTTCACTTTGAGAGGTGTGCCAAACGTGCTAACATTCGCGTGTTGATTCTCAGTCTTTTCGATGCTATATTTCTTATCGCTCTCTACTCCATCCACCACGAGATTGACGACCACTTCGTTATTCAAATCCGAGGAAGCCAGATCCATTCGAATGATTTCACCTCCCAACGGCATGGGATATCCCACCTGACCATGTTTGAATCCGCTACCTCAGTTTCCGAAAGACCACTCGATTTTTCCCTCCTCTAATGTGCCGGCCTCCTCAGCCCACACGGTGATCAATTTTCTAGCATATTTGAGTCTTTCCACCACCGAAATCAGGGTGCAGGTATCCGTCATGTTCACGGGATCCAGTAGATTCGTGAGCGCGTGTCCGCCCATGTCTAGTTTACCTTCCATGATGTCACCCTTTCTCCAGACTGAGTTGTCATCCACGTACTTCCTGCTGACCGTGCTGGAATCGAATTCAGGATCGTGATTGAGTCCAAATAAATTCTCACCGTTCATGTTGATACCACCCTCCATGGTTCCGCCAGATTGTTTGTTCAGGTAGAGATCGTCCACTTGCGATTCTACGTATTCTTGTGATCGTATCACAGCAGAATCTACGTAGCCCTTGTTGACCGCGGTTGAGTCCGCATCCGTGTCGTCAACCTTCGACAGATTCAATATCTTGTTGAATCCCGCATTCAGATCCGATTTCATTTCTCGTCTGTCAGACTTTCTCTGTTCCAGATCTACGTAGTGTTTGGTCGCCACGTCCTTGGGATTCGTGGGAGTGGCCACGTTCGTTATGTTGTTAGAATTGGCATTCAATTCCGAGTGCATCGTTTTCTGAACGTATCTATTTCTCAGGTGTTCGCTGAATCTCGCGTGAGAGTCGTCCACATATTTCTTGGTCGCGGCATCGGTGGGATCTATGGGATTTGCGACGTTCACCAAATGTTTAGATTTCTGATCGAGATCGTCGGTCATGGCTTTATCCACGTAATTATCTAGCATGATTCGTTCGAAATCTGCGTTCCCCCTGTCGACGTATTTTTTAGTCGCAGCATCTGCGAGATCTATCAGCTCGGGAAGATTCTAGAGCTTCTTATCATTCGTGTTCAAAGGTTCCTCCCGAGGTTCGTATCTCCAAACGTAACGTTCGTCCAAGTTGGCAACGCCGTAACCATCACCGACTTTGAGCGTCTTCCTCTTCTTTTTGGGTTGACTTTCGTCGTCACTTCTACCAAATTTATTGACTGGCATGTTGTTTTGAGATTTTTGTTTTAAAAAAAATATATTTCAAACACAGTTTATTAAAAAAATGAGTTATTTCACTTATTTTATTTTTTCGTTTTTATTCGATTAAATTTTTTTAAATAATTTTTTATCTTTATATACTATAAAAAAAATCTCTCTCTAATGTAAATCAATGAGAATGTCTTGAAACCGATCTCCTTCAGACCATCTCTTGAGAACATAGAGACATAAGTGACCGCAAAACACTTGATCTGTTGATTGCACTCGTTCTGTGTTGTAACGAACCATCGATTTGTTGAAATAGTTCTTTATTTCTTTTGGCGGTGAGATTCCATAGCTGTCGAAATAATAATTCTTCTTCCCATTCTTGAACCACGCCACTCAGTGAGTGCCTTCACCCGATAAATCGTCTAGATTTAAAATTTCGCATTCCGATTGTCGAGGTCTTCTCTTCGGCAAGGCATCTCTGGAAAACATTCCTAGAAAATCTTTGATTTTCAAATCCTTTGCCGCATTCAACAGATCGATGTTGGATAGGGGTTCGTTAGGTAAGACGACACCTTCTACGGATATCTCTATTTTCTTATTCATAAATGCGTATATTTTTTTTTTTATTTATTTATTTTATTATAATTCACTAAAATGACGTTATTTTTTTTATTTTTTTATTTTTCTTTTTAAATTAACTTTATCGACTTCCATAATCTTGAATCCGTCTAATTCCTTGACTTCCATAATCTTGAATCTGTTTAATTCCTTTTGATTTTCTGGAATCCTATCATCCTTAATCATATCTGGAATCTTATCATCCACAATCATATCTGAAATCCTATCGTCTAAAATTAGATCCAAAGTCCAATGTCCGAGTGCCAAAGTGCTTATTTTATCGTCTAACACGAATCTCTTATCGTCGTCGGCTGCCAGCGAAATCTTGTTGACTATTTTGGTATACAAGTCGTGATTTTTGCTTCAAATCGTTTTCATAGTCTTATACACCAGACCACTTCCTAACAGACAATCTTTATACTCTCGGAAAGAGATGTTTTTCTCCACCACACACGCTTTAACCCCTTTGCATTTCTTGATCTCTTCATCTTCTAGATGATAAGCATACAGTTTAGGTCTCAAGCCCATGAATTCGAGGATTTGTTTACCGCCGCTCTCGTCCTTAAATTTACCTAACACCTTCTTGTTGTCGTTCGATTGAATGTTGGACGGGTGATCGATGGGATAATTGCTCGTGTCGAACCATATCTTGGTAGACGTCTTTCATCTCTATCTCATAAACTAAACTGTCTGTGTCGGTGAACAGTAGTTTGGCTTTATCACCAAATTTTCGTTTGACGTAATCGTAGTGAAACTCGTACATCAATCGCTTGCTGATATCTAAGATGATCGGTCCAAGATAATATGGTTTGTCGAACTTCAGGTGCGTCTTTTGCATGTGAACGGCCACTAGATTTTCGTCGAATATGGTTCGGTGTTTGTAATTGGGTTTCGCCACTAATTTTTTAGCTTTTTTCTCAGATGTGACAAGTCGAACATCAGTTCTCTTCCTGATGTTTTCCATCAATTTACCGTACACGCAGTTGTTCATGAGTTTGAAGAAATCTTTTTCGAAATTGTTCTCGGCTCGAATTCTGAGATTCGTGTTGAGATCGATGTATTTTTTCATCCAAGGCTCTTCGTTGAATCGAATGATGCGATGTATGTTGACTAATTTCATCCCGTAATCGACGTATTGTTTCAAATTCTCACTGTAGACAACATAGTTACGTTTGTTAAATAAATTGGGAATGAGTTTTTCCTCGTCTCCTTCATTCGGTTCATTCGGTTCCATTCGTTCAGGAGCCAGCGGATAATCGTTGTGTAGATCGTGTAATTGTTTCGGATAGTTCAAATCGACCTCTAAAATACAAGGATAGTCTCTCCATTTTTGCATCTCTTCCTGTTTCATTACCCATTCGAAATTTCCAATCGGTAAAGGATGACTCATAGCCCAACCATACAAATTATTAGCATCCCAATACTGTATGTATTTATTCGACCGTTTCAAATCGAAACCTTCTTTCATATAGGGATTGTTAGCTTCAGAATATCTGTGGGAGATCATCGAGACGCCACCTCTCGTAGCTCTTTCGAACATGAGCAACATGTCCACATCGGATAATAATTCCAATTGGAATTCGGTGGTCTTGAACAGAGCATCCCACGCCAGACCGGGTGCGGTGAAATACCAAGTGGGATCCAGATCGTAATTTCGATGACAAATGTCTCGAAAATTTTCGAACACGTCTGCCAAGAGCAGAACGTCAGTCTTTAGATAGAGATCGTGATAATCTCTCATGGTTTTCATATCGAATGATTTCCACACGTTTTTGGCATGTTCATAATTCTCGTTGGAAATGTTGGATTCGAATAAAAATCTTCTTTCGAAGGTAGTGCGGTGTCGGCGAATCTCTTTAGATCATTCATGTAATCGTAAGGATAGACTCTTTTCCTCAACATGACGTCTACTCATTCTCCGAAATGTTCGCTCGTGATTTTGAATTTATCCTTGCTCATGTTATCGACTAATTTTTCCAGAGCGGTTGATATGAATTTAAAACTGTCAATGAAACGTATGCCTTTACGAATGAATTTCGTTTTTTCTTTCAACGTCTCTCTGTCAATTACTCTTTTCTTCTCCATGAGCTTCCATTTCGTGAAGGAAATGTATCTTTCTTCGCTGTTCGCGATGCAATTTAATTCTTCGTGGGAGGTGCCAAGATTTTTCACGAACAGATGACTGTCGTAACCCGAGAGATTGTGAAATATCACCGGATAGAAAACGACGTCTCGATATTTTAAATTACACTTGCTGTGAGCCGGACCGCGATGCAGACCTGTGTAATGATCGTGGTCTCTGACCTTCTTATTTTCCTCCGAATTCTCGTCGAACGATTGTCTGCATATGTGACTTTCAGTGGCTCTGTTATTTTCGTCCTGCTGCTCTCGCGTGATGATCATTTTCGCCGGTGTTTTGAATTTGTTGTATAACATTTGAATTTTTGATTCTAACTCTTCCACGAACCTTTGAGCCACGTCGTTGTCTTCGCACTGTTTCGTGTTGATGAAGGGACTCGTGTCGTGTTGCGAGTCAAAAGCACATTTCACGTAAATGCAATAACCCGAAGGCGTGTGTTTTTGATATCTTTCGACATAACTTTGAAGAGCGTTAGGTTGGCAGGAACTCATTTTCACGGTGAAACATTCAAAATTGGCGTACACGACGAATGGTACTTTTAACCTTCTATTGCGATTTTCAAACTTCACGATGGTGTTGGGTTTGGGCATTTCGATGGTGACACCTTGATTTTCATTGCAATATTCCTGATGTTTCACTAACAATTTTTCGCTCTGAAACATGTTCATGCAGTTATAACATAAACATATCTTTCCTTTATGTTTATTATTTTGTCTCGACAGTAATCGGCTTGGATGTTTAACCCAACAATAATGACGATTGTCACCATTCGAAATCAATAATAAAATAATGGTCTTTTCTCTTTCGATATACAAAGTCTGTCTGAGAGGATAGATCGTTCGTTTTTCATCGTCGTATCCCAAGACGTTCACCGCTATGGTAGGATTTTGAGCCTCGAAATGTTCGATGTGTTTTAACTGCATTGGAAAAGTCACTCCGGTCCAATCGAGATTTTTAGAAGTCTCCTCGTAACGAGAAACTCTATCGGAGTTCATTTTGACAGGCTATAAAGCGGAGGTGACTGCCCATTTAAAACACTGATCATCTTTATTTCTCACGTTGATCACAGCATTTTTTTCAGCTAAGAAATACGGTAATTCCACGTAGGAAGATCCTTTCAATGAATCGTTTTCAGTTATATGAATTTCGAGTTTCAACATCTCATCGAACGTCCAATTACTACCTTCACGTTGATAATTCGCGAGAGACGTCAACATCTTGTCTTTCATCTTTTTCGAAAACGTCCGATAAATCTGAACCTCGAAATACGGGTTTGACGTTAGATCTGAAATATGCATTTGTCACGATGCTCTCGCCAGACTTCACGTCGATTTTATTCATCACGCAATGGAGTATCATCTTAATTTTTAGTCCCACGTTCATGTGTTTGCGAAACAAATCCAATACTTTTTTCTTCACCCATTCCATGAACAATTTTGGATCAATTTTCTTGAACGAGGGAACCACGTCGAAAGTTTTAAAAATGCCTTTGATCGCACTCTCCCGTTCTACAGGCTTCGATTGGAATAGTTCCGTGACGAGTCGTGCTACATATTCTTCTCCTTTCCCTTCATTGATTGCTTGTCGAATTTCGCTCGATATATCTCGTTTGTCTAGAATCTGAAGTACATCACTCGTTTTCGTTTTCATTTTTTTTTTCTTTTCTTTTGAAACTTGATGTTCTTCAATGGCTTTTCGTTAGTCATCTTCTTATTTTTCACAATCGAAACATTTTTGTTTTTTTCCGACGTCGGCATTTCGATTCCTTTTACTATCTTTTTCTTCTTCTCATTTTTCACAACCGATGCATTTTTTGACGTCGTTGCTATCGACATTTCGTTTGCCTTTCCATCGTTTTGCAAATATTCCTGTATGACTTCAATTTTTTTTTACTTAGTTCTATGATTTCTGAAATGTGGAATTTTTAATAGTTTACAAATCTCGATTAACTGAGGTACGGTTTTCTCATTTAAATTTTCCATTTTTTTATTTGTTTGCTCCATTTGTAAGAATATATATATTCTTTTTTTTCGAATTTTGTATTTAATAATAATTTGTTAAAAGTTTTAAAATTGTTTTTATATATATATGTTTTAATTCCTTCAAAAAAAAAAACTTTTTTTTGATGAAATTAATCAATTTTTTTAGGTTCCTTAACGTGAAAAAATTGAATTAATACGAGAAAAAAGGACATTAAATTTAAACTTTTATTTATATAAAGAGAAAAACACTTTTACAAAAAAAAAAAATTTTTCACATTAAAGAAAATTAAAATTAAAAAAACTTTCTTTTTTTATATATATATAAAGAGTAAAAAAAACCAAACTTTTTTAATAAAATTATTATTTAAATACAAAATTTAAAATATATATTATTTGCAAGAATTCATAAAACAAAAAAAAACAAATAATCGATCATGACAACAACACCTAAAAGATGCGAATTGAAATTGAAACGAGTTGAAATATGTAAGAAATTCGGTTTTAAAATCTATAGATTACAACGACGCGATTCCATCGAATTGAACGAGGTCGAGACGAAGGGCTTAGAGCGCAAATACGACAAATATAACATGCCTTTGAAATTGGATGAAGCCATGCTCGATTTGTTTTATGACTACCAAAGCGATCTACAGAAAATCGTCATCGCCAAAGATAGAGAATTCGACAAGGACGATTTGTCGTTGTCCTATGGAAGTTACATATATCCAAAAATCTCACTCGAACTCGTGGACAAAAAGGGTGGTGAGAGCGTGTTCACCAATGTAAAAAAAACTTTAAAAAGTAAAGATAAACATTCAACACATTTTCGAAAAAGGAGAATACACGAGTGTCAACATGCTAATAACGGACTTGGAAATATAAACAATATAGAGATTGATTTTTTAGCGAAGAAGAAGGAAAAAAAAAGTAATGAGATCTAGAGAGGTTGATCATCTCTAGATCTCATTACTTTTTTTGTTTTGTTTTTTTTTTGTTTTTTTTTTGTTTTCCTTCTTCACTATTGCCCATATATTATAATAACATTTCCTTTTTTCTCAAATTTCAGCGTCGATTCTTCTTTTCTTTTTTTTGTGATATGTTACATTTTTTTATAAGAACACATTTGTTTATCCAAATCATAATTATGAACGGATGTTGTGCATCTCTTGGTAACACTCGCATCATTACCATTCTCTTCAGAAGGTAGTGGTGACGGTGGAAAATGTCTCATTCTTTTAAATTTCAACCGTCTATCCCAATCTTTATTTAACTCTTTTATCAGTTCTTTCCTTAGATATCCATCATTAGCGTCTAACCATTTTTCCACATCTTTTTCGCACTCTATCTCGCGATATTCATCATTATCGGCTAATTGTTTTTCCACCTTTTTATCCATTTTATATATTATTTTATACTTTCTATGATTTATATTTTATATAATTATATAATTTTTACATTATAATAACATACTCAAAATCAGTATATTCTTAAATGGTGAATTCTCACCAAACAACAAACCCTCTCAACGTTCCGTCCACTCTTCAGATAGAGACCGTTTCCACTCAAAGAGTTGTCACCTCTAACGGGTTCTAGATACAATCCTTTACCGCTGTCGTCTACGTGGACACGACACACGGCTCCTCCCTTCTTCAAAAACAGTCCGCTGCCACCCATTAATTTCTCAACTGCTGAACTCGCGAGTCCCGTGAGAGCTCCCACGCCGAGAGTCTTTCCGAGAAAGGGTAATGCCTTTGTGGTGAAGGGTAATGCTTTTGCAGCAATTCCTGCCAATAGCGGTAGGAAACCGCCTTTCATTCTCAAATTGTATCTCAATTGAGCGCGACTCAATCTCACCGTCAACACTCTTCCATCACAAATCGCTTTCTCCATCCTTTTGATTTGACTTCTGGTCCAGGCGATCGAATCCTGACCGCCACTCATCAGATCTTCATGAGTGAATTTGAATCTCACTGCCTCACCTCGAGTTGTTAACGCTCTCTTAAGTTTCTTCCTCTGTCCTGCGGATATGTTCACGTTTTTAACCACGTATTATGTCATAATTCTTTTTTTAAAATATATTTTCTTCAATTGTTTTTTTGTTTTAATGATAATATATATTAAATAATTTTGTAAATTAATATTGCGTTTATTTTATTTTGTTATTTATATATACACAATATTTTTTTTTTGCTTTTATATTTCTCTTATGTGAAATCGTATCGTCACCCTCTCTCCGCGAAGATCTAACAGTTCACCATTTTGATCCGTCAACGTGGTTTTGAGACTATACAACCTGTCTAAAATCACTGGTAGATAAACTAAATTTCGAGGTCGTTCCACGATCTTATAACCCGGTGACAAGTTTGGAAAGAAGGAATAGATCGTCGGTTGAGTGCTACCATTCACATAGCTTCCAGCAATCACATCCACGTTCACCAGAATGCTATTGACTGCGAGAATGTCAACCGTATTTTCAGATGCCGAGTGGCCTCGATACATCTTTCGATCGAATCCCAGCATCTTGCCTATAGAATCGTCTGTGTTGAAATCCCCTCGAAAATTATCTTCCAAATCTAACATCTTCTGTAAGGTATTAGGATTGGAAGCGAGTCTGATCTTGTTGCTTCCCTTTCCATCCGTCTTCATTCGCGTCTGAATGTAATTGTTTAAATCATCTATGTCATAACTTCCTTTGGGAATTCGAATCTCCAACCAATCCACTCCGTCGGAATACTTAAACAAGTTATTCTTTTCGGTGACGTTGGGAAAGGAATAATAAGTCTCCAGATTCACCAACGCCATCTCGTATCTTTTCTCTCTATTCAATTCGATGGAAGGTTCAAATTTCGTTGCGAATTGCCACTCACCATGATTTGAATGGATTGTTTTGCAGCCGTATTCTCGGCTATCCGTTCTAACGATTCTCCTTGTTCGAACATTATATTTTATTTTATTTTTATTTTTTCAAAAACTAATTATTTGAAGATTTATTATTTTCTTTTTTTTATTTTCACGCTCTATCTTTTTATCATCAGAAACATAAAACTTGTCGAATCCACACCGATATTTTCCGCGATTAAATTCGCAAGTCAAATCGATCATGATGAAATTGTTAAGTCCTCCATCCCAAACCCTCTTGCAGAATCTCCTGAATTCCACCGCGCTCAAGTCGTTTGCAACGTGATCGCTGTAGATGTGATTGAGATTCTTGAGATTTGGCGAAAGAGACATAGAAAATTAGCGTTCTCCCTTATCGTCTGTCTGGGCAATCAAAAATAATTCTGCGACAGGTAGAAACAGTCCACGTTGCTGTGACGACCCCTAACATAATATGATTCACATCGGTTCTGTCTCTCCAAAAGCAGATCGTCGAAAATCATGAGATTCTTATCTTCCGATTTCAATTCTCTAGGATCCGGAACATCGCTAGCGATTTCATAAAATCGACACTTTCGAAGATGCATTTCTCTTCATCAATTCCATCGCTGCACTGTCCAAAATAGTCAAAAGAGGAGCTTCACTTTTGTTGAATTCCTCCCTACTGTCAAAGATTCTAGCTATGACGTCCTTAGGTAATCTACGATCCATGCACTCTCGAAGCCATCTGTATTCGGGTTGAAACAAGCTCTTGACAAACACAAACAATTTGTCGTAATTCAGCCAGTCGGGTCGGGACAACAGATTCATCAACAGATTGGTCTTTCCACAATTTGATTTTCCCACTATCAAGCCTCTTATACTTTTGGAAAAGGACTCATTATTCGACCTCTTAGTCGCGGCGTCGTTCCAAGACATATCTTTAATGTTCATCTTTGTTTATTTTTGTTTGTTTGTTATTTTAGATTTTTCAAACACAATTTTTTATGTTTTTTCAAACTCAGTTTTTTAATATTATTATTTATTTATATTACACCGTCGCAAGTTATCTTCAATCCAGATCCACTCGTCATTTTGGCTAAATCTTGTATGGGTACCACAGCATCCTTAAAATCTTTCCAACTTTTCGGCGTTCGCTCTAACATAGCTCGCTTCGCCGGTGGACTGATCAACTTGTCGATCAACGTGTCAGCTGCCCTCTTGCCAGCCACAGAAGCTATCCTACCACTGGCTTTGGAAGTGGCTTTCTTACCAGTATCCAAAGCCATCTTCTTACCGACCTCAAATGCGGTAGATGCGAGTTTTCTACCTGCATCGCTCATGAATGCTCGCATTATAGAATCGACGATGCCAGAACCGCCTTGAACGTAAGTTCTGACATATCCCCTGTTCTTTATCACCAACATATTTTTTATTTTATAATATATATTTTGTTTTCACTGATAAATCGTTTGTTGTTTAAATACTTTTATTATTCTAGTGTAAAATTTACTATTTTTTTTATTTTATATATTTTGTTTGTTTGTTTCTCTGTACTTATTATATACATCAGTCCTTCAATTCGTTCATCAGCCTTTTATAATGTTTTTTATTCAAAACCTTCTGTCTCAACAATTCGTCAGATATAGTAACTATTTCATTATCTAACCCCGTGTTACCAGCACGTCTACTTGCCATCAACAAACTCAGTCTTTGAGACAGAGCATCAGAATCGCTCAGAAGAAAAGTGGTTTTCACCCCTTTGCCAGTCTTCGATTCGTCGTACTTCTTATTCATATCCCATATGGGTTTCACCACTTTCGTCCACTTGTAACCTCTGTTGGCTTTGGGTCTCGTCTCTCCGGCATCATTATTTCTCTTCATGGGGTTGGTCTGAACCAGAATGTCGCCATAATTGTTGAAATCCTCTTCAATGTAATCTTTAGGCTTGTCAAACCAAAGCAATTCGCACAGTCCAGGGGTTAAATCATACCAATGCGGACCGACGTATATATCATAATCACTTAGCTGCACATGGGTGTCACTCACGTAACTCCTACCATCCGGTCCTTTGCGAATTCCATATGACAGATCTCTCTTACCACCATCATCGGATGACGCGATGCTACTAGTAGTAATAGTCGAAGCTGTATCATCGCTCAAATCGGTTTCGATTCTCATGGGAACGTAATCCGGTGTAGATTGAAAGGAAAACTGTTTTGTAAAACTACCGGGCAACGAACCCATTCTCAAAGAACTCTCTTTTATAGGTCTCAATTCTTCAACTATCTCCTTCTTGCTTCGCTCTTGAACCTCCGTCACGGGTTTAAATATTTTTGTAGCCACGCGTTTGAGTTCAATCTCTCCAAGACGTCTGCTTCTGTCAGCCGATTGAATGCCCTTCTTGGCACGTTCATATTCATTTAAAAGCCGATCTCGGCATTTAGCATCCATCTGTAAAAACATTTTTTTCGTTTTCTAAATTATTAATATTTCCTTTAGAGTATGCTAACATGAGTTATTTATTATTTTCAAAATTAAATGTATAATTATTTTTATGTTTTATGTTTTAAGTAAATAAAAATCTTCTGTCTTTAATATAATAACTAAAAAAAACTAGTTGAGGAAAAACATTTTACATGATAAACCTCTATAAATGCGTTATGCCTCTGAACGCGTTAAAATCGCATCACAGATTATTTCACTCAATGACGAACTGGAGAACTTTGAAAAGTTTGAAAGTTTTAGTACATAAGAAACCGGTTTCTGATTTAACGCGTTTGAGAATAATTACATCTGTTAAAAGGATTCAATATCTCAAATTATTCACTAAGTGACAAACTGTAGAACTTTTGAAAAAAGTTTAAAAGTTTTAGTGTATAAGAAGACAGTTTCTGATTTAACGCGTTTGAGAATAATTACATCTGTGAAAAAGGGTTCTTTCATGTCTCCGAACATTATCACGAATATATTAAAAATTATTTACCACTAAAACCTAATTAAGTGGAAAATGCGTTTTTATTATCTATTATTAAAACGATCCATTAAACGAAAAACTTTCATTCACACCAGAATAAACATGAGTGTCAGTTTACCTATTAAAATTCACTCAAGTGAAAAAAAGTTTTATAATAGAATTTTTATTGAATGAAACAATATTTTTTTATTTGAATGAAAGAATTCTATAAAGTGTTTTATTAAAATTTATTTCACAAAATTTATTTCACAAAAATTTCCTAATTTTTATAAACTCAATTTTTTTTCATTGTAAACGGAAAAACTTTCATTCATACCAAAACAAAACATGAATGTCTATTTTTACAGATTCAATTTTATAATAGACTCTTTTGAACGAAACCTTCATTCACACCAAAACAAAAACACGAGTGTCAGCTTTACCTTTCATTCACACCGAAACAAAACATGAATGTCTATTTTTACAGATTCAATTTTTATAATCGACTCTTTTGAATGAAAACCTTTTATTCACAAAACTCAAGAGATGAAATCGGCAAATCGTTTTTTTTTCACCGATCAAATCGCACCCTATACCGTCCCAAACGCGATCGGGAAACGTGGCAGTGGTTTGCGGGTTTGGTATCACCTTTTTTCCATGTACCGTACATAGGTCGATTTTCTGATCTGGAATCTGCAAAATCTGCAAATGGGTTTCCCCGATCGGATCGCACTTTAACCGTTCAAATACCCGTTGGTGAACGTATACCTACTTAGGTGATACAAGATGATACAGAATCCGCAAACCACTTTTTGAAGCTGATATGGAATCAGCAAAACGTTTTTTGCTCGCGTTCACCAACGATGGATCGATGGTCAAATCCACGATGGGAACGTAGAGAACAAATTTTTAATCATATTTTCTTGAAATTTCATACATTTTTTTTCACTCTTGAGCGACGTGTACATGTACGCGTTCGCCAATGGGTATTTGAACGTTAAAAGTGCGATCTGAGAGTCTCAAAACCAATGGCGGATTCTGTATCACCATAAAAAACGACATTTTGAGTACTTGTACACGATTTTAACACTGAACCCTATGGAGGTGTACATCCATGTACGTATACATGTACAAAATCGTGTACAAGTGATACCGAATCCGCCTTTTATACCTACTGACATTGTTGCTATAGAAACATACACCAAAAAGAATTGAAATTTATTAACTACTGTTAAAGATATAAAGATATGCCATAAACAATTTTTGCGGGATATTTTTATAACAAAGGGCCATAACCCCCACAATTCTCAAGTGTTATGTCATAAACAAAGTTTGGACGGATGAACAGATCGATAGAGGTCTTTGCTATATCCATATGTGAGGGGGGGGGGGGTAATAACCCTCCTATAGACAAGCCTATGACACACAACATAAAGTCCAATATGTCTAAAATGCTGCAAAGTTGATTCAATGGAAATACAAATTATGCTATAGACATAATGATGAATGCATATTGATTCCAATTTTAGCAAGCAGCAAAATTCCGCGAGGTATGTGGCCTTGTTTCATAAATAGACTCAATCTATTTGTAGTCCTGTGATAGCATTTGTTTATGTGGGTCTTTTTCGTGAAATTGTATCACTTTGTGTAACTGGTTTCATGGAGGTCAATATGATATCTTGAGAAGTAAAAGTTCATTCCTCAATTTTCTTCACTGAAGGATGAGAAAATCGACTTCAGTTTATCTATTTGTCTTCTCACTATTGGTCATGTACATGTTGTTCGCATCGATCGATAGATTGCAAATTATGCCTCCTTCGCTTCCAATGTGAGGCTCAATGCAAGATTTCAGCTTTATCATTTGAGGCTATATTTGGAATAGTTTATCATAGTTATTGAAACACTCATGCATAACGACATTATTTCTATGGTAGATGACAGAACAAAATGTTTTTTTAGGGAACATCCAGTGTACATAAAGATTTAATGCCTGAATGTCTCTTTTTCATCCCTTTGACTTGTGCCTCAGGGTTGAAAATCGACATCAGTAGTGAAGGCTGCCACTCTATGGACAAGCATTTAACACTGAATTCCCCATACCCCAATGGTGCCACTTGGGGGACAAAATTAACATAGGATTCTCCATAGGGTTTTGTTCCTCAAGTGGAATTTTTGTCCCTCAAGTGGCATTTTTGGAGGTAGGAAAAAAATTTAAAATCTTTTTCCTGCCTCCAAAAATGCCACTTGAGGGACAAAACCCTATGGAGAATCCTATGTTAATTTTGTCCCTCAAGTGGCACCATTGGGATATGGGGAATCCAGTGTTAAATGCTTGTACCCAGAGTGGCACCCCCTGGGTAAAAACCCTATGGAGAATCCTATGTTAATTTTGCACCTCAAGTGGCACCATTGGGGTATGGGGATTTCAGTGTTAAATGCTTGTACCCAGAGTGGCACACCCTGGGTAAAAAGCCTATGGAGAATTCTATGTTGATTTTGTCCCTATAGTGCCCCGTTTGGGGAAGGGGAATTCAGTGTTGAGTATATCGAGTCACGGGGTAGAGGCCTCCCAATTACTTTATGCTGGCAAAATATATGTTTATTAATCAATCTCTCCATACAGTAAAGTGTTATACGGTTTAAAGTATGGAAGGATTGGTTGATAAGCATACAATCTCTTACCCACAGTGGAAAAGAGAAGTATCTCTTAATTCTTTTTCACTTATGGGATGGAATGGTGAAAGAAGTATCTCTTAAATGCTGGTCCCTATAGTGTCACTCACGGGGTAGAGGCCTCCCAATTTCTGTATGCTGGCAAATATGTGGATTTTGCTTATTAATCAATCTCTCCATACTTTAAACCGTATAACACTTTACTGTATGGAAGGATTGGTTGATAAGCATACAATCTCTTACCCACAGTGGAAAAGAGAAGTATCTCTGTAGATGCCTGAATGATTGTCTTTGAAATATATACACCACCCAATGTTCTCCTGGTTCTTTTGATGAATCTGTGTTCACGATATAAGCTTTTCTGTGTTTATGCCTTTGTTTTGGTAATAAGTCTCTTGAACACACTTTTCCATTCCGTGATGATAACCTTGGAGTATTATCAAGAACATATTGTAGTTGAGTGGTGTCCATCTCTTCTTACCCCTAAAAAAGGGTTGTTGTACTTATTTTTAATCAATTTCTTCTTCTTCTTTAACAAGTGGTGTGTAATATCCCCACTCTTTTTCTACTAAATCTGCCCAATTTTGAATGTCTTCTTGTGTGTTAATTTTAAAGTTCACATTCATATATGTAAAACATCCTTTAATGTTCCATTCTTTTGCTTGTTTGAGCAGTTTATATAGTACACTTGATATACACACTTTTTCCATACAGTCTTTCAAATACATTTCAATCCATATTCTTACATCCTTTCTTATACAAAAGTCATGTTTTGCTCCAGGTATTCCTTCACATCCATAACATAGTTTATTCACTTCTTCTTTTATCAAAGGTGTCACTTCATTTACAACAATTTCTTTAAATAATCTAAGGAACAGTTTTTCATTTTTTGTATTCACTCGCCTCATTATTTGTATTCTTCTTCTCATTTCTCTGTGCATCTTGCAATGTTCACATTTACTCATTGTTAATAGTCAAATATCACTTCTTTGAACTTATTGATTTGTATTTCACTATCAAATTCTGCATATACGACAACGTTGATCACCTGTGCCAGAGCGTCAGCAAACTGAAGATCTATTCGAAGGTTGCCAGAATTTATAGGGTGAGCTAATGGTCCACTGCTTGGTTGATCAGGTGTCAAATCAATTCCCCAGAGGGTATATCCTTTTGCATAATCCTGCATTGATATATTAAATGTTTCATTTTGTCCAAAATACCCCATTGCTTCAAACAATGATAAATATGAATTTCGATAAAGTCCACCTTCGAAATTTGGTTCAAAGGGACGTGATTTAATGGAATGTCCATCCACTGTGATTTCCAACTTGTTCAAATTGAAATGTTGAAAATTAAATGGAGATGTACCAATATCTCCATTTAAATCTTTATTCAAAACTAAGCCAAGAATTATTCGTTTTGGCATCTGTTTATGAAACAGATGGTCTTCTATTTTTGATCGAAGACCGTTTCCAATGGTAAATGTTTTAATTTCAGTACGTCTAATGGGGATTTTATAATTTGTTTGATCTATTTGTGCATTTAGATCATTTGCAAATTTAGGAATTAAATCCAAGGCCGGTATTCTGAATATGGCTTTTTGAATTTCTATTTTTCCATCTACACCACCAATCAGACAAAATTTAGTCGGAGCACGATGAATTTTAACTCTCATTTCCACACTATTTGGTAAATATTTCTCTTGCACAAACAGATCTAAATGCAATTTTCCTCTTAGTTGTACAGATTTACTGTTTGCAATTAATTTGTGACGTTCAATCAAACCTTTGTTTGCGGAATCTTTAGCAATTGCATGATGAGGGCAAAATGGAGTTGGATAGTGATCACAATTTGATTACAGTGACGATCAGGGTCAAAAACCTAGATAAAAGCAAAGGAATCTTCAAGGAGGTTTGGGAACTCAAAAAAGGATGTTGACTCATGGGTGTACAAACTTCATCCAAACACACAAAGATTGGAGAGGAAGGGAGATGGATTTGAACTGATAGCAGCGGTGGTCACATCCCCCAATACAACCGTACCAAAGGTGGACGAGCCTTCATTTCATCTGGTGAGAGGAGCACAGCCTTATCGGTTAAGGATCGGAAAAAAATGGGGATCGTCGGACACTGAAAAAAGATGTCCAGAAGATGACCGACGCCATAGTTTGCGAGCCTACTGGAGGATGGGAGGGAAAGTGTAGGAAAGATTAGGGTGCCAACACGGGAACATGGGTACAGAGTGAACGAAGAACTGAAAAGGGCCATAAAGGGTAGAAAAGCTAAATGTGCTGCATACAGGAGAAGTAAAAAAGAACTTAAGGGGTGGAAAGCAATGAGGCCATGGTAGCAAAGAAAGAATTTCAACAAGCATGAAATAAAGTAAATAAGATTAAAGACGACAACCGGAGAGTCCGAAATAGCAGTCTTATTAGGACGATAAGAAGGACAGGGGAGTCGAATTCGAACGTATTTTGGAAATGAGTGAACAAACGTAATAAAGCGAGTAACCCACAGAGTATTTAAAGTATATGGCAGAGTTACAGAAGAGCGAGACCAAATCGCATTAGAACTAGTCAAGCGGCGGGAAAAGGTGAACGATAATTGATAGGCCATGGGCAAACCCACCAGACTGTCCATACCAGGTCGAGGAAAATTATCGATCTTCGTGTGCAGGGAAATCAAAACTGGGGAGGTGCGAAGGGTGATCTCAAATTTAAGGAATGGAAAAGCGGGATGGCGTGGACGAAATTCCTAACGAGTTTATCAAAAAAGGGGGAGAGGAACTCTTGGATAGCCTAACAATTGGGAAGTGGGATGAGAGAATGAAGGAGATGTGGCTAGTGGGAGACTCAAAGGAGAGAGTTAATATGCTAATCGGAGAGATTGGGAAGAATGGGGCAAGGGATGTCATCAAGCAGTTTGTCTCCGAGTGTTGGGAGGTGAGAAGAGGCGTAGGAATAGGGAGGTTTTCTCATACGAGAACCGCGACAAATCAGCAGCCGGCCAAAGTGTTATTATTATTAGTTAGATTCATTTTACTATTTCCACAGAAGTTTTTTGCTACACAATGTCAGTCTTTCCCTCCAGATTATTTTTTGTGTGGGAAATTGTGACATTCTGGCGGTGAAAACTAATACATTGAGTATTTCATCACCCATCATCTGACCAGTGGGGGCAAGGCGCGTGAATTACTCAGTGCATTATTTTCTGCCGCCTTTTGCTCTCCCCTAAATGACTGAAAATACACTTTGGCGGGGGTCATAAACACAATTTTCTTATGGTTTTGAAACTTGAAACATCTATCGAAATAGAATTTCCACCACAAGACAGCGGGTGTAAGGGGGTTAAACAATGATCACGCTGTTATCCCAAGAAAATAATCTGTGGCAAATAAGCAAGACGGTCCGAGGGTAGAGATGTCTTTGAGTTATTTCTCAAAAGCTTAATATTTGGTAGCTGCTGTTATACCGTTTCCAGATGTGGTGAATTACAAAATATCCCCTCTTCAGACACACCATGGTGTCAAAACTTTCGCTCTGAAAAACTAACAAATCTTAACCACATTGAAACAATTACCAAAAACTTGCCTTAGAGAAGGAATACTTACTCCCCTGCATTTGAATCAATATGCAAGAGACACGCATTTTTACACTCACTATTAATAGAGCTGAGATGTTTTTTCAGGATTGGGGGCATTATTAGAGCTGGGTTTTTTTACAATGAATGGTGGTAGGAGATGGTGGAAGGATTTGAGTTTTTGGTTCCTGCGTTGTGCATGTGTGATCGAGAATCTTTTGACTTCTTCCCCCAGATTTTTCTTAGGGTGTAGTGTTATTATTTCGTTTCATAATTTTTTCTGCCGAAATAAAAAAATGGTTTTTGTTTCGACAAAAAAATTAAGACTTGGTTCTTTCTAAAAAATAAAAGTATATATAATATGGTGATGTGCAATATATAAAGAAGCTCTTTCTAATAATATGGGTAGCCTTGAAAAAGGCTGTTTTTTGTTCTCTTCTGGACATCTTCTTTTCAGTGTCCGACGATCCTCATTTTTCCGAGCCTTAACCGATAAGGCTGTGCTTCTCTCACCAGATGAAATGAAGGCTCGTCCACCTTTGATACGGTTATATTGGGGGGATGTGACCCCCCCCCCCCCCCCCGCTGCTATCAGTTCAAATCTAGCTCCCTTCCTCTCCAATCTTTATGTGTCTGGATGAAGATTGTACACCCACGAGCCGGCATCCATTTTTAGCAAATCTTCGAAATTTATGATTTCAATATCCATTGCTCTGTTTTTCTTATTCCTCCAGCGAAGAAGTGATTTCCGCGCTTTCTCCCCGCATTGGTTAGATTTACCCGGGTGAAATGCTCATTGGATGTGCATTTCACCCAGGTGAATCTAACCAATGTGGGGAGAAGGCACGGAAATCACTTCTTCGCAGCAAGTGTAACCTCGCATGTCAGATAAAAAGAACATGAGATAAGGTTTTCGCTTACATTTTCAAACATTTGATCGATCGGAGGAATAAGAAAAAAACAGAGCAATGGATATTTCAAGAATCAGAGAAATATCAGATGAAGATTCTGAAATAGAGGCGGAAAGATATTTAAAAGAAAGACGAGAGAGGGTAAATGGAGTTTTTCTGCTTGCCCTTTATCAGTGGTGCAGCTCAGTCCTGCCGCGTGATAAATTTAATGATATGCTGGGGAAGTTTCCAGAGATGGCGACAGTGAGACGGCCTTTTGGAGAAGTTCAATTCCACAATAGGCCAAAACACCCCCATGAATTCCCAACACCTATATACGAGGCGATCATGTTTGGCAGTGAAACAATAGAGAATTGGAAAAGAGAATTCTTTACTAAAGAGGAGATGAAAATACCCAAACAGCACTCGTTGGCAGAGTGAGATGCTTCACAAAATGGCTTCGTGCCGGCCCTTTTCAGGGCTACCCATATTATTAGAAAGAGCTTCTTTATATATTGCACATCACCATATTATATATACTTTTCTTTTTTAGTAAGAACCAAGTCTTAATTTTTTGTCGAAACAAAAAACATTTTTTTTTTTGTTTCGTTAAAAAAAAAATCAAAACAAGACATTTTTTTTTTTTTTTTAGTTTAAAAAAATAAAAAATGTTTTTTGTTTCTGTCAAAACAAAAAAACATTTTTTGTTTGTTTTTTTTTTTAGTTTAAAAAAATTTTTAAACTAAAAAGAAAAAAAAACAAAAAATGTTTTTTTGTTTTGACAGAAACAAAAAACATTTTTTATTTTTTTAAACTAAAAAAAAAATACAAAAAATGTCTTGTTTTGTTTTGTTTTTTTCAAACGATACAAAAAAAAAATGTTTTTTGTTTCCACATAAAATTGATTTAAAATAAGTGAATAGCTAAGGAGGTAGTTAAACTGACAGGGAATAATTGATGTTATTCATTGAAGGGGTCTAATTTAGTCTTTATAAGAGTGATACGCGAGGTTTTTGTTTTTTTTCTTATAGGCGAGGACAAGTCGAAGATTCAAAGGTTCATTTAAATTAGCAATGGTTAAACTGAAATCATCTTTAACATTCTTGCTATTTCGATATTTTCAAAATTCGAAATTTTTGACAGGAAATCCTGTGTAGTTTTTCACATAGCTCAGACGCCTAATTGGTATAGGTTTCAGGTAATAATCAATTAATTCCGAGATCGCAAAGATTCCGAATTACAGTTTGATACATTTTCCCTCCCGGATGGAGTTATGTCACCTCACCATAAAAACGGTCCTTGTGCATCTTTGTTAGGATGTAAAATTGTCTTGTTTGAGCACTAAGCACCTAAAACCATATGCTTGTAAAGAGTTTGGAAATCATGTAGAATTAATTATTCACCGTGGAGGATAACCACGTTGAGTCATACCACAGTGCTAGAACCAATCAGGGGTGAGCTTGGGTGATGAGGATCAAGGACAGGATAGACTTAATGAAAATGTCTTATTTATTTGGTAAATTTTCCACCTCACCTGATGGTGTAAAGTAATGTTCCTGAGAAATTTCATCACAAATATCAAGATGGGGTGGAATACCTAGCTGAGAGATAATGCAGAACTATTCATTGGAGTTCTCAAACCTCGACATCTAGGGATATCTGGGTAAAATAATTGTGAAAAAGAGATCATGGGTGATAAGCTCAATTGGTGGGAGGGGTGAAATCAATGGGGGGGGGGGGGGGGTGATCCATACGTGCCGTCTTTCTTCCAGCAC
This sequence comes from Pictodentalium vernedei, assembly GCA_031216915.1. NCBI lineage: Eukaryota > Metazoa > Mollusca > Scaphopoda > Dentaliida > Dentaliidae > Pictodentalium > Pictodentalium vernedei. The sequence continues at coordinate 396,140,906 of CM062296.1, forward strand.
TGCTACCTAATTAAGCACCAAATACTCAACTACACCCCTTCCTTGTTTACCCACTAACCTACATGTCATCCAACCCTCAACACATTGCCCCTTTTTCCACCCATTCAACCCAATCGCTCACTGACCAACCGGTCTTCCTACAGCCTAACTTGTGCAGATGACAGTGATACTCAGTCTGGGATGATTGTGTGTCTGCCTAACCAACTCTTTCCCCCACCTGGCAAACGCTCCACTTGTCAGTTTTTGTCTGTCTACTGCCTGACCAACTCTTTCCCACACCTGGCAAACGCTCCACTTGTCAGTTTTTGGCTGTCTACTGCCTACGCCGAGCGTTATATCGATACAAGAATATTGCCTGAAATAAAAAAAACAAAACATCACAACAAAACGGGAGTGTGGTGTGTCGATGATAGACTGCTGGAGATCTATGCTAGATGTCTGAGTTCGAACCCCGCCCGGCGTGACCCATGTAATGCCCACGGGTAAGACAGTTTACCCCCGCTTGCCTACATATGGGGGCGATGACGCCGTGTACTAAGATGTACTGCACATCGATGGTACACATGTCTTCAACCGCTGTATCCCTGCTTACGCGGAGTTCATGTTTTGTCAAAATAAATATACTTTTTGGATACAGAAGTTAATTGTAGCTGGAGGGGTGTAGCTAGCTACAACTTTGGTTTGGGGTGCCGAATTGAGTTTTTTCATAGTGAAAAAATCTTGGACGTATCCCCTGTATTCACAAAGTATGGGAATGTTTCTCTCTGTGCTTGTTGCGTGTGTGTTTGTATATCTATTGATGAAACATGTTCACGATGTGACAAGCACGGAGTGAAGCACAATAATTTGGGGTGCTGACTTCTGAGTCTTGAGTTGTTTCAAAATCATAAAACACAAAAGGTACTTTCGGCATTTTGTCTTTCTTGGGTGGTTTGTAATTTTGAAAATGAAACAATAATATTCGCTTTTTTGACTACAATTCATGGCAATATTTTACATCTTTTAAATCTCACCGCAGATGAGTTCTCCGCTCCCTGAATATATTTGCATTTTACATGATAGACATTTCTTAACTAATTGACAAATGGTTTTTTCTTGGTTCTGTAATAGAGTTGTGTGATTTTTATAACAAGATGAACTTACAAAATCTCTATTACAAGTGTAACAATGAACAGAATGTCCAGGCGTACATGGCAGTGGAGAATAGCAAACACAGCCTTTCGGGCATCTATGACGTTCTCTGTTATTATAGCCTACATTGCAATATTCACAATAGTAGTGACACCCTAAAAAACCTGTAATTTTAGTGATGGTGTCGAAATGACGGTCATTGTGATAGATGAGAATAACTTTACTCTCTTTTTGTAGTTTGTGGTGGTTCAAATAGGAACATTTCTTTTGCAAATTGTGGATGATTTTTGATCACATAGTCTGGTGAGAGTAACTCTTAAATTTTATGATATTCCTCATATCCACAAGGTTTATTATATTCGAGACCTGCTTCGTCCATTAACGCCTTTGCCTCATTTTCTTGTGACGGTCTGTTGGATCTTTTTATTTTGCCCCATTTCTTACGCCAAAGATCTGATTCATCTTTATCAGCGTGGCATTTCCCCACTACAATGGCACGTGCAAAGCACATAGAATCATTGACATTTTTAATTTCAATAATACTTTTCTTATTTCCAACCATTTTACCAACAGATGCAAATGAAATGGGTACATTTCGCCCCGACCCATGTGGTAGTGAAGTGTGTGTTATTTCTAAAGATAATTTACCATCATGGATAGTAAAATTCTCATTTGATTGAATAACTTTTTCAATTTCATCTAACACTGTTTTACCATTTACCCCCATAGCCTTTGTAAAAGGAATAAAAATACCTACCTCAAGACCTGGATGGTCGATGGATATCCCCATGGGGTCGTTGTCTTGTATACCACATTCCTTTTTTACATCTTCCACCACTGATTGAAACATTTTACTTAGAAACTCAAATGGATTGTTGACATCGAATTGATTCAAAGTCTCTTCACACATATGGGATTCTGAGTGAAATTTTCTGGATTGCCGCAATAACTGTGGATGAATGGAATACAAATTCTGTACAGAATTTGTATTCCATTCATCCTCAGTCAATCTCGACTTCTTGGCATCGGGCGTTACAGGTTCTGTGTCACTATCCTCTGATTCGCTGTAGTCTACTAATGCCCTCTTCATCTTTGAAAAGCACGTCTTTCAGCCTGGTCAACTCAATCACAAGTGTGTTTCACCCCACTGCCTCCCCTCACTTTTTATACTTTTTTCAACGACCAGAAATTTGTGTTTCAGAGAAAAACACAAAATGCTGGTCGTTGAAAAAAGTATAAAAAGTGAGGGGAGGCTGTGGGGTGGATCACACTTGTGATTGAGTTGACCAGGCTGAAAGACGTGCTTTTAGTCTCCACCAAACTTTTTTTTTTTTTAAAATGAATAGAGATCCAAGAATGGACAAGACTAATGATGTTAAAAGCATGTACTACAAGCCATCCAGATGGGGTGAAGTGAAAAGACTTGTCAATGAGTTATATAAGTTGACACAACCAAAAGATAGTTGTTCGATTTGTCAAGAAAAAGATCATTGGAGTTGGGCTTGCCCCAATAAAGGAGAGTGTTTTTTTTGCAATGAGCGAGGACATTACATGAATGAATGTAAGAAGCGGAACATGTATTTATCAACAGCAAATAACATGACTCTGCAACAGATAGAGCGTCCACCTCCTTCAACAACTTGAGGGTACGGGTTTAATTCCATGCATCCTCTAAATAATAATATACCTGTTTTACCAACTGTGGGATTTGCCTTACATGCAAAAGCTGAGCAGACGGTGTTACAGGAATTCAACGATGATGATGATACTTTATTGTACAATGTGGACATACCTACTGAATCAAAGATGGAAGTTGATGAAGAAAATTTATTCCCGGAGACAGAACCACCCCCGATGAAAGTGTCGAGAAAACGAAAAGCCAAAAAGGACATTCAACCTAAAGTGGCAAAATTTGCCAAGAAGACGTGAACATTTTCAAAGTGACACTACATTTATGTAAAATTTCATGGAATAAAAATTCTAAAATGTGAAAATGGTGTTTTAGATATTTTTTTCTTTTCAGAGTTATTTTCCTCTGCCTTCGACCAACCATTGAATGGATGGTGTAGGCAAGGGAAAATACCACTGATTACAATTTTCACAAGTCAACCATTCACCAACAACCCAATCCACAGAAGGTCAGTAGTGCATCATTAGAGTGGGTTTGTAGACAGAGTTTTTTTTCACCCTTGGTACAGCCAAGGGTGAAAAAAACTCTGTTTACAAATTCACAAGTGAACCACCCACTACCTGTGCTATAGAGGGTCGCCACTGCATGATTTGAATGTTTTTTTTTGTAATACCCCCTGGCTGTACCAACCATTACATGGATGGTACACTCAGGGGTGAAAGAAACTCTTGATTGGAATGGGCTTGCAATCAGTATTAATTTACCCCCCTATCTGTACCAACCATTACATGAATGGTGCAGGTAAGGGGAGAATAATAGAGAGGAATTTTAGCATTGAGAATATAGACTGCTTTTTTTAAAAAATTCAGAAAAATAAAAAATAAGAATAAAAATAAAAAATAAAAAATAAAAAAAATAATTCAAATGTATTCTATTATATTGGTTGAGTGTGCATAAAGTTTCTCTTTTTAAGATGTTGTTGGCCTTTAAAAAGGCCGTTTTTATGTTTTTAAAATAAACAATATATGTTTATTTTGGCAAGATTATCCCATGTCTCTTCCTAGCAGCTCGTAGAACATCGGCTCTTGTAATATTGTGGTTTGGGTGTCCGACTCTGTCTTTGGCATAGCAGAAACTTTCTGTCATCAACCTTCTAAGAAATAGTTTGAGTGCTTTCCGAGCTTCATCCACCCCATGGCTTGAAATCGACTCTGCACCACCTTTCTTCGCCAATTCTTATAGATTTTTCCTTGGAACGACTGTGTGATCGATGATCTGTTCCCTACAGTCACTCTCCTGTGCTGCTGTCTCCACTTCAGTGCTTAATTCGATTTTCATGGCTGACAATAACACAAATGTGGCTTTATGAGCTTCCCAGGTGTATTTATAGTAATTCAACAGAAGGAAAATGCGCCAGAAATGTTCATTGTGAAAAATGAGCAATTCTACAACCATCTCTTGAGACTGGTTGATTTTAGGCGGGTTTTTTACCATTGGATATTTTTGGAGCTAAAACTTCCTGAATGAAAAAAAATCCGCCAGAAATGTTTATTGTGAAAAACATGAGCAATTCTGCCGCCTTCTTTTGAGATTGGTTGATTTTAGGCGGGTTTTTTACCATTGGTTATTTTTTGAAGCGAAAGTTCCCCCCAAATGAAAAGGAGGGAAAACAAGTCCTAATAGTATAAATTAGTGGCAAATTCTCTTCACTTTATCATTTCACTGAAAAAGATGTCTGAACTCGCCACCATCAATTTTGAAGATCTGCGGGCAATGGATGCAGGCCATTGAAAATATTTTGATTTCCTTCCTACCGATCCACCGACGAAAGAAGTAGGCACACAAACAGATGAGCCGGAGCGAGGGAAAATTCTTTCCCTTTTAGACAAGATCATGGCCAGATTAGATGAACTGAAGAGCCAGAATCAGCCACCACTTTCATCACTTCATTTCTCCCCCGAGAAAATAACAATCCCTGTGGGGTTTCAGATGCTGGAACCCAAAGAAGAAAAGAAACGGGGAGGACGAAAACGTAAATCTGCCACCACACAGCAGAGGATAAAGGTGATGAAATTAGAAGAAGCCGAGATTGTGCAAACCCCTCATCCTATACGAATGAGACAAGGGAAAATAGCAAGTGGTCACTGACTATACGGAAAAGTACTGCCTGTATAATTCACCACCCTGTCAGTGGATCAGAGAAAAAAAAGGCCCTTTTCAGGGCCAACAACATCTTAAAAAGAATAACTTTATGCACAAATCAACGCAAAAAAACAGCACCCTACCCATGTTTTTTCAAAATATTACTCAGTGTAAGCATAAGAGTTGAAATAAAACAACCTTTTTAGCTGGTGAATAGAAATAATATTTCGACCACAACACTCAATGATTGGAGAACCATTGAGTGATGTGGCCGGAATATCCCCCCCCCCCCCCCTCCTCCCAGTGTGGGAAGAAAAATAGGCCTCTGGCGTTGAAAAGTTAGATGGAATTAACAAACTCCACTGCAAAAAAACTCTCATTTTTTCTACCAGTAACAGGTACATAATATTTTTTATCTCAAAAATCTACACTCGAGTCAGACATCTGCCAAGTTCACTCGGGGGCACGTGCGCGCGAAACAAAATCGCATCTCAACACTTAGAGAGAGAGAGAGAGAAAAAATGTCACGTAGTTTATTAGGTTTTTTTAAATACTGAATTCCACATTACAAAGAGAGTGTTTCAAGTGTGGTGTGTAATTACATTTTGTCCACATGTATAATATATAAAATTCACATCCTTCCACACAGAAGAGACAAATTGGGGAAATTATAAGCAGGTCTATTTTCACACTGCGATATTCCATCAGCTAACTGCATTCAGAGTCCTGTGGTGATTCTATAATTTATAATGAAGAAATCATGAATTATTTCTCAGATAATTCTAACCACAGGAATGCTTGATCCCCTTACACCCGCAGTCTTGCGGTGGAAATTCTATTTCGACAGATGTTTCAAGTTTCAAAACCATAAGAAAATTGTGTTTATGACCCCGCCAAAGTGTGTTTACAGTAATTTAGGGGAGAGCAAAAGGCGGCAGAAAATAATGCACTGAGTAATTCACGCGCCTTGCCCCCGCTGGTCAGATGATGGGTGATGAAATACTCAATGTATTAGTTTTCACCGCCAGAATGTCACAATTTCCCACACACGAAAAATAATTTGGAGGGAAAGACTGACAATGCGGATTTATAAGACATTCGCGTGTAAAAAAACACCCAGTCCAAATCTGACAGTGTTTTTATATGTCGTGTCTTCCAGTTATAAATAGAAAAAAAAACTTCACCAGTTGAGCGATGTATATTAGGTAGCAAGTTTAAAAAAAGCAGAACATTTTGTCTGTATATAAAGTGTATGGAAGACAAACCCACCTAAGCCTGTCAGTATAAAGTAAGTGGGAGGCCTCTACCCCGTGGCTCGATATACTCAACATTGAATTCCACATACCTCAATGTGAGGACTCTGGCGAAAAAAATTAAGACAGGATTCTCCATAGGGTGTCGGGGCCCTCAAATGCCATTTTACCCGTGGCTGTCACTCCGGCGAAAAGCATTTAGGTTGAATTCACCCTACCCCAAGGGTGCCACTCTGAGTACAAGCATTTAACACTGAAACCCCGATCCCCAATGGTGCAACTTGAGGTACAAAATTAAGAATTAACATTAACATAGAATTCTCCATAGGGTTTTGTACCTATAGTGGCATTTTTGTACCTATAGTGGCATTTTTGAAGGTAAGAAAAAGATTTTAAAATTACGTATAAATGAATAAAAAGTATATACACTTTTCATAACAATATTTCAACTAAAACGTAAAACAGGTAGTTGGATGTACTTGGTGCTTAGCAAACTTTGAGTAGTATATGTGTTTTAATATTCTTCATTTCTCTATGGACCTACAATCCCACAAACAAAAAAAAAACAACCTTCATCAACCCATGTACAAGTATTAACCCTTAGGTCCCCATTCAGACACAAACTGCCCATTTTATATTGCTCTGGACAAGTTGTCCAAAGTGTATTTTCCCTTGATAACTCTACTGGTAGGATGCATTTATCTTAATGGTGTTTTTACATTATTGTTGGCTGCTTGTACAGGCAGCCAACAACAGTAATATAGAAACACTAAGTCATCTGCAGCTATGTAAATATATATACAGTAGTTATTAATAAAAAATTAATCTGAGGACTTAACTGGTAGAGTGCTGAATTATTTTTGGTCATCAAAATTTGTTCACATATCTTCTCCTTGCTACAATTTATGGGAGAGTGCCAAACAGCACTCTCCCATAAATTGTAACAAGACAAATCCTAACAGACTAAATAACTTCACTTCAAAGGTCATATGTAGAACATCCACTGAAAATGAAGCCTTTTAGTTGTGGTACCGACACTGCAGAATAAAACCCAGTAAAAGGCCGCGTGGCCACATATCCCCCCCCCCCAAAATGATTTTTTTGAAGTTGAAAAAGGGACATAACTAAGGAAAAAAATGTTGGACCAAACCCCGATTTGAACTTGACATGTATTTTATGTTGATACGCCTACACAATAAATTTTATTTGATTCAGACAATTACAGCTTAAGTTATTGGTTGGAAACTAAAGAGAGTTTTCAAAATTGACAAAGGGGCAATCAAATTGTCAGACCGCACCCCGATTTGAACTTGACCTGTATTTTATGTTGATACACCAACACAACAAATTTTATTTGGTTCAGTCAATTACAGATAAAGTTATTGGTTGAAAGCTAAAGAAATGAGAGTTTTCAAAATCGACAAAGGGGCATAACTTGGGCAAAAATTGTCGGACCGTACCCCGATTCGAACTTGACCTGTATTTTATGTCGATACATCTACATACCAAATTTCATGTGATTTGGTCAACTATAACTAAAGTTATCGGGAAGACAAATTGGGATGGATACTCGAACAGACAGATCGATTATATTTATTTATTGGTGTTTCAGGTCACATACTTGTGCACAATGACTAATCATGACCGTTACAGTTTTACGGGTGGAGGAAGCCGGAGTACCCGGAGAGAACCACCGAGCAACGACGAGCAGCTGCCAGCTCCCCAACATCGTAACTACCCTCTGCAGCGCTAGTTTGGTTGAAGACATGCGCACCATTGACGTGCAGTGCGCCTTAGTATACAGCGGCATCGTGACCACATGTGGACATTCGGGGTTAAGTGCCTTGCACAAGGACACAACGCGGGAGTCCGAATCGATCACCCACCCGAGGACTAACCAGGCTCGACGTTGCTTAACTTCGGTGATCTGACGAGAACCGGTTAGACAGATGGATGCATGGACAGCAGCTATTTTAATAGTCCCTGAATTTTTTTTTTTTTGGGGGGGGGGGGTATATGGGCTTCCAGCACTCGACCAGTTAAGGGTTAAGATAAAACTTCTTTATTGCTTTAGTTGGCAAATCAAATTAACAATCTTTGACATTATTATATGACAGAAAAAAATCTGGTAATTTGATTAGCTAAAACACTCATCAAAATTGTTGATAGACTCCACTACTGGTGATCTATTCTATTTTTATTGAAATCGAATTGATATTTCACCACTCTGTCATTGTTGTCTATAATAGTGCTAGATTGGTTGATATAATGATTCCAAATACCTGTTTGCGATAAAAATAAAAATGGTATTTCCAACTTGCTCCTTCCTTTAATTTTCCCTGTTCCAATGTTTAAGAATCGTTCAAATATAACAATCAACTACTATAACAATTATTTTTGATGATCTGAATTTGTTCATTAAAATTTATTTTATTACAAATTATTGAAGAGTAACAACGGGCACTCTTCAATAATTTGTGATAAAACAAATTTATATAAACAAAATATTATTTGCATTTGAATGAAAATGAAACATGAGCAAGGAAAATGACTTTTGCTCTGGGACCCTAATTTTTTGCTAAAATTGACAGTCAAGATAAGCTATTGCCACCACGTGTTAGGAAGTCTGCGAGTCTGTGAGTATGTTCACATTTTCTTTAACACAGGCTACACCCCATAGTTCTTGTCCAATCATCACACAATTTCATATGCAGCTTCGAGGTCATGTTGAGATGAGAACATCCCTGTTTGGTCATGATCGATCAACCGTGACGGCTGCACAGGCCGAAACCTGAAAACCTTTAGCACAATTCTACAGGTCGTATTTATGAAGGGATTTCATTGTATCTTGGTAGGATGACGACGTATAATGACCAGATGAGAACGTCCTATTTTGGGTGGGTTCATTCAACCATGATGGTCGCACAGGCATATGACCTAGATTTGTTTAGCACAGTCTGCAGTTTATATTTATGAAGTAATTTCATTGTAACTGGAAGGATAACTTGGTATGATGTCTAGATGAGACTGTCCTAATTTGGTCATGATCAGTCAACCATGACAGCTGCACCGTCACGTGACCTAGATTCCTTTTGCAAAATCTATGAGTTATATTTATGAAGGGATTTCATTGTAACTTGGTAGGATGACTTTATTTGGAATGATTTCTCAATTATCACAATTCTTGTCTTATTTCATAATCTTTTCATAAACATTGAACATTATCCTTTTCATACACACAGTCAAGTTAAGCTACAATGTCACTGACACTTTAGATATCAACTCTGATCTCCTGAAGCCTCAAAGTAAACTGTACTCTCTCGTGACCTCGTTCAACTTAAACAACGTAATAACTGAACCCACTGGAGTAACTACCACGTCGCAGTCACTGCTAGATCCGATAATTGTAAGTGACACAGTCAGCGTGGTCAATTCAGGAACACTTGAACTGGGGTTATCCGACCATAGAGCTACATATGCCCACATTTCTCATTCACATTGCAGCAAATCTGTGACCACTCGCGACGTTTGGCTTTACAATAAAGCCAATTTTGAAAGAATTAATATTATGATCGCAGAAACAAATTGGGAAAATCTAATATGTAAAGCCCCAACAGTTAACGATTCTGTATCTAACTTTGCCTCTGAATTCTTGAAACTGGCACAACATTGCATTCCCAGTTCCACAATAACAGTGCGGAAAAATGACAAACCATGGTTTGACAGCGCCATTAGAAAAGAGCTACGCCACCGTGACCGACTAAGGAAATCAGCCTTGAAAAATAATAAGCCTCAACTATGGGCAAAGTATAAGTCAGCCAGGAACAAGGTCAACAACATGAAAAAATTTGCCAAAAATGCGTATTGGAAGAAGTTGACGATTCCTTATCTCATGATACGGAACCTCGGCAGTTTTGGCATGTTGTTAAGAAGTTTTTGAACAACTTTTTCAGCTCTGCAGGCATCCCCTATCTCCAGCGTGTATCTGATGAGGGCTGTGAAATAATCGAAAATGACACAGAAAAAGCAAACCTCCTAAACGAGACTTTTATTATTAACAGTGAATTAAACTTACATTTCAAAAAAACTCCCACCCTTTATACATAGATGTTCACAATCCATCAGTAACATATCTTTTTCTGAAAAGGGCATTATCGACATTCTAAAAAGCTTGAAAACCAACAAGTCAAATGGTCACGATGGAATAGGCCATAAAATGTTAAAGGAAACAAAGTTTTCTGTCAGTAGACCACTTTTCCTTCTTTACAAGAAATCCCTATCAGAGTGTGCCTATCCAGACCAGCGGAAATTAGGTGATGTGATTCCACTTTTTTAAAATGTGGGACAAATACGACCCCAAAAATTACAGGCCTATATCCTTATTATGCTGTATTGGGAAAATCATGGAACAAGTTGTTTTTAAAGATATTCATACTTCTTTAATAACAGGTTATTTTATAAATTTCAATCTGGATTTTTGCTGAACAATAGTACCGTATTCCAATTAATAGAAGTCTATCACAACCTTTGCAACGCAATAGATAAAAACATGCAAACCTGTGGCGTTTTCTGCGATATTTCCAAGGCTTTTGACAGGGTGTGACACAAAGGATTAATTTTTAAACTAAAGCAGTATGGTGCTTCTGGTCCACTCCTACGATGGTTTCATAGTTATCTACAAACCGAAGGCAAATGGTGAATATTAACTGCAAATCGGATTATAAAGATATAGAAGCTGGAGTCCCACAAGGTTCCGTTCTTGGCCCTTTTTATTTCTCGTGTACATCAACGACATAGCCGACTGTATCGAGTCTTTTGTTCGACTGTTCGCTGATGATACTTGTCTGACAGAGTCATCTTCTGATACTCATAGAATTCAGTCTAAAATGAACACCGAACTCCAGAATATTAACAAATGGGCTTACACGTGGTTGGTCACATTTAATGCTAAAAAAACTAACGTTATACTACTTACACTCAGCAGGGATGTTATATTTCCAAATATTTTCAACAGCAAAACACTAGATTTTGTTTTGCTGTCCATAAACATTTGGGGTTATCTATCAAATCCAACTTAAGTTGGGAAGCCCATATTGATGATATCTGTAAAAAAGCTTGTGCAAGACTTTCTCAGTTGAGAAAATTGAAGCACGTTTTTAACCGACAGAGCCTGGGAAGATGTATAATGCTTTTGATGCAATGTCGCATCATAAATTCATTATACTTGATATAATGACTATAAATTATACCTTCGGTGATTCAACAAGGAGCGTAGCTCGAAGACTTGGAGAAGTTGACTATCCCGTATCAAAGGCTGCCGTTGAATGAATCTATTTCTGCGTGCCTGCCTCAATCCAGTGGTTAAAGGGAGGTAATGCTATTTTTCCTCTTCGGGAGTATCTCCGGATGACACCTCTCACCGAATGGACTCTCAGATCTTCACCAGTACCACACTCCTCCCTTGCATATTTAGCATCTATGCTAACTTGAAGATAAATAGAAGTTGTCGAAAGTAAATCTTTAATTATGGAAGAGAGCAGGTGCAACAGGCGTGAATATGGCACAAGATATTTCTTTGCTCATTAAATGTATTCTTTGTGAGGAAGCAATTTGAAGGACCCCCCTACATTCATGAATATTGAGCAAGGAGGTAGAATTCCACAGACCTCAAAATCTCCCATGGAGAACTTGATTTTGAATGTGGAATGGTTGACAGGTATGGAGAGTCTGATTCAAGCAGTATCTGGGTATACTTTATAAGAGTTAGAGCCTTACAAGTTTCTGGGTCAGCAACAGATTTTGATGTGAATCCAAAGTATACATTGGATAAAATAGCCTGCCAATTCTTAATTTCATCTATAGTGCCAATAAAACAATGGCGGTGAATAGGCAGGTGTGTTAATTTTAGCTCAATCAAAAGCTGTAAAATGGTTTCGGCAGCTTCGCCTGTTTTGTAATCCCTACAGTGCAAGATTAGAACTTTTTGAAATCTATCTACCATTGGAAGGACTAATTTCAGAAAATCTTTCTGAGCCTCTATTTTGTTGAGTTTACATTGGTTTCTATTCATGCACTGTGGTTTACACTTACATTTGGTAGTGAAATCCATACCTATCTCACCTAGTGCCACACAAGAGGCTGATTGAATCTGATGTTCCAACTTTTTAGCATATTTCAATACAAAATGTGGGGTCAGTAAATGAGGGTGAATCCCAAATGTTGCATGGAACCTAGCATTCCCCAGAATGTTTTTGTACAACTTCCATGATTCAGGATAAACAAAATTACATATTCCATGCAACAACCGATATTCAGTCTGATTTACAACAGATTCCAACAGGTCCATAGTATCAAATGTGGAATATTTCAGAAGTTGATCTGGATGAAAATGGGAGTCAATAAAGGTGCAGGCTAAAGTTGGAACCTCAGAAGAGGAGAGTACTGGTATTCCTGATACGGTCATTGGAGAATATAATTTTCTGAAGTCACTTAAAATATGGGGATATTTGATTTTCAACTGACTTAATAAATTACACAGAATTCTCCAGTGGAGTAAACAACTAATGTGGTTTGGGGGTGACAGTGTGAATGTACTCCCCTCTATAACTCTAAGACAACCATGGTGTTCTTCATAATAGGACATGATAGGTCGTTCCTCAGAACTAAATTCCAAGGCTGATTTATCAGCAGCGGGAAACAATTGACCTTCATTCACATACTGGAAAAGATCTGAGATAGTAAATAACCCCAGCCAGGGCCTTGTAAATTCTAATGAATTCCAGGACATTGTAGTGAAAAGGGTTGAGGGGTCAACAATAACTGTAAATATTAAAGTTAACAACCAAGTGACCCCAGCTATTGTTGACACAGCAGCCATGCTAACCCTCATGGATGAAAATTACTTTTTACAATGCTATTCTGACAAAGTGCCTTCGTCATATGTCCGTCTTCGAGGCATTTCAAGGCAACCAATTTTGGGAAAAATTTATTCTAACGTGGAGCTGCAAGTGGGATCTAAAATTTTCAAATGGAATGTCTGTGTTGCCCCACTTGCAGATCCTTTCATTCTTGGGTTGGATTTTCTGTCAGACAATAGTTGTATTGTCAATCTGAAAAATAACACCATTGAAGTTGGAGAGGAGGTAATTTCTGCTACTTTGAAGACTAATAATGGTGTTGTTGATTCAGATACAAGGGTTTCACGAGTTGAGGTTACTAAAGGTGTTGTTATACCCTCAAACTCATGTGGATTTGTGTCAGTCAAATTAAAGGAGTCTTTGCCAGATATTTTTGTCATTGAGCCTGTTACCGAACATAATGGTACACTGGCATCAACTGTACTAGGTAAGGGAGACAAGTCAGTCATGCAGGTGATAAACGACACCAATAAATATGTAAGATTTAAAAGAGGTTTGCATATTGGAAATGCTGAGTCAGCCAGTTCTATTATCAGCCCTTCTGAGGATGATGTCAAGTCAGTCTTAATTGTAGATTCTGTCAGCAATAGGTCGCAAAGCTGTAATTCTGATATTGTTCTTGAAAAACTGAAATTGGAGATTCCTGATCATTTAAAAGAGTTGTTTGATAGGAGTGTACAAAATTTGTCTGAAAAACAATCTGCAGAAATTGGGCAGCTTCTCATCAATTTTAGTGATATTTTTGCGAAACGTGATTTGGATTTGGGTTGTTTTTCGGCTGTGACCCATGAGATAAATACAGGAAATGATCCACCTTGCAAAAGATGTTAGATTCAGGCGTAATTCGTCCCTCATTTTCTGATTGAGCTTCGGCCCCAGTTTTAGTTCGTAAAAAGGATGGATCAGTCAGGTGGTGTATTGACTATAGGGCCCTGAATGAAAAGACAGTTAAAGATTGCTTTCCTCTCCCGAACATTGAAGACTGTCTTGATACACTTTATGGCACTCAATTCTTTTCGACTCTTGATATGGCCTCGGGTTATTACCAGATACCACTTAATCCATCAGACATGAAAAAGACTGCCTTCATAACTCGATATGGTTTGTTCGAACACACCAGCATGGGCTTTGGATTATGCAATGCCCCAGCAACGTTTCAGTGGGCTATGGAGCTTGTTTTACGTGGTTTAACTTGGCAGGAAGTACTTATGTATTTGGATGATATAATCGTCCTTTGCAAAAACTTTGAAAGTGCATTTACAAACTTGGAAACAGTGTTCTCAAGGTTTCGAAAGGCAAACTTGAAATTCAAGCCCAAAAAGTGTGAGTTGTTTAAAAAGGAAATCGAGTTTCTGGGTAAAAAGGTTAGCAACGATGGAGTCTCAGTCTCACCAAGCAAAATTGAAGGAGTGTTGAATTGCTGGTTCCCCAAACTCATCAACAATTACAATCATTTTTGGGTTTCATTAATTACCATCATGATCATGTACAAGGCTTTGCTGAACTCACTGCACAGTTGTTTGAATTATCACGCTCGAAGGGAGAATTCTTATGGAGCCCCCACCATCAAGTAGCTTTTGATAAATTAAAAACAATTTTGATTTCACCACCAGTATTGGCATATCCTTCTCCCAATAGACTTTTCATTCTAGACACTGATGCTTCTGACAATGCTATAAGGTGCAGAACTTTCTCAAATTCAAGGCTCTGGGCAAAAAGTAATTTGTTATGCTTTCATATCCTACTTAAACCACATGGAAAGTATTGTACAACTAGAAAGGAGCTGTTGGCAGTAGTGAAATTCTGTCGTCATTTTCGGCACTATCTTCTTGGCAGACATTTTGTCTTGAGAACTGATCATGGTAGTTTGGTTTGGCTCATGAGATTCAAACATATTGAAGGACAGTTGGCTTGTTGGGTTGAGGATTCGCTGTCTCGTGTACCCTTGTCCGGTCAACCTTGTGATTGTTATTCAGCTGGATCTACCTTGGAATCATTACCTTGTAAAGGGTGTCACCATTGTCAAAGAGCTCATTCCCACTGGTCTCCCTTCGATGAAGATGTTGACGATGTTATTCCTTTAGCTATTCGTCTTGTATCTGTTCCAGAAGTTGATTCTGAGTATGATAACTGTTCAGAAGCCAAGGTTCAAAGTACTATTTCATTTTCAAATGACATTTGGTTTGATGCCTATACCCCTGCCCAAATCTGGGAATTCCAACTGGCAGATCCTAATATTAAAAATGTTCTGTTATGGAAAGAAGGTTGTATCACTCCCAGTAAAGCAGAATTGTTTCTTCAGAGTCCTGTAATTAAGGCTTTGTGGTTATGCAAAGATCAGCTTCAATTGGAAAAAGGCGTTTTATTCTATTTCTGGGAAAAGCCTTCTGAGAGTTATTCAGTTTTAGTGACCCCTGTGCAATTGAAAGAGGAAGTAATGTGGATGTGTCATGATCTGAAATCCTCTGGTCATCTGGGACAGGATAAGACTCTTTCCAGGTTGAAGAAATCATTTTTCGGGCATAACATGGCATCTGATTGTATCAACTATGCAAGGTCATGTGCAGTTTGCAACCGCAATAAGAAGGCGACCATTTCTGCAAGAGCTTCATTGTAATCCTTTCATGTAGGTTTTCCACTTGAGTGTGTCCATCTTGATATTTTAGGACCTTTTCATGTCAGTGCAAGTGGGAATAAGTATATTTTGCTTATGGTCGATCAGTTCACAAAATGGGTCGAGATCGCTGCTCTGCCCAATCAACAAGCAGTTAATGTTGCACAGAAGTTTCTGGTGCATTTTATTGTCACATTTGGTTGTCACCTGGAAATCTTCACTGATTAGGGTTCTAATTTTCAAAGTAATTTATTTTCTGCCCTTTGTGACCTCTTACAAATTAACAAAAAAACGCACCACACCTTACCATCCATCATCAAATGGACAGGTTGAACGATATAACCGTACCCTTTTACAATTGGTAAGGTGCTACATAGAAAACAAAAATTTAGAATGGGACAGAGATTTGCCTTTACTAGCCATGGCATTACATTCTGCTGTTAACCGAACCACAGGTCACTCACCCAATAAGCTGATGTTTGGCAGAGAACTAATACAACCTGTAGACTTGGTGCTGGGAACCAACCAACTCTTGAAAATGACACCAGAAAAATGGATATCTCATTTGCAAGAATCAATTGCTATAGCCCATAATCTTGCTAGGGAAAATATCAGCAAATCCCAATTACGACAGAAAAGAGATTATGATCTCAGATTGCAAGAACGGGTATATGAACCAGGAGATGTGGTGTACAAGCTTGATTCATCGACAAAAATTGGTCAAACTAAAAAACTGCACCCACCATGGACAGGACCTTATTTGGTAATACACTGCAAGCCTCCATTATACAGAGTACAGAATCGAAAAGGTATGTCCCTGCTTCACCACGATCGATTGAAAATGTGTCATGACAAAGAGTTCACTCTGTGGATGAGAAGACTAAGACATGCCTATTTCTCTTGCTCACAGACGGGAAACATGGATAAATCCTTGGCAGACATCCATTCTCAACTCCCTCCTGATTCTGATTTAGGGGCGTCAACAGATGCTGGCTCTGATGAAGTGTTAGATTTGGGAGACCTTGAGAATGAGGATGCTGTGAGTGCTGGAGTAGATTCAGGGGCGGCACCTGCTGCTGGCTCTCATCATAACACCAGCCATGTAAACAGCGACAGTACCTGTGGCACATCTATGAAAAAACTGAACACACCTGGTAATTTGGGCTCGACTGCTGACACTAGTCCCGATTTATTCGACTTTCTGGATCATACAGATCTTCCCACATTATTTCAGGAGGACAGCTTCACATCAACTGGTAGGAGGATTCGTCAACCACAAAGATTTAAAGACTATGACTTGCATTAACCATCAGCATGAATGGCAACTTGCATTTTCTTTCACAGCACAAACTAACAGTTCAAGATCATGAAATAAATTATTGCTCAGGCCGCTCAAATATTATTTGTTTTAGATGGAATTTGATACTCTCGATGAGAAGTACTTCATTCCTGATTACGAGGAAGATTGTCAGCAAAATCAAAGAACATCAACAGTTTCTGAAGAAATTACTGAATCAAGAAATGTTTTGATAAACCTCGACAATATTCCATCTGCCTCTACTTCCAAGAAGAGAAAAAGAAAAGCTTGTCCACTGTGTGATGGAACTGCTACTCATCTGAAGCGGCATGTTGTGAGAAGCCATCTACCAGAGTTCATTAGTTCAGAAACAGCTTGCTGGCACATGAAGCCTCTCGAAAGTAGAGGTAAACAAAATGTCAAAACTCCTAACATTGAAACATGGTGTTTATTAGTAAATGGAATGTTCCATTTTCTCCGTCATATTACAAGGCCCTGTGAAACCTGGGCCAAGTGTTGGCCTTCACACTTAACCCCTGTTCGTTTAACGAATCTTTTGGTTTACCTACAATTGTGTTTACAGATTTAGGAAGTTCATTTTTGTTGACTATTCCAGAATTGCCTGGGGAGTTTCCTCCCAGGAAGCCGAAGATTTGGGAGATAAAGGTTTTCTCCAAGATTCAGAATTGGGCCCAAAATGTCTAGGTGAGCCAAAAGATCTTTGTGGTGGGGAAGATCTTACTGATGGTTGTGGAGACCTCACTGTTGGTGGGGGAGAGCAAGAATTCCCAAAATTGCTGTAGGGGGAATAACGGGAATTCCCAAAATTGCTGTATGGCGCATTTTGATACTGATTTTGATGTTGAAATTGTCCTCTGTAGGGACTGTTTGGCCTAAATCTTTCAGGGCTTTTATTCTAATTTTTTAGTACCACATCAGTGAGCTCTCCAATTAATTTCCTCATTTCTTTTACCTCATTTTCTAAGTCAATAGGATTTGTAGTAACTTGGTCAATTTCGTAATCATATAATCTGGTTCATTAAATGACACATGATGCTGTGCATAACCAGAAGCATAACCAGAAGATCTGTAACCAAACAGGGACCACTGATTAGCAATTGAAGCTTTAACAAATTTCAATGCTTCATGAACTGTACTGGGCTCCTTTTCCATTGCCAATTTAGCCGCTTCCTTATCTCGGCAACCCCTCAAAAAAGCTTCTGTAGAAATTTTGTGAATTGTGTCAGTGTCACTCTTTTTATAGCCATCAAATGTAAGGAAATGTACCCTTTGAGAGAATTCCTCTAATGTTTCAGTTTCCTTCTGACGGACAAATTGTAACTGGCGTCTGGCAGAGACAGGGGCCTCTTTGTGGCTAAATCTTAATTTAAGTTCTTCTTTTAGTGTTTTATAATGATAACCTAGCTCCATAATGTTGACATATTCAAGGGCAGTATCTTTCAAACAGTCAATTAGTCTGTTTAATTTTTTTCTTTTTATCCCACCCCCTTCTATTTGCAATGCGTTCAAACTGGAAAATGAACAGGTCCCAGTTTTATGTTCCATTTCCAGAGAATGTGGGCATTTTAGGATGGAGTGGGCTCTTGCTTCGATTTCGTCTATGATATATATGACGTGCATTTGTGTATTCATGGTCAGATTCAGAGGAGCTAAAGCTTCTACTTTTATGTGAACATTCAGATTTTTTATCATCAGATGTTTCCAAACTAGAATCTCAATATTTCTTGTGGTGCAATTTTGAACATGATTTATGCGTACTGTGAGCATGCTTAGGTTTGTTGTCCATTTCAGAATCTGTCTCAGTTTCATTTAAGTTCTTATGTCTGTGGTGTGATTTTCTGTCTGATTTTTTCTTTGTTTTTTTTTATTTTAAATCACTTTCTGAAAGTTCAACTTCAGAAGAATTTGCAGAGTCACTAGGTCTGGTATGTCTTGGCCTACGCCTATCCGAACGTCTCTCCGAATATCTGCGATTTTTAGGAATTACATTTAAGATGTCATTGAATGAGTCTGTCTCAGTTTTTATGTTTAATGACCTGTCAATACCCTTTTTATCTTTTTCAAGTTCATCACAGAATTGTTTATACTTATTAAATTTCTCTATTTTTTCTTCTGCCTCTTTGCTGTTTGAAACTTGGACATCTATGTCTTTTTTCATTGATTGTGTAGCGTCTAATTTTTCTTTTAGTTGTGTATTATCATCCTGCAGTGTTTTAATTGTGTTGGTGAGGAAATCAAATTTTTCTAGAACCTGTTTTTGAAAGATTTCCTGTTTTTTTCTTTCTTCAGTATCCGAAGATTCAAGACTAGCCCCTCTTAAAGTAATCAGTCCATTTACAAGCCAATGGGACCAGGTGTCAAGTGGGATCTCCGTTTCTTTATGCAAATCAGAGAGGTCTAAAAATCCTTTTGCATCTCGACATCTTATTAATTTGTGGGCTTTAGCATCACCAATTTTGTCCAATTTTTCAAATTGTTCTGCTGTTGCAGTTTGGACATTTATTCTTACCATGACTGCAATAACCGGTGGATCAAGTTAGAAAAATGTGCTGTTTGGAAACAAAATGATTGTGTGGACAAAAAACTAAATAAATGAAAATCCACCACCAATGTTAACTCAAAAGTATGTGATGATCGATAATCCAGTTGAGTTGCAAAAAACAACAAATTTCAATAACATTTTTGTGAAAATTTTTTCAATAAAATTTTTGAACAGACAAAGAAACTTTATGAAATTATAAGGTGTCATGCTTATACTCAATGATTTATAGAATTGTCTATCGTTTCAGGAAAAACAAAAAAAATTATCCCCCAAAATTTTATCATCGGACGTGACACCAATTTCCAGTCATTGTTTATCTTGACAACGGCGGGAAAATCGGATTTGAAACAAAAAATAATTCCGAAAATATTGCAAAATAAAGGAACAAAATGTTAGAATATTGCCTACAAATTTAATATTTCTTCATTAGAGAGCAATCAAAGACCTTCCAATGAAGATTTTATGAGAAAAATATAGTTTATTTGCATATTTCGGTTTATTGATGAAATTCCGAGATTGTTGACAGTACATATTTAAATCCCCGTTATTCAATTTTTATCCTCGTCGCCAAATGATGCAATGTCACATCATAAATTCATTATACTTGATATAATGACTATAAATTATACCTTTGGTGATTCAACAAGGAGCGTAGCTCGAAGACTTGGAGAAGTTGACTATCTCGTAGCAAAGGCTGTTGCTAAATGAATCTATTTCTGCGTGCCTGCCTCAATCCAGTGGTTAAAGGGATGTAATGCTATTTTTCCTCTTTGGGAGTATCTCCGGATGACACCTCTCACCGAATGGACTCTCAGATCTTCACCAGTACCACACTTTTGTACTACCAATATTAGAGTATGGTAGTACTGTTTGGTGCGGTGCTCCACAACATTTAATGAAGCGCCTTGACGATATACACTGCGATGCCGCATGAATCGTATCGGGCCTGACACGATCAGTTTCACGCGATCACCTCTTGTTAGAAGTTGGGTGGAATAATCTAGAAACAAGAAGACACATTCAAAAGATGTGTATCATTTACATAATCACACACAATGATGCGCTAGATTTTCTCTATAAACTTCTACCATCATGGGTTTGTGATACATCGTCTTTTTACCTTCGCAATTCGTCAAATTTTATGCCTTACAGAATGCGAACTGAGCTATTTAAACGCTCATTCTTTCCGTCTTGCACGGAAACATGGAACAATTTATCCCAATCAGTACGAAATTGCTCATCGCTTAATGAATTAAAAAAAAATCATATCGCCCCCCCCCCCCCCCCCCCCCCCCCCCCCCGTATGCAGACCACCTGCATATTTCTCGCACGGTTCTAGAAAACACAATATCATTCACAGTAGAATTAGAACTGGTTGTAGTGATCTGAAAAGTGATAAATTCCTCAATTACATCTCTGAATGTCCATATTGTCCACATTGTATAACTGTTGTTGAGGACGCAGAACATTATTTCCTTGTCTGCCCATCTTATTCAAATGCTCGTAATGCTCTTGTTGGTAATTTATCAAATCTTAATATTACTCTGAACTCGGTGGATAATCTATTGTATGGTGATCCTGTGTCAGAAACCAAAACTAAAACTTTTGATTTTTAAATTTGTGCAACAATTTATTTGTAGCACTGGGAGGTTTGACAACGAGTTTCCCCATCTAGTAATATTTGTAAAACAATGCTGACGCAAGGTATCCACTTCAATATTAAATACGCATGGGGGGGGGGGGGGGGTCACGGAATGGACGCGTCATCGGGGTGACGTTGAGCCAACGCATCGGTACACAGATTGTGCAGTCACGATGATAGTCACGGTTGTGCTGTTTGTGGCCTGAGTCGCTGACCACGGCATTTTCCCTACCTTTTGTGTGAATCAGCATGGATCTAATGAGACACGTCCCTAAGCTGTATTACAGAAGGCGAAGAAATGATGATGATGATTATTATTATTATTTTATTATTATTATATTATTACTATTATTATTATTATTATTATTTTAACACATCCTAATCAGAACAGCGCCCAAGCAGCCTTTGGCTTTGAATATGAATTGATTCAAATCGAGAGAGATACAGAATGCAAAAGGGACATCAACAGCTTTTCTTTCTTTCTTTCTTCCTTTTTTCTGCCTTTGTTACGTGCTACATATTCATATTTATCTATACACATACACACATATATATATAAACCCATTCAAATAGTTTATTTTACATTTATAAATTTCAAAAACTTGTTTGTTTCGCCACCGAACCCCAAAAAACTTTTAGCACAGTCTACAGGTCGTATTTATGGAGGGATTTCATTGTAACTTGGTAGGTTGACTCCATATAATGTCTAGATCAGAACGTCCCCGATTGGTCACCTGTGACGGCTACAGGGGCCCAAAGCCCGAAAACCTTTAGCACAGTCTATAGCTCATATTTATGAAGGACTTTCATTGTAACTTGGTAGGGTGACTCCAGATAATGTCTAGATGAGAACGTTCCCTTCTGGTCGCGATCATTCAGCCGTGACAGCTGTCCGAGCCCAAAACCCGAAAACCTTTAGCACAGTCTACAGGTCATATTTATAAAGAGATTTCATAGTAACTCAGTAGGATAACTCTGTATGATGTCTAGATGAGAACATCTTATTTTGGCCTTGTTCGGTCAACCATGATGGCCGCAGGGGCGCATTACCCAGATTCCTTTAGCAAAGTCTACAGCTTGCATTTATGAAGGGATTTCATTGTGAATTGGTAGGATGACTCGGTATAATGTCGGGATGAGAATGTCATATTTTGGTAGTGATCAACTGTGATGACTACACTGGAATGTAACCTAGATTTGTTCAGCACAGGCTACAGTTCATATTTATAAAGCGATTTCATTGTAACTTGGTAGGATAACTCGGTATGATGTGTAGATGAGACTAACCTATTTTGCTCACGACTGGTCAGCCATTATTGCTGCTTGGGCATGAGACCAAGATTCCTTTAGCACTGTCTTGGGATCATTTTTATAAAGGGATTTCATTGTAACTTGGTAGGATGACTCGGTATGCAGGCATGTCATTATCAGAATGGCAGGAGGGCCATAATGGTCCGCCTAAAATGGGTCCAGGAGGGCCATTTTTGGTCCACCTTAATTCATCAAAGGCGGGCAACTGGGGTCGGGCCTATTCTTGAGTTGACACGAAGTTAGGTGAGCTTTGCCAATCCAGTGACGTCACACAAATATCAAACAGTTTACCCTGGTCACCGGCAAGAAATTTGGTGAAACGAGAAAAATGTTACACCCCCCCCCCCAAAAAAAAAAAAATTAACCTTGACCTTACAGACCTGGCAGTGACATCCACCCGTTGTCCTTTATAATTGAGCGAAGTTAGATGATTGTAGCCCTAATAGTTTTGGAGTTATGCTCGAGACATGATTTGGGACCCTGAACATATGAAGGTCAATTGTGACCTTCACCTTGCAGATGCGACGAAAACTATTATACGCAACACACCTTCTGAGTGTCCTTAACATTTGTAAAAAAGTTTAACAATTGTACTATGATTCGTTTCTGAGTTATGGCTGAGACACGAATATTGACCGATTTTTAGTGTGACCTTGACCCTGAAGGTACGAACCCAGCTATTGTGTGTGACACATCCTCCCATGGTCCTTTATAATTGAGCGAAGTTAGATGATTGTAGCCCTAATAGTTTCGGAGTTATGCTCGAGACACGATTTGTGACCCTGAACATATGAAGGTCAATTGTGACCTTCACCTTTCAGATGCTGCGGAAACTATTATACGCAACACACCTTCTGACTGTCCTTAACATTTGGAAATAGTTTAACAATTGTACTATGATTCGTTTCTGAGATGTGGCTGAGACACGAATATTGACCGATTTAATGTGACCTTGACCTTGAAGGTATGAACCCGGCTATGGTGTGTGACACATTCTCCCATGGTCCTTTATAATTGTGTGAAGTTTGATGACTGTGGCCCAAACAGTTTTCGAGTTATTGGCTCGGACACACACACACGGACGGGCACATGCACACTTCAATCACTATATGCCACCCGACTTAAGTCGGGGGGCATAACCTCCCCCAAAGAATAATACATACTGGTAAATATATTGGAAGAATTGTTACTCAATAAAGAAATATTTTGATATGCTGCTATTTCGAAAACAGAACGTTTAAAAAACAGGAGTGTGAAAGCAAGAAAGGAAACCACGAATCAACTGTTCAAAACAGAGCTCTGCACATCAAGGGAGAGAACTCAACACACGTGGGTGAAATGACGTGGCACATGGCAAATAAAATTAAAACAAAGCTGTTGTGGGGTGAAGAGTCCTGCGTATTTTTTGTATTTTGCTGGATATATTAATTTAATATAAATAGCTTATCACTCAGACTTCTGATACAAATTCATGGATAAGGCTTTATATGTAAAGGAATCCTCACATTGACAAAAGGAGTGACATTTTACAGACATGAAACGTTGGTCATTTGCACACCTGTTTTTATTGGAATGTTTCGAAATTTTGTTGGCGTGTTCTGTGCATAATTATTGACGAAATATAAATTTTATAGTAAATTTCCTTTCTTATTATACCTACCGCAATTGTTTACTACAGGCTTGCACTACAGTGGAACCTAACTCGGATAAAATACTCTCTATTTTAATCTTTCCCAAGAGATTTGGGAAAGAAAAGTGGTGTAAAAACACCACGAAAAAATAAGCCCAAACTGGGTCGAGCGCCATCGGCGCACACCCAGTAAGGGACGCTCTTCTCTTAGTACAATTCCACGACTTCCGTAAACCAGTGCGCAAGCAGTAATCAAAACCATTCTTCTGAGTCCGCCAACATAGGAGGTATGTGATCAGCGGGGAGGAAGGATTCTTAACCGAATATGAAGACGGGAGAGCCTCCATGTAAACAATTGCGGTAGGTATAATAAGAAAGGAAATTTACTATAAAATTTATATTTCTTATCAACCTACTTTACAATTGTTTACTACAGGCTGAATAGACAATAGGATGGAGAGAATCACATAACCAACCCACACATAACTCAATTGCATTGGAACCATGGACAGAGGAAGAGATCCCTAGGCCTATCAAACCATAGCATCACAAACATTAGAAAAGACAATGAAAGATGAGGCGTATGGTGAAGTGCGATGCACAGACAGAAAGGGCAGTAACAGCACGCAGCTTAACTCACCCTGTAAAAAGCTGAATGGCTGGGATAGACAACAGCCTGAGCCGAAGAAAGAGGGCCCGTAGGACAAAGGTCCTCTGTCGGCTCCTGCAACTGTCGCAGATAAATGGAGAAGGTAGCACTTCTCCAGTAGGCTGTCAGTATAACATTCCACAAAATGACGGAGTTAGTAAAAGCTCCGAGAGGAAGACAATGCACGCACCTCGTGGCAGAAAAAACAATTGGTAATACAATCACCAGTAGCTAGATGAGCGGAAGCTGCATGAATAGCAAGACAAATCCATCGAGAAATGGATGCAGGAGAGATTTGGCATGTGAGGAAACGCATATCCATCCAGGATAAAGGCGCACCCCCCCCCCCCCCCCCAAGCAGAGCAGCGCCCAAGAAAGTGTTCATCTTGGAGTAAACTGCAAAGTCCTAGGCCTTTTCAAGGAAAAGAGCTGAACAAGCTTGGAGAGGCAAGGAGGAGTGTCGAAACAATGCGGTACCACATATGAAAAAGGTCTCCGATGCATAGACTTGTACCCATTGCTGAAGACCCCCAGAAACAAACATATACCAGAAACTCTGCAAGCGGTGTGATCGAAGGAGCGACAGAAGCAACAGAGTGATCGCACACCATCGACAGAAGAACCTTCTACTTGGCCACAGAGGCTAAACCAGTCGATAGAGTGCCTCCTTGAAGAAGAAAAGCAACTCCACTGCTTGTCTCTAAAAACCACTACGGAGGAGACAGGACCCGATAAAAGACATGCGCGAAGGCACAATGAAGTCGGGTCAACTTGAAACCTCCTCGGGCGACTTTGGCAAAGAAAGTCGCGACGTAGAGGGAGACATGCCGGAACCGCCGCTAACAGAGAGCGGAGCAGATTGATCCACACCCACCGAGGCGACAGGGGTGTGATCGAAAGGATTCGACGACTGCAAGTTCGTTCATATCTGGGATAGAACCTGAGGCGGAATCGGAACCGGCAGGAAGGCGTAGCCGACAAGACTGTCCCAAAGGAGGGCCAGAGCGTCCACGGCGAAAGCCATAGCATCTGGACACGGGGACACGAAAGTGTCCACGTGATGGTTCCAACGAGTTGCAAAGAGATCGATGGAACACCGCCATGTGGAAAAGAACCTGCCCCGTCGGGACAGGGAGTCGGCTAGGACGTTCAGACGACCGGAAATGTGTTGAACAACCACCCCGGCGTTGACATATTAACCGAGCAGTAGGAGATCCGAAGCCAATTCGTACATTGGTTGCCGCCCTGGTTCCGAATGTAAGCAACCACTGTCGAATGGTCGAACAACAGAAGGACCTGACGATTCAACAGGTGAGGGATCCACTGCCTGAAACTCAGAAGAAGAGCAAGAATCTCCTTCTGGTTGATGTGTAGAGATGCCCGATCCTGGTCCCACATCCCGTGAAGAAAAAGACCTAGAGGATCCAACGTCGCACCCCATCCGAGATCGCTGGCATCTGCCGTCAGAACGCGATCGGACGTGGGTAAGTCCAACGGGACACCCTGCGTGATCCACTGATATGCAGGTTTGAGGTCATGTCTAGATGAGAACGTCCCCTTTTGGTCGCCATCGGTCTGAACATTCGTCCAGTGGAGAAGGTGAGGATGAAGAGATTCTGGTGACTGAAGCATCAGAGCCAGAGAATCGACATTCGGCCTCCAACGACTGAGCAGAAAGTGTTGGAGAGGTCTGACATGCAGCCGATCTAGAGGAATGAGATCCGTCAACGAAACTCAGAGATCGAGCAGCTGGAGAATACCCCGTGCTGTCGTGGATGTGGACGGGGACAGAGTCAGAGCAAAAGCTGAGAGAATCACAGTCCTGGCCCGGGGAAGCGCCACCGTATTGAACTGAGTGTGGAAGGTCATCCCCAGATGACAAAACGACTGAGAAGGGACCAGATCCGACTTCTCCTCGTTGACTCTGAATCCTAGCGACGTGAGCAAGCTCAACAGAGTGTCGACATCCAACTCCAGTAAGGCAGCATTGGAATGCCTCTGGAGGATATCATCTAGATATTCTTAAGTAGCCACCCTGGACTGTGTGCGATGGAAGGCTATCACATGCGACATCAGTCGGGTGAAGGTCCAAGGAGCCTTCAACTGGTAAACTCGCCCCAGAAAAGCGAACCTGAGATACTTCCGCGACACCCGATGAATCGGAACGTGAAAATAAGCGTCTTGCAGGTCGATGCTGGAAGAGAAATCTCCCTGGTGAATGGAACGACGGAGCCGGCCATCCTTCTTCGGCACCAAGAACAGGCGGGAATAAACCCCCCACTGACTGAATGTTCTTGACGACCTCGAACGCCCCCTTGGCCAGGAGATTGTCTATCTCCGTGGACAAAAGCTCCCGACATAAAACGTCTGAAGGAACTGTGGTTGGAAGAGACACTCTGGACAGAGTGGGGTGCCTTCGGAAGGATATTCACAGCCCGGACCGAACATCTAACACCCAAGGTTCAGATGTGATGGTGGCCCAACGGTCTGCGAACTTTGCTATCCTTCCTCCAACCTTGGACGAATCGAGGTGAGGACCTTCAGTTCGAGCCCAGACGAGGCCCGCGAGAGGAGAAACCACCTCCTCTACTGAATGAAGAATCCTGAGACTTCCCTCTAGCCTGCAGACGCTTACCCTTACTCCGTGAATAAGAAGTAGAAGCGGTGGCAGAAGGATCAGCCCTTTGCTTCGCAGAGGAAGCAGAAGTGTACTTGTTAGGCTTTGAACGGCCCCTGCCTCCCCCAGAAGGCTGATCAAGCTGACGAAGCAGCAGCTGATCTTTGGAATGACGTAGGACGTCATCCCGGACTGGCGACACGGAACCCATGGAACAGTAGCGGACCTGCCAAAGAAGCAGATCGAAGAGCAGTGCGCTGCCCCCAGGAAGGGATCGGCCTCTGTCGAGTGTGAGTAAGATGCATGAGCGCCTTGGACAGCACATGCAAAGGAGCCTGTAGATCGTCAAACCTATCTGGAGGCAGATAGGCAGCTAAGGCAGAGACGACGTGATCGGAGAGAGAGAGAAAGCATACCCAGCACTCCTCTCGATAAGCCCAACATGGACTCCAGAGTCGTCATAGGAATGACGGCAGACTTGTGCTTGGAAAGCCCGAGGGAATTGGAGTCCTGATCCAAAACCGTCAAAGTCTGGCAGACTGATGGATTGGCGAAATCGTATTAACGATAACGCACCGGAAGCAAAAAGGTGTCAACCCTGGTGAAGAACGGAGCCTTCATAGGCTTGGAACTCAGCTTAGAGTCCAAGGCTGAAAATGCTTCAACCACCTGTACTGACTGGCATGGTCGAAGACGCCCAGAAGCAGGTTGCTCCACAGGCTGTAGGCGCGCGACCGATGATCGCGGCCTGGCTGACACTGTCGGCTGGTTTGACGGTTTGAGATCCGGAAGGAACCCAAACACAAAGTCAAGAGCTACCTCCAAGTCAGAAGACTGCTGGCTCTCGACATCAAGGATGTCTGACTCCTCCCTGGAGTCGGAAGACACATAGCCCATCGTGGGCAAACCAGCCGACGCCTCCCATGGTGTTGGCACACCAGGGGGATCAGAAAGCGGCCTGTTTCCAATCCCGGGAGGCGGCGCCATACAGGGCGCCTGGAAACCACTCGCTGCCTCGCTGGAAGCAACGGGAAGGCTCTTGGACAGAACCTGAGTGAGTAAGGAGAGGGCCTTCCTAAGCTCACTGCCCGTACCAGCCGGTTCGACATGGGGACGAACCAGCAAAGTGGCTTCACACCTGACCCTCTTAACAAGCGAAGGGTCACGATCCTCCAATATACCCGAAGCGGGGCGACGGGCGGCAGCCGAAACATCTGAGGGCAGACGTGTATAGGGGTATGACACACCCCGAGGATCAACATAGCGGGAACTCAGGAGAGTTGCCGTGGACCTCTGAGGGGCAGAAGGTCCAGGCTGCACATAAGGCGTTGGTCCCGCAAAACTGGCTGTGTGACCAGAATGAGTGGACGGAAAACGCCAATGACAAAATTGTGGTACTCGACGGCGCAGAGACCACAGTAGAGGATCCGGCCGGCAGCCACTTCCAACTGCGCCGAGTTGAAGTCAGGGAAGGCTGAGGCCGATACCCCCACGTCTACACTACCAGACACCGCTGCAGACCACTGCAGGTATAAAACTGCTGTGCTCAACGGCTGAGAGGACACAGCAGGAGGTTCAGTTGGCAGCAACATCCGACTTCGCCGAGTTGAAGTCGTGGAAGGCTGAGGCCGATACCCCACAACCACACTACAGACATCCCTGCAGACCCTTGCAGGGATAAGCAGAGGCCGGCTAAAAACGGTGCCCGATGACGTTGTAGACGGAACAGCAGTAGCAGCAGATATGACGGGAGCTGTTGGAATTGGCAGAAAAGGGGAGAGAGACACCTACAGTACACGGAGAGTGGATTGTAACTAAATCACCCGTGGAGTGGAGTTACCACCCAATGTATCGCTTTCAAGTTCTGTACATATGGACAAAAACACAAGCAATGTTTCAGCCAAGGGACCTCCGGCTTTAACCCGGAGGTCCATTGGCTGGAATTTTGCTTTTGATGTTTATGCTTTGCAACAAATTTGCAATTATTGCATGGGTGGAATCTCCACTCTGCGGGTGATTTATTGATAATGCACTCTCCACGTACTGTAGCTCGGCCTCCAAAGGAGGAGTCACAACCCTAGGGACAGCCTCAGATGTCGACTGGAGAGAGCGCATAGTCCCAGAACCAGGCATCTCTTCACCAGAAATCCAACAGCTTCCGCATTATCCACCACGGTAAAAAAAACTGCACATCCCCCACGGAGGGGGGAGTAAATCTCACCAGACGTCGAGTCGGGAGGCCCCGAAACGACAGCATTCCCCATCCCCCGCGGGAGGAGCTGCACATCCTCCACGGAGGGGGTATAACTCACACCAGACGTGGTCGAGTCGGGAGGCCCCAAAACGACAGTGTTTCCCCCTCCCCCCCCCCCCGCGGGTGCGAGAGGAGCCGCACATCCCCCACAGAGGGGGTATAACTCTCACCAGACGTGATCGAGTCGGGAGGCCCCAAAACGACAGCGTTCCACACCCACCCCGGGTGCGGGAGAAACAGCCACGAGAACGCACCAAAGGCGAGGGCAAAAGGAATTGCCCTAAAGGAACCGAACTGGAAATAACAGAGGTGAGAGCAGTAGAAGAAAAAGGTGAACTCAACAGATTCAGAAAGTAGAAGAGCACACTCAACTACGAGAGAAGGTGGCAGAAAAAAAAACTGTGGGTACACGACAGAACCCAGATGGCCGATAGGGACCGAAAACCCCCAGAAATTTAGCCCTCAACAGAGTGAAGAAATCCTGTCCAGATAGTCCCTCATTGACACCTAACTCCAATAACAATTTAAATTTATCAACCGAAAAATTTCATTGTCGAACCGCGTTGACACGATGTCGAAAAAACATTCCCGAAAACGGAATAATAAATAATATACAATGAGAATGTGGTTGAAAATATTAAGGAGAATATATAAAACACAGTCCTGTTATTATGCGATCTTCAGATCCATAATCCAGTCACAGGAAAACCATTATCGACGAGTTGAGTTATCACTGTATCATAAAGCAAAGATGGCAACACGTCAACCACAAAAAGAAGAATTGGTTCTGATTACTGCTTGCGCACTGGTTAACGGAAGTCGTGCAATTGTACTAAGAGAAGAGCGTCCCTTACTAGGTGTGCGCCGATGGCGCTCGACCCAGTTTTGGCTTATTTTTTCGTGGTGTTTTTACACCACTTTTCTTTCCCAAATCTCTTGGGAAAGATTAAAAAAAAAGAGAGTATTTTATCCGAGTTAGGTTCTTCCACTGTAGTGCAAGCCTGTAGTAAACAATTGTAAGGAAGGTTGATAAGAAATATAATGCTGAGAAAAAAATACCCCCTCTCAATTTTAACAGGTTGTGTGCCGCAAAGTCTCAAGTTCTGTTAACATATTGGAGCTGATAAATATTTATCGCCCGCGGTATTTTGCGTGAGGGGGGCGTTTATGATCCCCAGAAATTTTAGTTTAGGTGGGCCACTGCGGCCGATCGCCCACCTCAAAATGACAAGCCTGGGTATGATATCCAGACGAGACTTCCTATTTTGGTAATGATCAGTCAACTGTGACCCCCAGACGAGCATGTCACATAGATTCCTTTAGCAAAGACTACGAGTAATATTTATGAAGGAATTTCATTGTAATTTGGTAGGATGACTCATTTTGGAATGATTTTACTGTAACTTGGTGACTTTGGTTGGCATACATTAACTGTGAGGGCCACATCAACCCAGGACTCAATTCTTTAGTACAGTCGACACCTCAAATTATTCTTGTTCAAAACAGCATGAAGGGTACAGAACTTAACATACTCTCAATTATCATAATTCTTGTTTTATTTCATAATCCTTTCATAAACATTGAACATTATCCTTTTCATCTAACACTACACACAGTCAGCATTTCTGTGGATTGGGAAATATGGGTGTTGGAAAGTATTTATATTTTTAGCTCCTGGAGTTCCCACAGGGACACAGGGGATTTTTTCTTTGCTTGAATCAAGTACTTATGACTCGATAATACCACATACTAAATTTGGTTCAAATCGGACCATCAGTTCAGAAAATAGAAATTTTGGACAGGTCCAAAATTCTAGCTCCACCCATTACAAAAGCAAATATTGCGCCACAAACTTCATTTGAACAAACTTTATTCTACACCTCAAAAGGAAGCTCCATACGAAATATAACGTCATTGTACCCACCCCCCCCCCCCCCCTCCCTATGGGGCTGGGCAAGTTGATTTGAATAAGAACAAAATGTGATGTTAGAACAAGCAATCACCTCAAATTTAACTGAAATCGGTTCAGCAGTTTTGGGGGAGAAGTTGCAAGCACCATGTTCACGGACGACAAGTGATCACAAAAGCTCATCCTAACTTTTGGTCAGGTGAGCTAAAAAAAATAATGACAAAAAGATTTCCCATTTGCTTATAAATATTTTATTTTTAGACATTCTGGTGCATCAGTAACATTATGGAAAAATTCACAAACTGATTCCTGAAATTTTTTTTTAAATAATTCATACTTCAAATCTCCTGTCTTGTTTAATTATCTCTGGATAAATCTTGCTAATTTACAAAAAAAAAAAAAAAAATCATTGAACAACACTGCAAAATATACATAGATATATATATATATATATAACTTTCTGTGTACAGGAAATGTACAAAAAATATAGATATACTATTAATTTACAAACAAATATTAAATGCATTTATTTGAAAATTGTGTCAAAGTGATATATCAGATCATCTGAAAGCAAACCCTGTACAAAACAAAAAATCATAAATATCCATAAAATTTCAAAATTTGATGGTAACCAAAATCATTTCAAACATTTTTTTTCCCTCATTTATATTCATGTCTTTTTTTTCAAACAGTTTATGGCTCCACATTCAGGGCAGGGAATGTCAAAATAACTGACTTTTCTACTTACTCAGGTACAATTTTATTCATTAGAGTTTATTTTTTATTTTGTTCATGCTTACTAGAATAAAGTCAAACTTAACAATTACTCATGACACTTAACAACTTAATATGAAGCCAATGCCCTTGTTGTTTAATCAAAGATTTTGGCCAGAGTTTAGAATGCCTTAAAAACAGTTGTGGTAATTCATCCACAAACCCAAGACCAATACGAAAACACTTTTACAATTGTATTTTCTACTTATTAATATAACTGACTAAAATGAATCATCAGCATTTTAAAAGATATTGCAATTTGCCAGATCTTTGAAAATGCTAATGCGTCATTTCAACTCATTTAAAGTCACAACTAGAAAATACAATTCCAGGAAATACAATTGTAATTGTTTTATAGTACTGGGGCGTGGTCGCAGCTTTGTTGAAGTTTTTTTTTTTATCAAACTGCAAGAATATCGGTCTTCATATAAATTGTCATGTTTAACAATACCTTTTTATCCGTCACGGACATATCACATTGGAAAGTTATCATGAGAGAAAATTTGAACAAAACCATACCATGTGACCCCTCATTGGAACAAGAGCATTTCAATGAGGTCACATGATATGGTTTTGTTGCAATGTTCTGAAAAAAACCCTTTTTTTCACCTGCTCAATTTGAATATTACGTGGGCAGATGCGTTGATTTGTTAGGTAAATAGTTAAAGTTTGTTTCAACTATTCAACTGGTAGAGTGCAAGTTTACTTCTTACAGACAAAATCTAATCATCAATAATCGTTTTTTACAGTTCACTGGAAAGTGCATTTACACATTCTCCAATGAAATGTTACAAAACAAATCCATCTGTGCAAAATACGTGTGCATTCAACTGAATATAAAGTATACACAAAGAATGTGTAGTGACAGCACTTTTAACCCTTAAGGGCCTAATTCCGACTTTAATCACATTTTTCTACAACAAAACAGGTGCCCCAACAGGCAGTTTTGCAAGTTACATTCAAAGTGCCATGGCAGTTGTTTCTAATCCAAGAAACAACTGCAAAGTCATGGGACGGGGATTGTCAAAGTAAAGCAAAAATGTATAAAAAATCTCTAGGCTCTTTAGGGTTAACACACAGATTACAAAATATCAAAATTTCAAGCTGTAAATTTTTCCCACAATGCAACTGGGAATTTAACCAATTAGATCCTGTTTGACAGAGCTCAGTGTTTTCACATTTTTTCAATTTTCGTCTCCATAACATAGTTCAGGGCACCTCATTTGAATGAGCTCCTTGATTTCATTCCAATGAGAGGGTCATAAGCTGTTTTGGAAGTAAAAAATTAAAGTGTTCAGTTACTTGAGAAAAGTTTGTTTAGTGTCATCCCCTCTTTGTGTTCGACAAGTGGTTAATGTGAAAACAAAGTGTTAATTTTCGTCTCCATAACATAGTTTAGGGCATCTCATTTGAATGAGCTCCTTGAGTTCATTCCAATGAGAGGGTCATGAGCTGTTTTGGAATTAAAAAATGAAAGTGTTCAGTTACTTGAGAAAAGTTTGTTTAGTGTCATCCCCTCTTTGTGTTCGACAAGTGGTTAATGTGAAAACAAAGTGTTCAATGTCATCTTACTACTAAATAAAACTGTACCTACTCACACTAAGGGCAATAACTCCAATTAGAAAACAAGAGCCTCAAGTGAGCCTAAAATGCTCACCTGGCTCAAGTTGTCAAAAGAGATTCCTTTATTTATTTATTAGGGTTTAACGACACTTGAACAGCCATGGTCATGTCGTGTCGGTGACAGTTTTAAGGGTGGGGAAGCTGGAGTACCCGGAGAGAACCACCGAGCAACGACGAGAAGCTGCCAGCTCCCTAACATCTTAACTCCACACTGCAGCACAGACAGGCTTAGATTGGTTGAAGCCATTCGCACCATCGACATGCAGTACGTCTTAGTACACGGCGTCATCGTGCTGCCATGTGGACAATTGGGGTGAAGTGTCTTGCCCAAGGACACAACGTGGGAGTCCAAATCGATCGCTCAGACGGTCACCCATCCAAGGACTAACCGGGCTCGATGTTGCTTAACTTCGGTGATCTGACGAGAACTGGATACCGCAAAGTCACCGTGCCCCCATCAAAATAGATGAGTGTATCAGTATGTGAGCAAGAGCAAGTTTTTTTATTTGCTATGACACAACCAAAAGGCAACTTTTTTGGCCATTCATTTCTGCTGGTCCTAGGAAAGCTTTCTAGCAAGCTCTGTTCTGTGAATTTTTGTTTGGTTTTCAACTAATGTGGTTCTCTCTACCCCCATCCCCCCCCCCCCCCCCAAAAAAAAACAAAAAAAAAAAAACAAAAATTCTGGCATAAATGAAATACCTATGATCCAGTTATATACTACATGACAAATATGGTTCACATCTGCCCACTGAATCTGAAAATAGAAATAATGACTGCAGCCCAAAATTTGGGAGCCCAAATTTTGACTTACTGAGTTTCTTTGAAACTAGAGGCTCTAAAGAGCCTGTAATCGCTCACCTAGAACTATATATAAAAATGTGATTTCCCATAGGTTTTCCATGGTAACTATGAGCGACAATTGTGTGTATGTTTGCAGCATTACATCAACATTACATGAGGATCATTGGTAGGAGGTGTCCCAGTCCTCAATCATGTGAAGTTTCAAAATATTTGACTTTGTAGTTTCAGAGGGGAAGATTTTAGCAAAATCCATCAATCAGAATCAGAGAATGTCTCTGGTGGCCATATTTTCCAACCAAAGGGAACAAAAAGAGATCGTTTCTGGAGGGCCTCCTATAGACCATTCCTGCCAGGTTTAGTTCACATCAGCTCAGTACTTGCAGAGAAGATGAAAATGTGATTTCCCATAAGGTTTCTATCGTAACTATAAGTCACAATTGCAGTCATGTTTGCAACCCAATCAACATTAAATGAGGATCGTTGGTAGAGGGAGTCCCAGTCATGAACCATGCAAAGTTTCAAAACATCTGACCCTTTGGTTCCAGAAGATTTTTCTAAATCATCCAATCAGAATCAAAAAATGCTTCTGGCTGCAGTGTTTTTCGATGCACAGTAACAAAAATGAGGAGCATTTGTAGAAGACCTTCCATAGACTATACCTACCAGGTTCAGTTCACATCAGCTCAGTACTTCCAGAGAAGATGAAAATGTGATTTCCCATAGGGTTTCTATAATAACTATAAGCCGCAATTGAAGCCATGTTTGCAAGCCGATCAACATTAAATGAGGATCGTTGGTAGAGGGGGCCCCAGTCATCAACCATGCAAAGTTTCAAAACATTTGGCCCTGTGGTTTCAGAGAAGATTTTTCAAAATCCACCAATCAGAATCAAAGAATGCCTCTCTCGGCCATGTTTTCAAACCAATGGGAACAAAATGAGGATCATTTGTAGAAGACCTCCCATAGACTATCCCTGCCAGGTTTGGTTCACATCGTCTCAGTAGTTCCAGAAAAGAAGATGAAAATGTGATTTCTCATAGGGTTTCTATAGTAACTGTAAGCCACAATTGTGGCCATGTTTGTAACCCGATCAACATTAAATGAGGATCGTTGGTAGAGGGGGTCCCAGTCATCATATAAGTGAAGTTTCAAAACATATGGCCTGGCAGTTTCAGAGAAGATTTTTGAAAATCCACCAACCAGAATCAAAGAACTCCTCTGGAAGCCATGATTTTCATCCGACAGGAACAAAATGAGGATCGTTTATGGAGGACCTCCCATAGACCATTCCTGCCAAGGTTGATTCACTCTGGCTCCGCGGTTACAGAGAAGAAGATGAAAATGTGAAAAGTTTATGGATGCCAAGTGATGTGAAAAAGCTCACATGACCTTTTAGACCAGGTGAGCTAAAAAAGTGAATGTGCAAGACTAAAGTAAGTTCCAAACAAGAAATCTAAGCATTTTTGCAAGTGGCTTATAAAAAGAGGATTTTAAAAGCATATTAGGCTCATGGAGCATTAACCCCACCCTAAGGGGATATAGTAATTTGGAAGGAAAGATCAGAAGAGTAAATTCCACCAGCCTGAAGATGGCAGTAGCTTCATTTGAACAAAGGAGAAAAGGTTTACTCCAAAGATGATCTGTGCCATAAGTGAATGAATTTGGCACAGTGGTTTTAAAGAATAAGAAAAATTTCAAACTAGAGAAACAGAAGTTTACTGCCACCAGTAAATTCAAGTCTGTGTAAAAATGGTTAAAGCATCAACAATAAATAAAACAGAAAGAGAATTTATGGAGGCTTATTCGGGGGGGGGGGGGGGGGGGGGGTAAATTATTTTAAAATTATTTTTAAAGAAATCAGAAATAGGTTTTCATTAACAGTATTACATGAAATAAAATCTTTGGAACCCACATT
This sequence comes from Pictodentalium vernedei, assembly GCA_031216915.1. Classification (NCBI taxonomy): domain Eukaryota; kingdom Metazoa; phylum Mollusca; class Scaphopoda; order Dentaliida; family Dentaliidae; genus Pictodentalium; species Pictodentalium vernedei. Next base: position 396,177,581 of record CM062296.1, read on the forward strand.
GAAGCCTTCAGAGGGTTAAATTAAAGATATTCATACACGAATTAGAGACATTTTTTCCAAGAAACCAGAAAAAACATATGTACACAGCATTGAAAAGGTTTGATCAAGGCATCAATAAAATCTTTGAAAGCCACACTGAAGTCTTGAGAGGGTTAAATTAAAGACATCTACGCAGGAATCAGATAAATGTTTCCAAGAAACCAGAAAAAACATATATGTGCACAGAATTAAAAGGGTTCAACATAAAATAAAATCTTTGGAAAACACACTGAAGTGATGAAAGGTTTAAACTAAAGATATTCATACAGGAATCAGATCAATTTTTTTCCAAGGAACCAGAAAAAAGTGTTTGATCATGGCATCAATAAAATTTTTGGAACCCACATTGCAGTCTTGAGAGAGTTAAATTAAAGATATGCAAACAGGAATCAGATAAATGTTTCATTGAAACCAGAAAAAACATCTGTGCTCAGTAGTGAAAGGGTTCATTATAAAATAAAATCTTTGGAAAAACACACGGAAGTCATGAGAGGGTTAAAATAAAGATATTCATACAGGAATCAGATCAATTTTTTCCAAGGAACCAGAAAAAAACATACTGCATTAAAAGGGTTTGTTCATGGCATCAATAAAATCTTCGGAACCCACAATGCAGTCTTGAGAGGGTTAAATTAAAGACATGCATACAGGAAACACACTGAAGCCAGACATTTTCTGGACAATTTCCTGATTAAAATGACAGATTACAATGTGCCTGGCAGCAATGTTATTTTAAGAACAATGTTATTCTAGCTGTCAATCAAGGTTCTCAGTGAATGAAAATTTTTATCCAGGATAAACTACTGCAAAAATGGTGATTCGTCATCTTTTCAATACCCTCTACTGGGCATCCTGATTGAACTGGTGGCATTTTTTTTAACCAATCCCTTCTAATGATCCTCAGGATGCTTCATACCAAATAACAGTTCTCTGTTCCTTGTGGTTTGGGATATATGGGCTTTTGAATTTTTTTCTGCTTTTAGCCCCTGGAGTTGCCACAGGGCTGTGAATTTTTTTTTTTTTTTTTTTTTTTGGGAGGGGGGGGGGGGGGCATCAATCAATTACTTAGGCCCCACTTATACTACATGCCAAATTTGGTTGAAATTGGCCCACCGGTTCTTGAAATAGAAATTCTAGGCAGAGCCCAAAATGGATATGCCCCCACAGAGAGCCCAGATATTGACCTATCCACTTCCCTTGAACAAACTTTAATCTTCTACACCAAAGGATGTTCCATACCAAATATCAAGGCATTCATTCCCTCTGGGGGTTCATGAGAAGATTTTTAAAGGTTTTTAAGCTTTTGGGGCATTTATTTATTTATTGATGTTTAAGGTCACATATTTACGCACAATGGCTAATCATGACCGTGACAGTTTTACGGGTGGAGGAAGCCAGAGTACCCGGAGAGAACCACCGAGCAACGACGAGCAGCTGCCAGCTCCCCAACATCGTAACTCCGCACTGCAGCACAGGCAGGGTTAGATTGGTTGAAGACATGCGTACCATCGACGTGCAGTACGCCTTAGTACACGGCGTCATCGTGCCCCCATGCGGGCAATGGGGATGAAGTGAGCTTTTGGGGCATAAACCAGAGCCCGAATATGGCTGCTGCTGCATTTAAACAAAATAGAAAGGGTATACTCCATAGATAGTCTGTGCAATATATGTTTGAATTTGGCCTAGTGGTTGTGAAGAAGACGTCAAGTTTGCAAAAAGTTAATGGACGACAGCCGACAGACAAAAGTGATGGCAATAACTCCCACTGACTTGCAGTCAGTTGAGTTAAAAGTACACAACTCTGGCTTCCAAAGGGAATCAAGATATTATTGCAGTGGACTAACATACTAAAAATTGTTGGAATCCATTGATGTTTGAGTTACTGCATGACTAATAATATATAAAAATTAATACACTATGGGTCATAACTCAGGTAAGAAGAAATGTACAACACTGGCTTATAAACTCGATCAAGATATTACAGCAACAAACAAACATACCAAAAAGTGTTGGAATCCAATCATATTTGCTTCAGTTATTGACTTAAAATGTCGTAAAACCTACCCATCCACCTTCATCAAACCACAAGTCAGGTTGTGGAAGAACCTGACTAATTCTCAAGATTTGCAATCTTTTATCACCTCTTAACCAAGGTTAGTTTTATTTATTTAATGGTGTTTAAAGTCACATTTTTCGGCACAATGGCTAATCGTGACCACAATATGAAGACAAAGTCAAGTTTAGTCAATTGTTTATATGCATGCAGCCCATTTTAGAGGACTTCCAGACCAACCATTAGTGACTGTGTCTTGTTTTATAAGGAAAACAGAGCTTGTTTAGCACATTAAGCATGCACTGCTTCACTTTCGTGGGTTACCACAGAGTTTTTTGGTTAATCCTATGCACAATGATGGTGAAAAATCAAAATTTCAAGAGGCAATTTTTTCGCAAATAATGCAGGTAGGATTTTAACCAATTCAATCTTGTTTAACAGAGCTCAATGAGCTCTGTCAAATAAGACTACATTGGTTGAATTTCCAATTGAATTACGGGAAACATTTGCCACTTGCTGTTTCAGAATTTTGACATCAGTGTGTCGAGATTTCATGGTCTAAATGCTCGGACTTCCAAGGGAAAATACAGCAGAAAGTTGATGTTTTTGTCTTCTCTGATATACAAAAATTAAATGGAATACTTAATGAATTAGTATGAGAAGATTGCATCACCTAATTTCCATCATGTGGTTAGAATAGTTTCACTAGGCTGTTAGTGCCGAAGGAAACTCTATTGGTGTAGGTTCAAACCTGTGCTGTGCCAGTTACTATAAAAAACAGTATCCTTTCTTGATTCTAGAGCACTCAAGAAATCTGAAAAAGAGGTGTTTTCACTTATTTCTTCTGACTTCTGAAGTGAAGTATGTGGAATAAGGCAATGCAATCTTTGGATACTATTAATCCGTCGAGTATTCCACTGTGTTTCATACTAGCCCTGTATATCTTTGGTTAACTAGCATTCCCTTTTATGGTCTGTTGGTGATCAAGTGGTGTGTGTGGTTAGTATAGTTTTGCTACGTGGTTGGTTGGTACTGAAGGAAACTCTCTCTGCATGGGTTCAACCCCCCACCCCAAGCTTACTATAAAAATTAGCGCCCCTTCTTGATTCTATGGCACTCAAGAAATTTGAAAAAGAGATGTTCTCACTGATTTCCAGTGAAGTGGTGTTTGCAGAATTAAGTGATGCAATCTTCTGATACTAATACAGTTAAAACTAGAAGTCCCATTACGTGTACACTCCATATAAAACCGCACTTCGCGTACCCCACTTTTTGTGTAGAAAAGTGGGGTACCCAAGTGCGGTTAGGAGAGAAGCATTACATAATCAATTAGTGCTCGACGAGAAATTTCTTCCAGAGTCTGAACCTGATTAGCAATATTAGTCTTCAGTCAGCGAATTTTTAAAACCTGCATTTCATAAAATAATGACATGAAAATATTATATCTGTCTTTTCCAGATCATTGTATCCCGGAATAATGTCCGCTTTTAAACAATTCGCCCAATATTTTTCGAGATATTTAACTTGTTTCCGTATTAAAATAAAATGTTTTGCCGATATGTCATTTGGATTCCCCCCCTGTATAATTAAAGGTAAGTTTATCGCCATCGAACATGATCTTGTCCACCTTCATTCTCGAAACATTTCATCGAGACATTTTTAAATAAAATTACCAAATAGAGGAAGTATTTTAAAATAAAACGTATTCTGTGCGTTGCTATGTTTTTTGAACAATAATGTGACAGTCTCGGCGAGACATCCTATCTTTACGAAGTGCGGCCCCTATTTTTCAGACTCGGGATCATTACGAACTCGGCATATGATTTAAATATCATTGCAGATAAGCTGCTTCACGTTTACCTCAGTAATTATTTTTGACGAACTAAATTGAGAATGAAACAGATTTAATAAATAAACCCATCTGCTCCTTCCGGTCATTTTCGTAACAACTCGGGTGGATTTTTCAAATTAAGTTCAGTCTTCGTAATCATGAAACTTTAGAAGCATGAGAGACGTACGAATCATGGCCTACGGTAAACAAATTTATAGTGCAGTTTAGGAAGTGGAAGGCACCCACAATGGGATTTTCTTGTCAACTTCCAATATCTGAAAAAGGCATGAAAAATTGGTGGCGTCACTGGGGGCCGGTAGGTATTTGCCCCTTAAACGGTAGATTTTGCCCACATTTGCTTCCCACGTCCATAACACACACACACACAAACTCTCTCTCTCTCTGTCTCCCCCAACCCCCCCCCCCCCCCCCCCCCACCCCACCCCCCGTAACCATGGCGTATTCACGCCTCCCATGAGTCAACGATCGACAGTATAGTCTCTCCACTTTTAAATCTGATCCGCCGCGTCTGGAAATATTCTCCCTTAAAATTATATATATTTTCCTTTTTCTACAGCTTGTGGCCCTCATTAACGGGGGAGGGGAGCATTCCAATGAGGGGGGGCCAAAAACTATGTGACTGAAACAAAATATTGAAATTCACAACGCCAATGGCCGAATTTGGCCAGCACTCAGGCTATACAAAAATCTGCATTCAGATTTTATTATGTTTAAGTTTTTGTTTCAAAAACATAGCTTATGACCCTTCATTGGAACGAGCTAGTGGATTTTGAGTCTTTCCATTGAGGGATCCCAAGCTCTGTTTTGAGACAAAAAAATCAAATTTTTAGTTATTAAAGAATTTATCTTGCAAGTGCCACCTAGTCCTGTAGGCGGGTGGAGACTATTGGATCACCGGATTTATCTTCCTAGCATTTGGTACGTTTCTTCTTGGAAATAGTATGTTTATTTTCGTGGCTGGAAACTGGGTAGACTGATAACATTTTGGCCAGACGCTGTCGTCTGTATGTTGGTGTTTTGATAATAATAATTCTCCCCAGCCAGCATGGGTTTCTTTTCAACTGATGCTTCAAATGCTTCGGCCCTTTGACAGATTAATAAGTAAATTAGCCTTAGAAAAGGTGTTGAACATATGACATACCAGTATACAATTAAGCTCAATTTGTTACTTCTGTTCAGTGGCGTGTTAAATTAAATCCTTTGTTTGTTCTTAATCCCCAAGAAAATGTTAAAAGAAACGAAACACTGGCTACATTTCATCATATCACATCCCCCAAATATAAAAATATTCACAGGAAACATTTTTAAAATCTCCTGAAATTTAGTGCTTGCGCGGTCTCGAGTCCAATGATATTAGCTACAAATAAGATACTTTATTAGTTGAAACTTTGGATATTTAGTGCTTAACACGATGTCTTGATCAAGTAGTCCAATAATATTAGCTATGAACACGCGTCTCATCAAGCTTTATTTATTTTTTATTATTTGTTGCTAATATTATTGGTGGACTGTTTCATTATCCACATCATAGTATGATGCCGCAACACTACCACCGAGTTAGGGTGAGAACGGTTTGAGTTTCGCCGAATTGAATAGAGCATGCGTTTTGGCCCTAATCTTTTCAAAATCAGCCCCCCCCCCCTTCAAAAAAAAAGAAAAAAAAAGAAAGAATGGGAGCCAAAACTCGTTTTATCACCAATATCAGTCACCGCTGATATGACCGATTCCCCGGGTTGAATAAGATGTCACAACGTTGTTCTCATGACCATAAACTCAAGTAATGTATTCCTGGGTGGCGTCATTTCGTTCCCGTGGGGACACACTTCATCGATCGGAATGGTCCCGAGTTGAATTTTGATACCGTGTTTTGAAGTAGCTCCATGAAAAAGATGAGAAAAGCACGGATCGGGTTTACCCAAATTGGATCTGATCCGTGTTTTGAAGATAATCTCCCCCGTGTCTGGGGTTTCATAGCGGCTGTCAGATAGAATAAAAAATGCGTTTTAATTTAACATTTGGGCGGATTATGATGTTATATCCCGGGCGAAAAGCAGATAAATTGCCAGTATGTTCAAAAATCAAAAAATGTGTAGTTATCTGTACCCGTCCATTTCGGTTGAGAATCAGAATGTTTTTTTCAACAACAATGACCTCGATTAAGCGAGTTCAGACTATTTTATATCATGTAAATCCAATAGATGGAAGAGCCACACTGCTTCACGGGGTCGTCAAAATTCACATTTTTTTTAAAGATTTATTAGAACACAAAACGTGAATTATTGGACCGATTTTCACATTCAAAGGATTCTTTTGATCCAGAAAATTCTCTCCAAAAATATTTCAGGCACAGAAAAAGGATTTTGTGAAGAAAACTTATTATGTTAATTGCGAGGTGTTTTCCCAATCAACACTGATTAATGAGTAAATAACTGCTGTTATATAATCATACATAACGCACTCAGTCGATATTGGAATAATTTTCTTATATGGAGTGTACACGTAATGTGTCATGAACTGTGCGCTTATCTAGGCTTAATTGCGCGTAGGAAATGCGCGCAATTGCCTTTATCGAATGGCATCCAAAGCATGGCAGGTTCTCCTGGTTACTCATAGTAAACACAGGCAATGTTTCTGCCAATGGACCTCCGGGTTACCCGGAGGTTCATTGGCTGAAACATTGCTTGTGCACAGCCCATGTGTACAGAATTTGATAGCCTTACTATGGTCATAACACGCATATCGACGTGCTATTTGTGAGCATTTCATGACAGGACTTCTAGTTTTAACTTTAGTTCAGCCAGTATTCCAGATGTTCTGTACTATCCCCATATACCCTGGTTAATTAGCATTCCCTTTTTGGGTTTATCTGTGGTCGAGTGGTGTGCGTGATTAGTACAGTTTCGCTAGGCGATTGGTGCTGAAGGAATCTCTCTTGGCGTGGGTTCGAACCCCAGCTATGCTTGTTACTATGAAAATCAGCAGCCTTTCTTGATTCTATGGCACTTGGGAAATTTGAAAAAGAGATGTTCTCACTGATTTCCAGTGAAGTGTAGTATGTGGAATTAGGTGAAGCAATCTTCTTATACTAATAATTCATTGAGTATTTCCTATGTTCTATACTAGCCCTGTATATCCTTGGTCATCTTGCATTACCTTTTTGAGTCTGTCAGTGGTTGAGTGGTGTGTGTGATGGTTTTCCTAGGCAGTGAGAGTTGAAAGAAATTCTCTCAGCATGGGTTTAATAAACATTATGAAATTTTAATTTGTTTTCATGATTCAGTCTTGATTTTGCAATATTGTTTTTTTTAGAAAATCACTGTCATATATAATATAAATGTGTCGCGATCTGATCGACAAAGAGAATGCTTTTGAAATCGCAGTTCTGTAAAGAGGCATAACATTGGAAAATCTAACTCGGTACAAGAAATATAAGCAAACATCAAGTTCGCATGGAAAACAAAGACTAGATTGTAAAATGTTGTCAAACAACTAAAAATGACGAGAAAGTAAATACTGTTCTCGTGAAGGTGATTCTAACGATAAATATAGTTATTTTTATACAACTTTTGGGGCTGTACATAAACTGTAAGTGTCAGGTGTGGCATAAGTATGAGGGTTAATGTTTGTTTGTTGGGTCTAAATAATGCTTAACCCTTAAGGGCCTGGGGAGTTTTATACTTTTCTACATTTTGACAGTCTACATCCGGTGACTTTGCACTTGTTTCTAAGCACGTCCTGGCTGCCTACGTAGGCATCCAAGACTTCCATAGAAACAACTGCTATCATACTTAGCATGTAATATGCTAGTTTCTTCAGAGCCGGCATGTAGGGGCACCTATTTTGTTGCTGTAAGAAAAGACCGAAATTGGAATTAGGCCCTTAACTGGTAGAGGGCTAAATTATTTTTGGTAATCAAAATTGGTTCACATGTTTTTGCTTTGTTACAATTTATGGGAGAGTGCCTATGGGCACTCTCTCATAAATTGTAACAAGGCAAATCATTACAGACTAAATAAGTTCACTGCAAAGATAATATGAAGTACATCCACAGAGTATGAAGCCTTTAAGCAGCAGTACCTGCAGTTCAAAATAAAGCCCAAATATGGGCTTCCAACACTCAACCATTATGGTCAAGCCTTTATCTAATGTACGGCCATATCTGGCCAGTGCTTTTTTTTTAAAAATAGCCATTTGGGATACAAATTTTTTTTTAGTTATTTGAGAATTTGATTTGCAAGAATTTGATTTGCATGTACATGTATTGTCTTCATGTTAGCTAAAAGGCAAACTCTAAGGCCAGCAGTCTAATTTTGTTCAGAATTTGACACTGTTATGGGCTGTTTGTTTACCCACTTTTCGTGGAGTTTGTGTGCAGGTGGTTGATGATGCAATGCGGTGTCTCTTCACTCACAAAGATGGAGATATTCTTTCATTTCCAGCTTATATAGACATTCCAATCAGTCAGCATTTAATTCACCTTGAACACATCAAGATATTACCACAAGTAGTGGAACTAAACACCGTAATCATAAAACTCCAGTAGGGGGAGTCTTCATTCATAATGTCCTCAAAGATTCAATCAAATCATGTCTCAATTCAGAAACATATCTTGTGTTGATTATGAAGGAAACGAAAGTTTACGGTATTTTTTAGATTAAATTGTCTGCAATATTTCAGTTGGTAGGAAAATATTTTTAAAATATTTCGCAGGTTAACCTCCTGCACACTGATGTCAAAATATCTAAATTTCAGGCAGAAAAAATTTCCCATAATGCAACTAGAAATTTAACCAATTCAATCTCGTTTGACAGAGCTCATTGAGCTCTGTCAAACGAGATTGAATTGGTTAAATTTCTAGATGCATTATGGGCAAAAACAGCTTCCTGACATTTTAGTATTTTGACATCAGCGTGAAGGGGGTTAAGGACAAGTCTGGTTTCAGGCCATAACAGTTTCAAATTCTTTGCAAAATTAGACTTGTGGCTTGAGATATTTATTTATTGCTGTTTAACCCTTTACCCAATGGATCGGCCACATCCGCCCCCGTCATATGCAAATTCAGCAGCTGAGAAAATATTATTTTTCAAAAAATTTCAACAAAAATATATCACGTGACCCCTCTTTGGAACGAGCTCGTTCCAATGAGGGGTCACATGATATGGTTTTGTTGAATATTTTCGAAAAATTTAAAAAAATGTTATTTAAAACAATAAATTTTGATATTGTCTGCGTTGCATAAAGGGTTAAGGTCTTATATTTCTGCACAATGGCTAATCGTGACCGCAACATGGAGGATAAAGTCAAGTTTAGCCAATTGTTTGTACCCATGTTGCCCATTTTAGAGGACTTCCACCCCAAGCATTGGTGACTGGGTCCTGTTTTTCCAGTAAAATAGAGCTTGTTTACCAGAGTAAACAAGCACTGCTTTATTTCCTGAGGTTCCCACAGAGGGTTGAGGCTTGAGTAAAGGCTAAACAACCTGACTAATCTTTTGTTGGGTAGATTAACTGGGAGGACACCGGAAAGCCTAGAGAGAACCCATAAGGGTATAACGTTTATCAGCAGCTTCAGACGCAATGCACAAGAAATTATTGTTATAATATGTGTCACACTACACAAAAGGTGTACACAAGCTCGTTCCAATGAGGGGTCGCATGATATGGTTTTGTGGAATTTTTTTGAAAACTCTGAAAAAACAATAATTAAAATAATAAATTTTAATATCCCGTGCATTGGGTAAAGGGCTAATCATTTTACCCATAATTTCTTTTACCACTGGGTTATACTTATTTCAGAAAAATAATATATCTGTCAATTTTGTCATCAGTATGGACTTGCAAAGAAAAAGTGTATTGTTCTATTTCCAAAGATTTCCATCAAATATTAGAAGAGCCGCATTTCTCTTTGAAATATATGGACCTGGTTCACAAATTTCGATTTGATCAAAGTTTTCTGTAAAGCTTAAATCAATCTGGAGAAGATGAGCTTCCAAAATTTTTTACAGAAGATGAGCTTCCTAAATTTTTTACATTTTACAGGAAGCTCAACAAACTTGAGATTGCTGACATCACACTAATGTGCTGTTGAAAAATTAGCGTGGTTTTAACTATGCACACTGTCAAAATACCACGATTTCAAGCAGCATGTTTTTCGCATAATTCAATTAGGAATTCAACCAATACTGTCTTTACAGAGATCATTTAGCTCAATCCAAGAAGACTTAATTGGTAAATCAGCTGTCATACAAGACTGATTGGTTACATTCCTAGTTGCATTCTGGGAAAAAAATCAGGATATTTGAACATCAGTGCGCAGTGGGTTAACACTTAACCCAATATACATGATATAAAAATTTATTTTTCAAAGTTTTTTTCACAAAATGTTGACAAAACTACACATGTGACCCCTCATTGGAACAAGCTCGATCTAATAATTTTTTTTAAGTGCTCAATTTGTAAATAATGTGGGCAAATTTTTTCCAATTCCTTTGGTAAAGGATTAATGTGCTACTTTAAACAGAAAGTTTAGAAGAAAAACAAATTGTTTCTATTTATTTATTGTGGTTTTAACGACGCATTCAAGAGCCTGGGTAATATTGTGTCAGACAGTGTTATGTGTAGTGAAAGGCAGAGAGAACCACTGAGGAATGGAAAGTAATTATGGGAATATTTAAACTACATCATTGCAAGTGACCATATAAAATGGCTTGTTTATTTACAAGTTCAACACAGTGTTTCTCTAGTGATTATCAAAGGAAACTAAATAAATGCTGAAAAATTGTTGTAGCTCTTCTAAATTCAAAGATTAACCAATGATTGGGCTTTCTAGCAAGACCAAGCAATCAGTTTAGAATACCAATGACAGGTTGTTTTTTTTCATTATCAGTTTTATTACCATTAAAGACTTCCAATGTTAGCCAGCACTGTACTATTTATTAAGATTTCCATATGTTCGAAGGCTGGAAAGAGCATTGTATCAGGTACAGTGGAGCCCAGTTGACTGGATATCTCTTAACTGAATAACCCTGTTAATTGAATATAATTTCCCAACACAAAACCATTGGCCTGTTAATTGAATATAGGTTACAGAGTAAACTCCTGTTAATTGAATTAAAAATCTTGTTAACCTGTCGAGAAACTACCCTGACTCTTCCCAATTTTCTTTTGTTTATAGACCTGTTTGGCCTCAGCAATCCAATAGAGTCATTTAATCTATTATATCTTGTTTGACAGAGCTCCATGATATAATAGAATAAATGCTAAGTTTATCTCTAGAATACAGGAAAGTGACACATTCCCTGTTAATTGAATACCCATGTTAATTGAATAATTTTTATTGACAAAGTGGCTATTCAATTAACAGGACTCCACTGTACTAATACACTATTCTAATGCAGTTATGAACAGTGTCTATGCTGTCAGGTGCCAATTTAGCTAACTGCACTAAAAATTTTGATTTGGCAATAAAAAATCTTCATTGGCTAAATTTAGGTTTAGCACCAAAAAAGTGTGACTGGTAATGAGGCATTGTTTTCTCTTCAATAAAACATTGTGATTATCGAAGGCAGCATTTAATTAGATAAATACTTCATATGTCCTTCAACAACTTGTGACGTTATGAAGTATTTATCAAATTAGATGCTGCCTTCTGCACATTTATCTGTTATTATTAAGTGCAACAACAGGTGTATGCACCGATATTGTTTAGCCTGACTATTTATTTATTTATTAGGGTTTAAAGACACTTTAACAGCCAAGGTCATATCGTGTTGGTGACAGTTTTACAGGTGGAGAAAGCCGGAGTACCCAGAGAGAACCACTGAGCAACAACGAGCAGCTCCCAGCTCCCCAATATCGTAACTCCACACTGCCGCACAGACAGGGTTAGATTGGTTGAAGACATGCATGCCATCGATGTGCAGTACGCCTTAGTGCATGGTGTCATCGTGCCCACAGGTGGACAATTGGGGTTAAGTGCCTTGCCCAAGGACATAATGTGTGAGTCCGAATCGATCGCTCAGATGGTCACGCCTGACTATTAATTGAATCTGTAGCATAGATATAACAAAGGTGCTATGCCTTTTCGAGGATTCTGTCAGAACTCTGTGACCAATTGTCGGTTCACTCTTCAAAACCTGATCAATTTATTTGGATCAGACACTGAAAAACACTCCCTCCTCTCCTATTAGCATTTTGGCACCAAAACACTTTGCTTGGCACCAAAATAACCAGATTGGCTAAAAATTTGGCACCAGACAGTTTTGGGCCAGCGTGAACATTGGTTTCAATGATGTAACAGTGAGCAGACAAAAAGGCAAAAAGAACATTTTAACTATATAGCTCTTATTTACACATAACATAATTCAATCTATCCTCCAAATGATATTTTATACAATTTATACAATTGTTCTGTGACCATGTTTAGATGTCATGTCCAACATCATGTGTATATATATCTCACTCTACATCTCTGAGATAACATTGAAAAAACTTTCTGGGATAAAAGGGAGACAAGAGAAGTTAAACCAAAACTCCAACAAACTGACTCTTTTTTCAAAGGTAAATAAAGTGTTCATCTGATAGAATTAACTCTTAACACAGAAAGTATGTTTTAACAACTTTTTTTCAAATCCTGTCATGGCTTCTGTGATGCAGCCATGACTGTCTTTGATTAACAATTCCTGAAAATTAAAGTCACAAAATTATTGGTCAGAATTTTGATACAAGTACCCAAATTGTACCTATTATACTGGTGACATGAGATTTGCTTCCCTTAGCATGGAAAAAAAACCCATTCAAGCTGATCTCTATCAGCACCCTGAGAACAGTTGATCATTCCATCCATAAAGCTTCAACAGATGTCTTCTGCACAGAAAGGATTCCTATATAAATATAGCAATTCTTGAAGAAGTACTTAGTGGACCAGCTATACTTGACTGGTTGAGTTCTAGAAGCCACTATCAGGGCTTTAACTCTTTGCATGCTGGCAGATATTCAAGCCCATCACAGGGTTTTTCTTGTCATTGAAATAAGTATAATTTGGGCACATTTAATAATAGTTTCTCTCTATAAAATGAATGGAATTTTTCAACAATGATTTCTTGGGTTATATTTAGATTAAGTTTTCATCAAATCTAGTCCTGGCTGCTTCAGAGCAGCCATGACTAAATTTGATGAAAAATATCTTGAAAATACTCAGTGGTTTAAGAGTTAAGAAAAATTAGGGTACCAGAGCAAAATCCTATGTTTTTCTTGCTCATGTTTCATATTCATGCCAACACAAATAATATTTTGTTTATATAAATTTGTTCTATTATGAATTATTGGAGAGTGCCTGTGGGCACTCTCCAATAATTTGTAATAAAACAAATTCAAACCACCAAAAATAATCTAACCCTCAATCAATTAACCCCACACACACTGATGTCGAAATATCAAAATTTCAAGCAGCAAATTTTCCCCATAATGCAACTGGGAATTTATCCAGTTAAATTTTGTTTGACAGAGCTTGTTCTGCGAAACACAATTGAACTGGTTAAATTCCAAGTTGCACTACAGGAAAAAGCTGCTGACTGAAATTTTGATATTTTGGCATTAGTGTGCAGAAGGTTAAACCTTGAGGGCCTGGAAATTTTGGTAAAGCTAAAGAATAGGGGAGTCTGGAATTTATTTTGAAAATACCTGGTCTCCTTAACTTTTTTTTCATTTTTTACTTCTCTCAATCATATTTTCAATAAATGCAGGAAAAAAAATTTGATTCAACCCTCTTGTGTTGTATAAACCAATCTTAAGAGGCTGTATGATAAATGATAAACACTTTCATGCTGCATGTGTTCTGCTTGTATTATTATAAAGCGCCACCTACTGCTAGACAAGAAAATTTAAAACTTGGGAGAAATCATTAAGGTAATGCATTTCTACCACTAGACAATTATGGATGTCTACCACTTTAGTCCACTTCAAAATGGAGATTTTGTTTTTCAGTGTGTTAAGTTTACAGCATGAAAAGGGTTAAAATAACAAATCAATATGATATTGTTGGACCTGAAACAGTTATTGTTTGTTTGGAACCTGATATGGAATGAAAATAAACAAAGAAAATTTTAGGAGACCCAAGTATTTTTAAAATACATTACAGTGTCCCATATTTTTAAAGATTTTTGCTGCACTTAGACAGTCTACATCCTGTAATTTGCAGTTGTTTCTAGAGAAGTCTTGGCTGCCTATATAGGCAGTCAAGACTTCCCTAGAAACAACTGCCGAAGCACTTTGAATGTAACTTGCAAGTTTATCCAAGGACTGCATGTTTTGACCACCTATTTTGTTGCAGAAATACTTAATAAAATTGGAATGAGGTTTTTAGGGTTTAAAAAATAACTGATTGACATAAAATTATCAATGTTCCAAGCAAGTATGTAAACACTAAATATATGTCTGTCAGTTGATGATACATTCAAAAGCAAACAGATCCAGAGAGCTTGGATACATTCAAAAGCAAACAGATCCAGAGAGCTCTCTTTCAGAATGATATTCAGACAGAATTTCCCTACTCAGAAATTTTAACAAAATCAATACGAATCACAAAAGCCACAACAAAATAGAAAGAAAGTTGTTCTTTTAATGTTATAGATGTTGTAACTTCAGTTCATCGAAAACTGCTGGTTATTCATTTAATAATATTTAAGGTTGATTTCAGCATCTATGGCTATATCATGACCACAACACAAGTATAAAGCCAATTTATACCTAAGCCAAACACACTATAGAACTTCCATCCCACACACTGGTTACCAGGTTATCACAGTAAAAAAAAGAACTGCACCACTTTATAAGGGTTTCATGAAGATATTAAAATTGCAGACTATGATCCAAGAAATCTGTGTACTATTCAAAGGGCTGGTTTCAATACGGGTGAATATGATACAATCAAAAACAAAATAAAGGTGAAGAAATTTCTATTTTTAAGGAATGGGTGATCAAAGTACAGTACAGAGAGAGAGTCAATAACAGTAGAAACCTGTTCAATTTATTATTATGTCTGCTCTTGCGATCAATCAATCAGCCAAGATAAATTGTGGTGGCCCATGAAGCCATATCAGGTCATTCATGATTTCATCGGTGACCCCATATGAAATCAATATTAGGTGTGTGTCCATCCTATTTTTGTAGAAATAAAATACAACTGCCTCGTCTCAAAAATGGGAATCTTACAGCAAACGTTCTGAATCGTCCATTGAATGTGATTCAAGTTTCATTAAAGTCACTTGAACAAAAAGAAACAATGTGTTTGTAATATGTGTCCCAAACTGAGAAACTTATTTCGATCAACAACCCCATCCGATAGCTCAATGTAAATCGAAACACACCCAACACTCACAAGTTAATCGTTCCGATTGATAAGCACATCAGCACAAAATGATTGGTAGATACAGTTACTCCCCTTACACTGTAAACTTGTGTCTGCTTGTTTACATTTTCATAAGTACAATACACCAAAAAATAAATTACCAGGCCAGTTTATTCAAGAGACATACTGGATTTTGTCTGCCGACATAATAAATATGTTACAGGATGTTTAGTGGTCGGACATGGTGTCATGTGAGGCAAAGTGTGATCAATATTAGGCTCGGTTACTGCCTTGCCTACCATTGATCTCACTTCGTCTCACATGACACCATATCCGACCACTAAACATCCCGTAACTTATAATATCAGCTTTATAAGTGAAAAATATAAACAATTAATGGGAATATTCAACTCGCCAAAATTTGATCAAAATCTCATACTATTGCAATAAATTGTATTTAATTCTTTGCCGTCTGCAAACATATTGTCCTGCCCAGAATGAAAATATTTCATTACGTAGAAGACATATATCCCAGGTTATTGTCAGAACAAAATACATTTCCACTTCATTGGGGTTTCAGTCAGGGATATACAGTACAAGACAAAATAAGTTGTATGAAAACCACTATAAATTATGTATCTTTATCTTCCTACACTGATAAGATCAGAAACTGACATCATTTTCTGGAAAGCTCTCACTGAGAGCTTTCCAGAAAATGATGTCAGATTCTGATCTTATCAGTGAAGTAGCAGCAATATAAATAGTTTATTGTGGTTATACTACAATTTATTTTGACTTGTACTGTACCATGTTAGGGAGTTTTATGATTGGATAAGCTGGAGTCCCCATACAGCAAATCACCAGGCAGCAGCGACACCCTACAAATAGGACTAGTCTTCTTAATAATGTCTGCTTGGTACTAGACACTACAGAGTTTTTTACCAAGTCATGTCAAGCTGACCTGATGAACAACTCAAGCAGTACTTGCAATGACTTGATTTAACAAGACATAACTGATCGAGTGTCACATTTTTAAAAAAAAATTATTTATTTATTATGTTTGAAGTCACAATTAGCATCTACAACTATACTGCAACCATAATAGAAGTATAAAGCCTTCATTCATATTTATGTGGACCACTTAAGAGGACTTGCATCTCAGAGGTTGGTCACCACATCCAATCATACTTGGAAACTTGGAAATCACACTTGGAAAGAAGATTTTATCCATCAGAGTGAACAAGCCCAAATCGACTCTGCAGTGTTCCCATGGGATAGCCTACATGTTTAATCTGTTTATTAGTGTTTAAGGTAACTTTCAACATTTATGGTTTTATCTTTCAATAAAGTATGTATTGAGTCCATAGTTACCAAAATACAGTGCGTATCGAGGGTCCCTGATAAAAAGTGTATCCTGCAACTGCATATACAAGTGTGTGCTTGATTATGATAGTTACCAAAATACAGTGCGTATCGAGGGTCCCTGATAAAAAGTGTATCCTGCAACTGCATATACAAGTGTGTGCTTGATTATGATTTGTTTGTTACTATTTATAGAACATTACACAATTTCAAAAAGCATTTGTGAGAGATCGTATACGTTTTGTAGCCAAATACAGTTTCCAGGGAAACAACCTGTGTTTTAGGAGTGTGAAAATGAAATCTGAAATTGAAAGGCTAGTTAATCAAGTTACAGTACATCTGCCATGGACTGGCCATTTTCCACAAGTGGGCAATATTTGCATGGATGCAATAATGTTAGATTCCAAACAGTATAGGAATAATCACCAAAAATTTAATTAACCCTTTGATACTTTTGTATGTCTTATGACATACAAAATCACACAGCGCATTGATACTTTGTGGTCATTTGTTTTATTATTATATTTCGATAGTTTTAACCTCAATTCCTATTTTCTGCCGGTTCGTGCTCAGAAACAACTGATGATCCAAATGTTATCGCAGCTTAAAATACTAATATAATCCAGCTGTCAAGACTTAACTAGTTGAGTGCTAGAAGCCACTACAAAGGCTTTCAAAAATGAGGATACCAGAGCAAAAGCAAACACTTTCCTTGCTTACATTCATATTCCGTCAAACACAAATAATTATTTTGTTTATATGTTTTATTACAAATTATTGGAGAGTGCCCAATAATCTGTAATAAAACAGATTTTGAATAACATATTCAGACCACCAAAAATAATCTAGCCCTCAACCAGTTAATAACTAATGTGAAAAATATCTTATTTGTTCTTTCTGACGTTTGACTTTGCATTTTGAAAAACGTTGAAGAAACTGAATTCCCAGTGTCTTTTGAATGGCAGGATAATAATTTAAGTCGCAAAGGGTTAATGAAGCACCAGGTACAATGCTGATGATGTTTTTTTATTACTTGGTAAGGCCTAAAAAAATAAAAAATCTGTTTCTCAGGCCCTCACGCATGGTCCTTTTGGCTGCAGCATGCTCTCTTTTTATAACCAATTTAAACTTAAAAAAAATTAAAATTAAATGATCTAAGTTTGAAATTTTACCTAAGTTAAAAAAATTGATGAATTTGTCCCTTGAGTGCAAGAAGGCTTGGCAATGCTTTAGCATTGCAAAGCCTTCTTGCACTCCAGGGATGAAATACACCACCACCCATGCTATTCTGTAGATTATGAGGCCTAAAACTTGAACCAAGAACATGAACTTTTGATGGCAAAGAAGTAATTACTGAAATAAAAAATAAAATAAAAAACGGCTCGCCCGCATGCAATTTTACAAATAATGGCCTGAGAAACAGAAGAACTACTTTGTGAGGCCTAAATGCATGCATGGGCATCACTGCCCACACATGGATTACGACCAGTCCACGGCGACTGTTCTGTGTAGACTCTACAGATGAATTGTAAGATAAATCTATCCTCATCATGTTTATGAACAAAATGTTGTAACAGAGTCTCACTCTTGTTTCTAAGACTACATGCAGACTTGTCTAGATATGGCCTTAGAAACAAGAGCTTGACTCTGACAATGCCAATATAATGTCAAGTTAAGCAAAATCAATTATACCTATGCTGCCCACATAAGAGGAGTTAGAATTTTCTTCAATTAACATGGATTCACTCTATATCACAAATGCAATTAACACGTAAAAACGTAAAAATGTTCTAACAGTATGGTAAATGGACTGATGGTTAGAAATTGTATGCAATTAACAGGGTTCAATTAAGAGAAATCAACAGCAAAACTAAAACACTGCGAGAAATATATTCCACCCAATGGTAATAAACAATTTATGAGAACAAGAGTCTCCAAGGGGCCTTAATCTCTCACCCATCAAAGTGGTTCAAAGAAGTATTTGGGGTCACATTCAGTTAGACATGGTTCATCAACACTACAAAGGAATGAAGTCATGAGAGACAAATTTTATGGAAAAACACTAAGGAATGGATTTGAACAAACCTGAACCTAACATGTCTACCTGCCACCCCCACCCACCATACCCTCACCCGTAGAGTCCAAATATTAAGCCAGGGACTCAAATTGAACAAACTTGAATCTGATACCCTTGCGATGTCATATACCAAATATGAAAGAATTCTGACTGGAGGATCTGAAGAAGGTTTTCAAAGAAATCACCTCACATTGCACTAAGTTAAACTTTGGGCTCAAATATGGAGCCAGAATATTAACCCAGGGAATCTGTCCCACCTCGAGATGTTTTATACCAAATGTGAAAGGATTCTGAATGGTTGATCTGAAGAAGATTTTAAAAGAAATTCCCTCATATTACACTTAGTTAAAATTCAGGCTCCCATAGGTAGCCCAAATTAATAATCCAGGGACCAGATTTATTCAAACTTGAGACTTACCTTCCAAGAGATGTTGTATACCAAATATGAAAGAATTCTGACCGGTGGATCTAAGAAGATTTTTAAAGAAATTTCCTTATATTGCACTAAGTTAAAATTTTGGCTCCCACAGGGGGCCCAAATTTCAACTCAGGGACTAGGATTGAACAAACTTGAATCTAACCCTCCTAGAAGGTTCAAATATGAAAGCATTGAGACTATAGGGTATACAGAAGATTTTAAAAACGTGTGAACCGGACACAAAATTTTCAGGGTATAATTTTTTTTTTTTTGGTCTCAAAATTGAAAATGCATAAAAAATCAGCCAATTTTTATTTTTATTTTCGTCTCAAAATTGAACAAAATGCATAAAAAATGAGAAGTTTTTTCCCCAAATTTTGGTCCAAAATTTCAGATGGAACCAGACCTAAAATTTTCAGTTTAAAATTTTTTTTTTCTCGTCTCAAAATTGAACAAAACGCATAACAAATCAAAATTTTTTTCCCAACCAGACCCAAAATGTTCAACCCAGGGACACAATTTGAACAAACTTGAATTGAACTTAATTTTTGAAAGAATTTATGGGTGCTATCAGAGTTATGTCCCTTGTGGTTCCCCCTATGGGCACGACAAGCTTATTTGAACAAACTTGAATTCTACACCAAATTTGGTTCAATTTGGTCCAGTAGTTTGTGAGGAGATGTCGATAATGTAAAGTTCACGACGGACGATGACGGAAAAGAACAAGTGCCAGGTTACGCCCAAGGACCACCAAATTATTTAGAGCCAAAAATTCCCCAGCTTAACAGACCTTTTTGGCCTTGGTTCTTCCAGTTGAAACATTTTGTCTATTATATCTTGTTTGACATAGCACAGTGAGCTCTGTAAAACATGATATAATACAATAAATCCAATTTATCAACAAAATACACCAAAATTCCCCCAAATTTTGATTAATTGAATTCTGCTTGTAATAACATATATTCAAATAACAGAGTTCCACTGTACGTTTTTTTTTAACAGAGACCCTCGCGTAATGTCTGATGCATTTTCTGAGAAACTGTAAATATTTGTTGGTGGGTAGAAACTATACTCCCAGTGCTTTAATAGTACATGTAACCCATTCTCTCCGTACGGTAGGATGAAAACAGATATCTTTGCCACATAAATGCTGGGTGAATTAAAACATTACTAAATTATTTTATGAGAGTAATTTGCTGCAGTGACAAAGAGGTGATGAATATTGAGATTTATAAACAAGAGTATCTGTAATAGGAATGGTGATTCGATGTATTATAACTGGTGATCTTGTGATAAAGAACATCCCCAATAAACATCATATTTTCTCTTCTAATACCTGAAAAAATAAAAAAAAAAGATTGTAGATAAATGATTAATATACACTGTTACTTGCTACAATTTCAACAAGCTATTTAACTGAAAATAGAATATGCTTAATTCACTTTAAAAAATTCCTCAATCCAGTATAATTATTCCATTAGTTCCTTGAATCCTGCACCCTATGTAACATGTAACCAACTAACTCTGTGCATTTTTGCCTTAGTCAGTTTATATTTTAATGTAGGGCGTGATATGGCAAACTATTAACTAATCCTGTGCTATGCCTATGGTCGGGAGTGTTTGTTAGCTCACCAACTGGGAGTGTGGTGGCTCAGTGGTCACGAGACTGGACTTCAAACTGAATGGTTCACAGTTTGATCCAAGGGTAACTGGGTTGTGTTCTTGGGCACAGCATTTTGACTGCCCACGTGGGGGCACAGTGGCACTTTTTACTAAGGCGTACTGCACATTAATGGTGCACTTGTCTTCAACCAACGCTAAATCTGCTTGTATGGAGTAGTACTTTGGGGAGTTTGACAGTTGATTGCCACTGCTTGGTGGTTTTCTCCGAGTACTCTGGCTTCCTTCACCCATAAAACTATCTGATACAATGTGACCCTGGCTGTCCAGGGCCTATATTTCATCTAAATTTGGGAGAATCCATTTGGATTCTCGCGAAAATGGTTGCGAGAATCCATACCTGTCATGAGTGTCCCAGGATCGTATTAGGCCCCCATGGTTGAACCCTTGTTGTATGCTGATAACACATGTTAACCCTTTAAAGAAAGAGTTTTTAATTTTTAAAACATCAACTGAATTTTAAAAAAATATAATCAATATTTACCAATAAAACCTTGCAAGATTGGATGTCATTGGAACTGGCTCTATGAGCCGGTTCAATAACAGCCATATTTGTACAATTTTATTGACAAAGTAAGTGTCAGGATATTCCAGATCATGTCAGTGCTGTATTGGTTAATTTGCTGCTGTGATGTTAGTTAAAGGGTTAAAATGACTCAATTCTTTGCAAATCCAAGCAGAGGTGCATCCAGAATCTACATGGATTCTCGCTGGTTTTGTTGAGCGAATCTTTGCGTGAATCGATTCTTGGATTCTCATTGAAATATAAGCCCTGCTGTCAAAAGTGTCAACAAACCCCAATAAATAAATAAGCTCACCAACTAAGGCCAAATAAAAATGAAAGTGTCAATGACACTGTAGCTCAACTTGTCAAGACAAAGACATGTACATGTATAGTATGTGACACAGCAATGACAAACATCTAGGTAATGACCTGATAACAAAGGTACATATAAAGTATTGTAACGGTCTGTACATAAATACTGACCGTTGCCTGTAACAAATGTATAGGTAAAGTATTGTAAAGGTGGGTGACAGTCAGATGCTAAACTAGAAAAGAAATCTTTGAGTCCCAGAGTGGGTCTGTTTGTTTGTTTGTTGGTGGTTAACGCCACATATTTATGCACCATGGCTAATCGTGACACAACATGGAGATGAAGTCAAGTTTAGTCAATCGTTGATCAACATGTTGCCCATTTTAGAGGACTTTCACCCCAAGCATTGGTGACTGGGTCCTATTTTACTAGTAAAGCGGAACTGGTTTACCACAGTAAACAAGTGCTGCTTACTTCCCAGGGTTCCCACGGGGAAAAGAGTGGGTCTGACTCAACCCCAAAATATTTGTTCTCATAGCACAGTGATAACAAAGGCACCCCAAAACACACTCGTTCCTGTCCCAAGGTGAAAACAAAGGTACCCAAGAAGTTTTGTGAAGATCAGTTCATAAATACGAACTGTATAGAACTTGTGACAAAAAACTGATTGGACCAAATTTTGGTACAAAATGGCCACTGGCAGCCATCTTGAATTTTGGACCGCACCCAGAAACACTCATTCTCGTCCCAAGGTGATAACAAAGGTACCCAAGAAGTTTTGTGAAGATCGGTTCATAAATACAGCCTCTACCCTGAGCCGTATTGACATGTGTGCTTACATTGTGTAAGTAGTACTGAATAAATCAAAGTTCATCTAATTTGCATAATTTCTGCACGAAAAAAAAAAAACCTTACAATATGTGATGTATTCCATATTACTATACATTCATACAAAAATTTATTCAAATCAAAACTTTCATACAGAAGTTCTGTATAAAAGACTGATTGCACTAATTTTGGTACAAAATGGCTGCTGGTGGCCATCTTGAATTTTGGACCACACCCAAAAACACTCGCTCTCATCCCACGGTGATAACAAAGGTACCCAAGAAGTTTCGTAAAGATTGGTTCATAAATATGGCCTCTAGTCTGAGCCATATAGAAGTTGTGTACAAAAAACTGATTAGTCCTAATTTTGGTACAAAATGGCCACTGGCAGCCATCTTGAATTTTAGACAGCACCCAGAAACACTCATTCTCGTCCCAAGGTGATAAGAAAGGTACCCAAGACATTTCGTGAAGATCAGTTCAAAAATACAGACTCTAGCCCGAGCCGTATTGACATGTGTACTTACTGTGTGTAAGTCGCAATGAAAAAATCAAAGTTCATCTAATTTGCATAATTTCTGCACGAGAAAAAAACCCGTATTATATGTGATGTATCCCATGGTACTAAACATTCACACAAAAAATTATTCAAATCAGCGCTTTCATATGGAAGTTCTGTGCAAAAATCTGATTGCACCTAATTTTGTACAAAATGGCTGCCATCGGCCATCTTGAATTTCGGACCAGACCCAAAAACACTCGTTCTCGTCCCACAGTGATACCAAAGGTACCCATGAAACTTCGTAAAGATCGGTTCATAAATACGGCCTCTAGCCCGAGCCGTATTGGCATTTGCACTTACAGTGCTGAAAGTAACACCAAAAAACATCAAAATTAGTCTAATTTGCACAATTTACGCACGTGAAAAAAACCCATATTATATGTGATGTATCCCATGGTACTAAACATTCATACGAAAAATTATTCAAATCAGAGCTTTCATGTGGAAGTTCTGTACAAAAAACAGATTTCTGCATCGTCGGTACAAAATGGCAGCTGGCGGCCATCTTGAATTTCGGACCACACCCAAAAACACTCGTTCTCATCCCACGGTCATAACAAAGGTACCCAAGAAGTTTCGTAAAGATCGGTTCATAAATACGGCCTCTTGCCCGAGCCGTATCCAATTGTTGACGTACGGACAGACGGCCAGACGGACGACGGGCCATGACAAAAGCTCAAATTTGGCTTCGCCAAAGTTGAGCTAAAAATCAGTGAGGGAGGGAGGATTTTATTTTTATTTTTTTTTTTAATTTTTTTTTTTCGTGCAAAGGGTTGAGTATACTCAGTAAATCTTTTTGCTGTCTTTCCACTTGAAAAAGAGAAATGGTTGTATTTTAGTGTAATATACCTTTTATAACTAACTGATGTAACAACAGCTAAAAGGATTTGTATTTTATTGTTCTTCTTAATGGTATAGATCTGTGAAACATGATCCATTAGAATAGGCCCCCGTGAGTAACCAATGCTTGGGGTAAGAGTCCTTTAAAATGGGAAACATGGCTCTAAATGATTGGTTAACTTGAGTGAGTTTAAATCTGTTGCAGCCATTATTAGCCATTGTGCAGAAATATATGACCTTAAACACCAGCAAATAAATAGATAATTAAATCATGATCCAGTATATTAGAATTTGCCTTGTTACAGTTTATGGGAGAGTGCCTCTGGGCACTCTCCCATAAACTGCAACAAGAAAAAACAATTTACTGCAAACACAGCTAATTAATTATATTTCACCACCTGCGGCAACCGCGTTGTGTCTTTGGGCAAGACACTTCACCCCGCTTGCCTACATGGGGGCACGATGACGCTGTGTACTAAGGCGTACCGCACGTCGATGGTGCATCTTCAACCACTCTAATCCTGCCTGTGCCGCGGTGCTGAGTTCAGAGTTACGATGTTAGGGAGCTGATAGCTGCTCGTCATTGCTCCGTGGTTCTCTCCGGGTACTCCGGCTTCCTCCACCCGTAAATCTGTCACCGACATGATATGACCCTGGCTGTTAATGTGTCGTTAAACCCAAATAAAAAAAAAAAAAAATTATATTTCAAGAAATGTGAAAAAAATGACCATTCCAAGTTTTCTCAAATTCTTAAAAAAAAAACATGACTTAATAAAAATGTCTGATGAGGAGGTTCAAATCCAATGAGGGAGGGCCTGAGAATCAAAACATTATTTTTTTTAGCCTAATGCAAGCAGTTTTATATGGATTAGTCACTCATTTCTTTCTGGTTATAAATAAGATCAACACTAGTATACAACTGCCCCTGTATATTGCACAGCCTTAGAGAGTGAGCATTTTCATGTAGTGTGTGATCTGGCAGTTACCATTTTTTATTATAAACATAGTGACCATTGTTCAGTGTGTTATGGTAGATTAGTACCCGAAGAAAAAAAAATTAAAGCCCGAGACGAAGTTGAGGGCGTTAATTTTTTTTCTGAGGAGGCTAATCTACCATAACACACTGAACAAAGGTCACTATGTTTTTTATTATATTGAATGACCTTTGAAAGGGATGTATCTTTCAGAGTTTTAAATAAATCAATAACAAATAGGCAGACTAAGACACTGATTCAGTTCACATACGTCGAATGTTTCAAATGAAGTTGATTTCCCCTTTGTGCCCAAAAACTCCCTGAACATCTTTACACTTCTGTCAACACTTCGCTTAGTTGATGAACTCTCCTTTGATCTTAAAAGTTCTTCGATATTTTCATCGGTAATATTTGCGAAAGCCATGTTTGTTGTTGTCGTCTGATTTGAGACGAAAGAAAAGCTTCGGAAATCTTCGGAAACAGCGTGTTATTTTCTCCCTTTCGTCAATTTTCGGATTTAGCGTGTGATATTACAAAATCACCGCGTCATAGCGTGTGTTATTACAAACAATAACAACAGTCGCGATGGACTATCAAATGTTGTTGGGCGGAGTCAACAGGCATGATCACACAAATTAGCAAATTGTATCTGTCCAATCAGACGTCGTCTTTTGTCTAGTTTTATTCATGAAGTATAATAAAACCATATAACACATGTTAACTCTTTACCCAAAAGGGTGACTAACCCTGCATAACACAAGGTTAGTCACACTTTCTGGTTACAAAAAAAAATTCTTTATTAACTGATTAACTAACCATGAACACTATACAGCCTTAGTGTAAATCTCATCTGTAGCAACTCTTTACCCAGTGTAATGACTAAAAAGCAGCCAGTAATATTCTCAATGAAAGTGTGAATGACACTGCAGCTCAACTTGTTCAAGGAGGGACTGAACTAAATAGAAAGATCCAGTAATGCCAAGTCATTCACTCAAGTTTCTACAGAAAAGACATCACACCAAAGCTACGTATGAAATTTGAAAAGGATCGGGTGAGAGGTGTGGCTTGTAGAATCTGCTAATGGAATTGCTGACAATTTACATGCCAAATCCAAGTTGGCCACTGACAGCCATGTTTTTTCAACGAAATTAAGATAAAATTGATAGCTCCTGTCTAGACATCACACCAAAGGTACATACAACATTTTGAAAAAGATGGGGGGAGAGACGTGTACTGTAGGGTGTGCTAATGGGATTGTTGACAATTCATATGCCGAATCCAAGATGGCAGATGGCAGCCATGTTTTTCAACAAAATTCTGAAAACTTTGATAGCTCCCATCTAGACATCACACCAAAACTACATATGAAATTTGAAAAAGATTGGGTGAGAGATGCAGCATGCAGGGTGTACTAATGGAATTGTAGACAATTTATATGCCAAATCCAAGATGGCTGCTGGAGACCATATTTTTAACAAAATTCAGAGCAATTTGATAGCTCCCATCTAGATATCACACCAAAGCTATATATGAAATTCACAAAAAATTCTGGTGAAAGATGGGGCATGTAGGGTGTGTTAATGGAATTGTTGTCAATTTATATGCCATATGTTAGATGGGCACTGACAGCCATGTTTATCAATGAAATTCAGTAAAATATGATAGCTCTCACCTAGACATGGCCGCAAAGCAGTATATGAAATTTGGGATTGATTGGGTGAGAGCTGCAGCCTGTAGGGTGTGCTAATTGTTGGACAATTTATATCCAAATCTCGAGATGCCTGCTGGTGGCCATGTTTTTCAACAAAATTCAGAAAAATTTGATAGCTTCCATCTAAACATCACGCCAAAGCTGTGTGTGTGTGTATGTGCCCATATGTATCTATATGACGTTGGTTTGTTACCAGCTACCAGTCACCTGAACATTTTCATAATCATTCTATAATTCAGCTGAAATGTATTATTCGACATACGATATTTTGATCACTTAATTACCTTTTGAATCTGTCCCGCCAATCTGCAAACAAACCACTGGGAATGGCAGGAAGACAGCCAATCTGGCTATATCATTTTCTGCAGCACATGTAATTCATTTTATATTGGTAGATATATTGCTATATAATGTTCTCTGTGAAACTATGATACATTCAATGTATTTGTATATAAATATATCCTTGCGCTACAAGTAAAGTTATAAAGCTATCAGTGAAATCTGAAAAAGATCAGGTGAGAGACGTGGCCTGTAGGGTGTGCAAATGGAATTGTTGACAATTTATATGCCAAATGTAAGATGGCCACTGGCAGCCATGTTTATCAACAAAATTCGGAATAATTTGATAGATCTCATCTAGACATTTCCCCAAAGCTACATATGAAATTTGGGACTGATCGGGTGAGAGCTGTGGCCTGTAGGGAGTGCTAAAGGAATTGTTGGACAGTTAATATCCAATTCCAAGATGGCCATTGACCGTCACGTTTTTCAACGAAATTAAAAAAAAAATAGCACCCATCTGAACATTGCCCTAAAGCCGCGTATGAAATTTGGAACTGATCGAGTGAGAGCTGCAGCATGTAGGGAGTGCTGTAGGAATTGTGGACCGACAAACACATGACGGATCACAAGCCATTCCAATAGCTCATACTTGACGTTGTCAAGTTGAGCTAAAAAGCATTTAAACTCAGCTTATAAACCCTCATTGGAATGGATTGTGGAAAGTTTTTTTTCAGTGAATTAGGCATATATATTAATATTCTATTTTCAATTAACAGCTTGTTTTTCAAATATTACAGGCCTGGACAAATTGAGCAAACGATCATTTTTGTTTGCCTCAAAAGAAATGAAGTGACCGTTTTTCTATTATCTTGCATGTCTAAACCGTAGGTATATAACAAGAATGTTTTCCAGTAATTGCTCATCATATTCATCTGGTATCTCTTCTAGAATGACGATCTACTTTATGTAGATGACAGAACTTAGTATTCTATGACTTTGGCAATGAAATGTTGTAATGTAATACACTGTTGAAAGAAGAATGGAGGCGAAATGGGTAAGTGTGCTGGCACCTCATTCTAGAGATTCTGGGATTGATCATCAGTCAGACAAGTTCTCAAGGTGTCTGAACACTCTCCAGCAGCATCAATTGGGAGGTTGATGCTGTCACTGCATACCGTCTTAGTGGGTGGGGATGTAAAATGGCTGTCCCCTTAGTGTGGTCACTGGGGAAACAAACAGGTCTAAACCGGGAACAAATTTGCAATCACCATACTTGTCACATTTCAGGCCATTTTTGCGACAAGAACATATATTGGTGCTGCATGGTGATCTGCTTGTTAACTTACATTGCCATCGTAAAAATTTTAGAGGAAAATCTTAAACTGCTTCCAGGTCCGTAGTAATTAAAACGTTTTCAGTTCCGTCTAATTTCCAGCCCCATTTTTTTATCTAGAGCATCAAGTTTCAGTGTGCTGCATATGACAACTTGCAGATGCACCCTTAAGCTGTGAAAATAAGCAGCATGTTGACTTGGTGGCAATTTGAGAGGCTCAATGGACATTCGACTAGTGGGATACATGTCCATGAATTTATTTGCCTCAAGGCTGTCGGGATATCTGATGTCTTCCCATCATTTTGTATTTTGAAAAGTTGTAGACCACTAAAGCCAACCTCGTCCACTATTGATGTTGCATTCTGAATTGTGGATGTCTCATACTGAACTCGAGCTGTCTACAGACAGATTTGTTTTTCCATGCAACCGCTCCAGGCATGTACAAAA
Source organism: Pictodentalium vernedei (assembly GCA_031216915.1). Taxonomy (NCBI): domain Eukaryota; kingdom Metazoa; phylum Mollusca; class Scaphopoda; order Dentaliida; family Dentaliidae; genus Pictodentalium; species Pictodentalium vernedei. The sequence continues at coordinate 396,206,200 of CM062296.1, forward strand.
AGAATGTGTGCTTGCTTCATCTTTCCAGATTGTGACATCAATGTCTTATACAGGTATTCTTGCTTGCGAATACATATACTGTGGAGCCCACTTAATTGGATATCTCTAAACTGAATAAACCTGTTAATTGAATATAATTTCCCAACACAAAACCATTTACCATACCTCCATTATAAATTTGACCTGTTAATTGAATATAAGTTATAGAGTAAACTCCCGTTAATAGAATAAAAAATTGTGTAACCTGTCGAGAAATTACCCTGACTCGCCAGTTTTCCTTTCTTTATGGACCTATTTGGCCTCAGTACATCCAATATGGGCAATTAATATATTATATCTTGTTTGTCAAGAGCTCACAGAGCTCTGTCAAACAAGATATAATAGAATAAATGCTAAGTTTATCTCTAGAATACAGGAAAGTGACACAATCCCTGTTAACTGAATACTCCTGTTACTTGAATCATTTTCATTGGCAAAGTGGCTATTCAATTAGCAGGGTTCCACTGTATAAAAATTGTTAGTGGGTATGGGCACAAAAGCCTCACAGATGATTACCCTTTGCCTAACATGACCAGAAGACAATTGAAAAAAATGGTCCCCAATTGATATGAGCTTGACAAGCTTGTATGTTTTGAAGGCAAAATTAAAAACAAAAATACAATTTGACTGGAGATTTTTGTGAACAGTATAGCCTGGTTATGGAGTCTTGAATAACTATTTTTTTTAAGTTTTTGCATCAAAAACATAGCTTATTTGCAAAAATTGAATGGTGATTTTTGTGAATAGCGCTCGCCGGTACTGGCTATTATTTTGGATAAAGGGTTAACTTCCTGACATTAATGCTGATAAATTCAAATCTCAATGAGCTCTGTCCAACAATACTGTCTTTGTTGAAAAATCTGTAGTACGGCAATGTGATACCATTCAACAGTTTTTGGTAACACAAAGTGATTTTCAGTGTCATCATGTTACTATGATAAAAGTCTTTTTCGACCCTTGTTGTACTTTATGTAGTTGGAGCATACACATTTCGACAGTGCCAGAAGTTTTCATTTGTAGATTAGTCATCCCTATAAAATATTTTGTTGATACAAACCTGTAGTAATTAGGTTTGAAGGGTCCTGCTTTATTCAATCCAAGATATTTAGCTTGGTCATCTGACAGTTCTGTTAAATGTGCATCAAACGAAGATAAATGTAAACTTGCTACATACTCATCTGAAATAGAAAAAAAACAATTAATTTTGTTGGATATGAGTTCTGAACCAGATCAAGCAAGGCCTGTAAATTGGAAAAACAGAAGTTTGAGATAAAAATAATAATGGATGTATGTTAACCCTTTACCCAATGCACATGATATTACAATTTATTTTTCAAATATAAAAAAAAATTCAACAAAACCATCTTATGTGCCCCCCCCCCTCCCCCATCATTGAAACGTGCAGCCAATTCATTGGATAAAGGGTTAAATTTGTAAACCTGAATAGAGTTTATGTTGAAGCATCTGTGAACAATGAATTCATGGAAAAGTACAGAAACTATTACCTGCAGATCAAAATTTGTTGTTTTCTCATGAAAAGAAAACTAAACATTTTTGTCAGGAAATATTTTCAATATTGTTTTATGATACAGTCAGAATGGGAATGTGGTGGCTCAGTGGTAGACTGTTGGACTTCTATGCTAGAGTCTGATCCCCATCTGGGGTGACATGCGTCGTGTCCTTGGGAAAGGCACTTCATCCCGGTTGCCTTCATGGGGCATGATGATGCTGTGTACTAAGGCTTACTGCATGTCGATGGTGCACATCTTCAATTGCTGTAACCCTGCTTGAGCTGAGCTTGAACAGAGTTAAAATGTTGAGGAGCTGACAGTTGCTCGTTGATGCCCAGTGGTTCTCTCAGAGAACTCTGGATTCTTTCACCTGTAAAAGTATCACAGTCACGATTAGCCATTGTGCATAAGTATGTGACCTTAAACACCAATAAATAAATAAATAGATACAGAGAGACTGGAAAAACTTGTTAGGAAGCATACTAAGACCTAAAAAAAACAAGAGGCCCCACGGGGCCTGAAGCGCTCATCTCTGTCAATCCTTGAGTCCCTCAGGAGTGACAAAAATAATCTGGGCATCATGCCTTTTCTTCAGTTGATCATAAGTAAAATGTAGAGCTCCCCTATGAAGCCCCTTGATACAACCTATGTGGATTAATCTTAGTACCTCTAGAAGGTACTGAATACAAAATTTTTAATTCTTCAGCAAAATGGCCAATTCCGGCTCCCATAGAGAGCCCAAATATTGACCTATGGATCCGATTTGAACAAACTTGAATCTGACCCCCCTAGAGATGTTGTATACCAAATGTGAAAGCATTCTGACAAGTGAATCTGAAGAAGAAGATTTTTGAAGAAATTCCCTCATATTGTACTAAGTTAAATTTCATGTTCCCATATGGAGCCCAAATATTAACCTAGGCACTCGAATTGAACAACCTGGAATCTGACCCCCCTAGAGATGTTGTATACCAAATATAAAAGTATTCCGACTGGTGGATCTGAAGAAGAAGATTTTTAAAGAAATTTTCTCATATTGCACTAAGTAAAAATTTGGGCTACCATAGTGAGCCCAAATATATACCTAGGGATCTGATTTGAACAAACTTGAATCTGACCCCCATAGAGATGTTGCATACCAAATATCAAAGGATTCTGACTGATGGATCTGAAGAAGAAGATTTTTTTTAAATTACCCACCATATTGAACAAAGATAAAATTTGGGCTTCCGTAGGAAGCCCAAATATTAACCTAGGGACTTGCTTTGAACAATCTAGAATCTGACCCTCATAACAATGATGTATACCAAATATTAAAAGATTCTGACTGGTGGTTCTGAAGAAGAAGATTTTTAAAGAATATTCCCCATATTACCCTATGTTAAAACTTCGGGCTCCTGTAGAGAGCCCAAATATGAACCAATGAGCTTTATTTCAACAAACTTTTATCTGACCCCCCTATGAATGCTGTATACCAAATATCAAAAGATTCTGATGATTGGTTCTGGAGAAAAGATTTTTAAAAATTTTTGCAAATATGCTGACTCAGCATTTTTTCGATGCCCATTACAGAACACCCTAACATAACCGATGGCAATTTTTTTTTACCATTCAATTCTACTGGTCATAAGGATACTTCATACCAAATAAAAGCTCTCTGTTCCGTGGGGTTTGGGAAATATGGGCGTTTGAAAATATTTCTATTTTTAGCTCCCAGGGTTCCCATGGGGATGCGGGAATTTTTTTTTTTGCATGGGTCATGTACTTATGACCCAATAATACCACAAACCAAATTTGGTTCATACCGGACCATCGGTTCAGAAAATAGAAATTTTGGGCGGGGCCAAAAATCTTACCCCTCCTATTACAAAGCCAAATATTACTTCACGAACTTCGTTTGAACAAACTTGATTCTACACCTCATATGGAAGCTCCATAGCAAATATCAAGTCATTGTACACACTGGTTCTTGAGAAGAAGATTTTTAAAATATTTGGGTGCATTTTCCCCCACTCCCTCCCAATGGGGCTGGGCATGCTGAGTTGAACAAAAATGAAATGCCCCTTTGGGACCATCACTCACACAAACTTTCACTTGAATTGGCCCAGTGGCTTTGAAGGAGAAGACCAAAACGTGGTGTTGACGGACGCCGGACGACGAACGGGAAGCGATGAGATTAGCTCAGCTTGACTTTGTCAAGATGAGCTAACAAGAGGCCCCATGGGGCCTGAAGCGCTCATCTTGTACAGAACACAATTTAAACAGAGTCCAAGAATGAGTCGACATTAAGCAAGCCATCTCCATAGGCTACACTGTCAATCCTTGAGTCCCTCAGGAGTGACAAAAATAATCTGGGCATCATGCCTTTTCTTCAGTTGATCATAAGTAAAATGTAGAGCTCCCCTATGAAGCCCCTTGATACAACCTATGTGGATTAATCTTAGTACCTCTAGAAGGTACTGAATACAAAATTTTTAATTCTTCAGCAAAATGGCCAATTCCGGCTCCCATAGAGAGCCCAAATATTAACCCAGGTTCTTGATTTGAACACAGTTAAATCTGACTTCCCTAGAGATGTTGTGGACCGAATATGAAAGCATTCTGACTGTTGGATCTGAAGAAGAGAAATTGTAAAGAAATTTCTCCGAATTGCACCAAGTTCAAATTTCGGCTACCATAGCGAGCCCAAATATTGACCTATGGATCCGATTTGAACAAACTTGAATCTGACCCCCCTAGAGATGTTGTATACCAAATGTGAAAGCATTCTGACAAGTGAATCTGAAGAAGAAGATTTTTGAAGAAATTCCCTCATATTGTACTAAGTTAAATTTCATGTTCCCATATGGAGCCCAAATATTAACCTAGGCACTCGAATTGAACAACCTGGAATCTGACCCCCCCTAGAGATGTTGTATACCAAATATAAAAGCATTCTGACTGGTGGATCTGAAGAAGAAGATTTTTAAAGAAATTTTCTCATACTGCACTAAGTAAAAATTTGGGCTACCATAGTGAGCCCAAATATATACCTAGGGATCTGATTTGAACAAACTTGAATCTGACCCCCATAGAGATGTTGCATACCAAATATCAAAGCATTCTGACTGATGGATCTGAAGAAGAAGATTTTTTTTAAATTACCCTCCATATTGAACAAAGATAAAATTTGGGCTTCCGTAGGAAGCCCAAATATTAACCTAGGGACTTGGTTTGAACAATCTAGAATCTGACCCTCATAACAATGATGTATACCAAATATTAAAAGATTCTGACTGGTGGTTCTGAAGAAGAAGATTTTTAAAGAATATTCCCCATATAACCCTATGTTAAAACTTCGGGCTCCTGTAGAGAGCCCAAATATGAACCAATGAGCTTTATTTCAAAAAACTGTTATCTGACCCCCCTATGAATGCTGTATACCAAATATCAAAAGATTCTGATGATTGGTTCTGGAGAAAAGATTTTTAAAAATTTTTGCAAATATGCTGACTCAGCATTTTTTCGATGCCCATTACAGAACACCCTAACATAACCGACGGCAATTTTTTTTTACCATTCAATTCTACTGGTCATAAGGATACTTCATACCAAATAAAAGCTCTCTGTTCCGTGGGGTTTGGGAAATATGGGCGTTTGAAAATATTTCTATTTTTAGCTCCCAGGGTTCCCATGGGGATGCGGGAATTTTTTTTTTGGCATGGGTCATGTACTTATGACCCAATAATACCACAAACCAAATTTGGTTCATACCGGACCATCAGTTCAGAAAATAGAAATTTTGGGCGGGGCCAAAAATCTTACCCCTCCTATTACAAAGCCAAATATTACTTCACGAACTTCGTTTGAACAAACTTGATTCTACACCTCATATGGAAGCTCCATAGCAAATATCAAGTCATTGTACACACTGGTTCTTGAGAAGAAGATTTTTAAAATATTTTGGTGCATTTTCCCCAACTCCCTCCCTATGGGGCTGGGCATGCTGAGTTGAACAAAAATGAAATGCCCCTTTGGGACCATCACTCACACAAACTTTCACTTGAATTGGCCCAGTGGCTTTGGAGGAGAAGACCAAAACATGGTGTTGACTGACGACGGATGGGAAGCGATGAGATTAGCTCAGCTTGACTTTGTCAAGATGAGCTAAAAATATACGATTGTTTCCGCTAACCCGACCACCCTATTTCAAACTGTCAAGTTTAAGTATGTTATTAAAATCGCAAAAAGAAATTAAAGAAAGGTGGCATTTTTGCCACTTTGTAAATTGCGCCACATATATTGATCATCAAAAAATTAAGATTTTATAAAAAAAACACCCTATTTTTTGTAAAAGCCATTCCAGCCACAGAACTTCATAATATTCAGCAGTCCTCTTATTCTGAATTATGCTTTCGTATGCCTCACTTTACCACATGGTCAAGAAGTGTTGAAATTAGCACACCTCAGCACTGAAATAAATTGCCTTTTTAAGTGATTGTGGTAAATGGACTGGTTAAGTAACATCGTATTTGTCTTGGCTAAGAAAGCACAAATGACTTGTTTTTGTTCATTTGAAGACAATGAAATTCCCTATGCTGGTCTAGTATGAAACACTTTTGAGCACACTATTTTGAAGGCATGATGCTATCGTGTTGTCAGCATGTGCAAACAGCAAATCACTTTAAAGTACAAGTGTCAACTTCCAGGGAATCCCTTGGCATTTCCCAAGGAAAATTTCCAGGTTTTAAATACCAGGCATGTCATTGGTCAAAATATACAATATGAGTAACTAAGCATGCTTACTGGAATACAGTCTTGATTCAAATTTGAAGTAAACAATATTCAATCACTTGCGTAATAATGGTCACTGGTGAGAAAAAAACACTTGAACCCCCCCCCCCCGGCCAAAGTTCCTCCCCCCCCCCCTGATTTTTTTGCCCCCACCTGAATTTGTTTTCTTCTCAGTTTTTATGTCATATTATTTGCTAATATGGCGAATGGCGAGAAAACCTTTGTTTACCTAAAAAAAAAATTTCAAATTTTTTACATGGTCAATGCCAGGCAGGGGGGTGGGGGTGGGGGAGGGGGTGTGGAGGGGGGGGGGGGGGGGGGTAAAGGGGCAAACAAATCAGGGTGGGGGTAAAAAAACTAGTCCCCCCCCCCCCCCCCCCCCCCCCCCCAGGGGAAGTTTTACCAGGGGGGGGGGGACTGGGGCACCGGTACTGACAATTTTACCAATTTTAGTCGGTATACTGTAAAACCACACAGCACTACAAAGAGGCCTATTTTATGTTGAAAAAGACATAAACTGAGTTAAGGGAACTGCTTCTGGAAAAAATAAATAAATAAAAATAAGTTTTTTCGACGTACTGACCCTATTTTTTTTTTATCCTGTTAGCAGAAACAAACATATATATTTTTTAGGCCTAAGAAAGGACTGAGTAAGTTTTTAATATAGTGAGGAACTAATAATTACCTATTGTTTTTAGCTTGAGAAAATCATATAAGTAAAAGCAGACAGATTTATTTAAAATCCACCAGCAACTAAATGAAAGTGGGCATATTTCTTCACTGTGGTTGGAAAAAGTGAAAATGTCACTTTTGTACATCAAGGGAGATAAATATTAGGTGTTAAAAATTCTGTCTGTGTTCTGTATTTTATACTTCTTCTGTTATGTTTTCTGTCAATGAAGTTCTAGCACAAAAGAAGAACACAAAGTATCCCAACCTTTTCTGCAGAAACTTACAAGAGGCTCTTCCCAGGTTTGTACATATTTTTAAGAGATAAATTTCATAACCTTTCCATGACTTATTTTGAAATTTCCATGACTTGCTATTTTTCTCCACAGTTTTGTTTAATCTTCTCTAAACATATTAAATCCACCAACTCTGCAATGTGAGAGCTCAACACAAAAATCATTGATCACTTTTGTCATTATTTCAATTTTTGCTTGTAAAACATAGCTTTTGATCCCACACATGCTTCCACAGAGATAATAAGCCATGTGCTGGAAGCAAACAATGAACAATTTTACTTTTTTGTGAATAAATATTGGAAGCATGATCAGCAAGCACAGTCTGGTAGAAGGTTAATCTATATATCTAGAGGAGTGAAGAAAATATTGTGGTAATTGACCCTTAAAGGCAGTAAATATCTTGTTTTGGCAAGCAATGAAAAAGATGTTTTTAGAAGAATATTGAATCAACAAGCAAACATCAATTATACAAGAGTTCCCATGGGGCCTGAGGTGATCAACTGACAAAGTTGTTTAAAGGAGGACTTAATTAGCATCTACAATACTTAACACTATGACAGATTGAGTCATGTAACTATTCATAATCCTGTTGAACTCTCAGATTTTTTTTTCTGGTATTGAAATGATACCACACAAATAAGCCCAGATTGCCAGTAATGAAAAACAGACAGCGCAAATATCAACCTAGGGACTAACTTGAACTGTCTCAGCCACTCCCCTCCCCTCCCCTCCCCCCCACCCCCCATTAGGATTCTGACCTCTGGATCCAAAGAAGCAGATTTTCAAAGGTTATTACTCATCTTCCACTAAGTCAAAGAGCCAAATATTAATCCTGAGACATAATTTTTACTATCTCGACCATGACCCTGAACATAATAAATCAAAACAACTGGTTTCCGGATGATAACTTGATAATGGTTCGGCCCACGTTCATGAAACTTCATAGGTAGGTTGGCATGAGTGAGAGGGGAGAATCCTATTTATTTTGGACTCACCAGGTCAATGGTGAAGGTCACAGTGACCTTGAATATACTAAATCATGAACAATTGGTTTCCGGATGATAATTTTAACTTGACTATGGTTGAACCCACATTCATGAAACTTCATATGTAGGTTGCCTTCTTGAGAGGAAGAACCCTATTTATTTTGGACTCACTAGGTCAAAGTTCAAGGTCACAGTGACCCTCAACACAGTAAATCTGTAAACAATTGGTTTCTGGACATTAACTTGATAATGGTTCGACCCACGTTCATGAAACTTCGTAGGTAGGTTGGCATTGGTGAGAGGAAGAACCCTATATATTTTAGACTCACTAGGTCAAAGGCCAAGGTCACAGTGACCTCAAACATAGTAAATCATAAACAATTGTTTCCGGGTGATTACTTGATGATGGTTGAACCCACATTCATGAAACTTCATATGTAGGTTGGCCTTCTTGAGAGGAAGAACCCTATTTATTTTGGACTCACTAGGTCAAAGTTCAAGGTCACAGTGACCCTGAACATAGTAAATCAGAACAAGTGGTTTCTGGATAACTTTATAATTTCTCATGAAACGTCTAGGTAGGTTAGCATCAGTGAGAGGAAGAACCATATTTATTTTGGACTCGCTAGGTGAAAGGTCAAGGTCACAGTGGCCTTCAACATAGTAAATCTGTAAGCAGTTGGTTTCCGGACGATAACTTGTTAATGGTTTACCCACATTCATGATACTTCATAGGTAGGTTGGCCTAGGTGAGTGGAAGACCCCTATTTATGTTGGACTCGCTAGGTCAAAGGTCAAGGTCACAGTGACCTTGAACATAATAAATTGTAAACAATTGGTTTCCAGATGATAATTTGACAGTGGTTCCATCCACGTTCATGAAATGTCATAGGTAGGTTGGTATTGATGCAAGAAAGAGCCCTATTTATTTTTGAATTACTAGGTCAAAGGTCAAGGTCACAGTGACCCTTCACATAGTAAATTGTAATCAACTGGTTTCTGGTCGATAAGTTGATAAAACCCATTTTTGTGCTGTCACAACTCGACTTTGGATCAGTGATCCTATCGGCATTTTTAATTCTGAATAATGCATCTCAATTGACCATTACCAACACTGTTTCCAGGAGAGGAGTTTCCAGGTCCTGGGGGAGGTATTTTTACATTCAAGGACTTTCAAGGAACCGAGGGAACACTGCAATCTGAACAAGCGTGAATCTGACCCCAAAAACGATGTTATTCCAAACATCAAAAGATTCTGACTGGTGGTTCAGAAGATAATGAGTACTCACATTGCACCAAGTTAAAATTGGAGATCCTGTATAGAGCCCAAATATGAACTGTGGGGCCTAATTTTAACAAACTGGTATCTACCTCCTATGGATGCTGTATACTGAATATCAAAAGATTCTAATCAGTGGCTGTGGAGAAGATTTTTTCCATTTGTGAAAACATGCCTGCTCAGCATTTTTTTTTACTCCCTCTCTGGTGCACTATGACACCACTGACATCAAATATGGAAATTTTGGGCAGGGGCTAAAAATCTTGCCCATCCCATTAAACTTCAAACTTATAAGTTCTAAACCTCAAAAGGAAGTTCAGTTCCAAATTTCAAGTCATTGTACCCACTGGTTCTTAAAAATATTTTTTTAAAATTTGGGAGCATTTTCCTCCAGCCCCTCTCTTTGGGGCTGGGCAAGTTGATTTGAAAAAAAACATAATGTGATGTCAGAACAAACAACCAACTAAAATTTAACTGAAATTGGTCTGGCGGTTTCGTTGGAGAGGTTGTGAACATCATGTTCATGGATGGACACTGGGCTGACGATGGACAATGGAAGGCAAGTGATCACAATAGCTCATCCAGACTTTCAGTCAGGTGAGCTAAAATTTTCTGAAACCCAAATCAAGATGTCCATATTGGATATTGAATCTGGACAATTATTGAAAGGAACATCCACTACCCACCCCCAATACAACATCACTAAGAGAGAAGACTGATCAGTGAAGGCATCCTTAAGTTTATTAACTGACAGAAACCAAAATCAAAATTGCCAACGTAGTGGCTATATTGTATATTAAATCCAGACATTTATCAAAAGGAAACTTCCACTATCCACTCTCAACACGATTATCAAGAGATGAGAAGGAGTGATGAAGGCATTTTTGAAGTAATTGACAGAAGCCAAAAGTTTATGGGCAGATGGATGGATGGATATGCCGATGAACAGATGGAGGATGGTGTCGACATGACACACTCTTTCATTTGAGATCAGGGGAATGAAAATATATATTATAACTCTTCACTTCATTTGGTGGGAAGATTTCCGGGAACTATCTATTATCATCTAAATGAAACAAACTCTAAAATAAGCGGTGTTATACTGGTTAAGAGAAACTAGAAGACTCACATTTATTTTAAAAACTTTTACCCAGCTTGTCAGTACTTACCCATTTTCTTGGGAAGGAGGTAGACATCTTGCTTATATCGACCAGAGGGAGCATTAAAAAGTTCTATCAGGGCTAGAGCCTGAAAAAAATAACAACCAACAGTCAAGGTATTATTTTGTCTGCATGAGAAGCACTTGAGCAAAAAGCCTTCACTACTGTCAAATGACAGTTCTAAACTCAGCCAATTCTGAAGATGGATTCAAAACAGAAGCTGCTCCATATATTTATCAATCAAACTCTGATCAAGAAAAATAAACTATCTGGACCAGTGGGGGGAGGGGGGGGGGGAGGGGCACCAAAAATTTGCAAGACGTGACATAGGGTGGGTGGGTCTCTTGAGTGCACCAAAAATGTGCATTTCCAACTTGTGCAATTTTTTGAATTTTTTTAGAATATATCAATATATCAGCTAATATATACCATCATTTGTGTTTCAAACCTTAAAGATGATGTTGTACATCACACTCTTAACATAAATACAACATCAGGAGGCTTTATATGTGAGAATATTGGGCTTAATCTGGGAAAATATCACAAATTAGTGGGGGGTGGATGTCTTGTTCGAAATGTAGAAAATGTGCAGACAATATTTTGGGAACAATTCAAAGGAAAATTTGTTCCCGTATATGTACACCTGCTCTGGCCATGCCTGATAATGAACAGCTTGTCATTTGTAGATTGGGGCCCACAGCAGCCCACAAAGGTTTAAATTGGTGGTACCAGTTTAAGAACATTATGAAAACCCCCTAAGGCAGCTGTGCCTACTAAGTTTATAAGTTTATTGTGGATTTTAATGGGAGAGTGGGGGGGGGGGGGGGGGGGGGTGTCTTAGAATGGTAGTAGAAAATTTGCACGTAGTGGGTGGGTGGGTGTAAAAAGGAGCTGAATAAAAAATAGGACGTCAGGTCTTGTAAATTTTTAGTAGCCCCCCCCCCCCCCCCCCCCTGTCTGGACCAAGAATTTTAATCAAGCACTGATTATAGAAAACATCAACAAAGTCAAATGTGTGTTATATCCGCACAAGACAAAAGATGACCTAAAGAAATGCTAAAACAAATGGCAGTTAACATAATTTTTCACTACCATAAGGTTCATATCAAGCTCATAGAGGTTCAATTATGTGTTTTTTTTATCTAACTGAACCCTTTACCTAACATGAAAGGCAGACAACACTTGCAACCAAAATTCTTGGAACTGATTTTTTTCATTTTTTGCATTAAAAACATAGTTTATGAACCCTCATTGAAACAAGGTCAATGAGCTCGTTCTAAAGAGGTGTCATAAGCTATGTTTTTGTGACAAAAAATGAAAACATAACGGAAATTAAACGGTGATTTTTGTGAATACCGTTGGCCAGTTTGGGCCAATACATTGGGTAAAGAGTTAAAGGTAACAAAAAATAATTCAACACATAAAAAACATGACTTCAAACCACTCAATACTGGATGTTGAATGATACTTTCTCTACTGAAAGTGGTGTCATGACAAGTCTTAACCCTCAGTGTTTTTAAGACATTTTTCATCAAATCTCATCATGGCTGCTTCATAGCAGCCATGACTAGATTTTAAAAAAATTCTTATGAATTTAATTCAAGAAATCATTGGTGAAATAATGCATTTAATTTACAGGGTGAAAATTTGATTGAATGTGTGCAAATTATACATCATTTCTATATAAGTTCTATTTGACTATTTTGGTACCACGGCCAATCTGAACAGCCCATAGCATCACAGATTATTCTTTTAACCCTTTATCTAACGAATCGGCCATATCCGCCCACATAATTTACAAATTAAGTAGTTAAAAAAAAAAATTTCAAAATACCATTCCAATGAGGGGTCACATAATAAGGTTATGTTGAAATTTTTGGAAAAATTTGAAAAAACAAATATTAAAATAATAAATTCTGATATTGACTGCATTGGGTAAAGGGTTAATACTTAACTGGTTGAGTGCTAGAAGCCACTATCAGGGCTTTCCAAATGAAAGTGTCATTGACACTGTAGCTTAACTTGTGTGTTGTGTTTGATGAAAAGGATAATGTTCAATGTTTATGAAAGGATTATGAAATAAGACAAGAATTGTGATAATTGGGAATATGTTCATTTCTGTTCTCTGTATGCTATGTTTATGATAAAAATAATATGAGGTGTACACTGTACTAAAGATCTGAGGGGTGGGTTAATATGACCTCACAGTTAATATATGTGGCCCTCACAGTTAACATATATCAACAAAATTACAATGAAATTATTCCAAAATGAGTCATCCTATCAAGTTACATTAAAATCCCTTCATAAATATGGCCTGTAGACTGTGCTAAAGGTTTTCGGGCTTCGGGCCCCTGTAGCTGTCAGTTTCCCAATTGCGTCCAAAGGGGACGTTCTCATCTAGACATTATATGAAGTCAACCTACCAAGTTACAATGAAATCCCTCCATAAATACGACCTGTAGACTGTGCTAAAGGTTTTCGGGCTTCAGGCACCTGTAGACATCACAGTTGACCAACCACGACCAAAAGGGGATGTCATCATCTAGGCATTATATGGAGTCAACCTAACAAGTTACAATGAAATCCTTCCATAAATACGACCTACAGACATGCTAAAGGTTTTTGGGCTCGGGCAGCCATCAAGGCTGAATGATCGTGACCAAAAGGGGACGTTCTCATCTGAACACTATTTGGAGTCATCCTACCAAGCTACAATAAAATCCCTTCATAATTATGACCTGTAGACTGTTTTAAAGGTTTTCGGGCTTTGGGCCCCTGAAGCCGTCACAGTTGCCCACTCGTGACCAAAAGGGGACGTTCTCATCTAGACATTATATGAAGTCAACCTACCAAGTTACAATGAAATCCCTTCATAAATATGACCTTAGACTGTGCTAAAGTTTTTCGGGCTTCGGGCTCGGGCAGCCATCATGGTTGAATGATCGCAACCAAAGGGGACAATCTCATCTGGGCATCATCTGGAGTGATCCTGCGAAGTTACAATGAAATCCCTTCATAAATATGACCTGTAGACTGTGTTCAAGGTTTTCGGGCTTCGGGCACCTGTAGCCATCACAGTTGACCAATCACGACCAAAAGGGGATGTCATCATCTAGGCATTATATGGAGTCAACCTAACAATGTTACAATGAAATCCTTCTATAAATATAAACTTTTGCCTATGCCAAAGGTTTTTGGGCTCGGGCACCCATCAAGGCTGAATGATCACGGCCAAAATGGGACGTTCTCATCTTGACCTTATTTGGAGTCAACCTACCAAGTTACAACGAAATCCCTTCATAAATATGACCTGTAGACAGTGCTAAAGGTTTTTGGGCTTCGGGCACCTTTAGCCGTAAAAGTTGCCCAAACATGTCCAAAAGGGGACGTTCTCATCTAGGCATTATATGAAGTCAACCTACCAAGTTACAATGAAATCCCTTCACAAATATGACTTGTACACTGTGCTTAAGGTTTTCAAGCTTCGGGTTCGGGCAGCCATCATGGTTGAATAATCGCAACCAAAAGGGACAATCTCATCTGGGCATCATCTGGAATGATCCTATGAAGTTACAATGAAATCCCTTCATAAATATGGCCTGTAGACTGTGCTCAAGGTTTTTGGGCTTCGGGCACTTGTAGCCAACACAGCTGACCAATTACGACCAAAAGGGGATGTCATCATCTAGGCATTATATGGAGTCAACCTAATAGGTTACAATGAAATCCTTCCATAAATATGACCTTTTACCTATGCTAAAGGTTTTTGGGCTCGGGCACCCATCAAGGCTGAATGATCGCGATCAAAAGGGGACATTCTCATCTAGACATTATTTGGAGTCATCCTACCAAGTTACAATGAAATCCCCTCATAAATATAACCTGTAGACTGTGCTAAAGGTTTTCGGGCTTTGGGCACCTTTAGCCGTCAGAGTTGCCCAATCATGTCCAAAAGGGGACGTTCTCATCTAGACATTATATGAAGTTAACCTACCAAGTTACAATGAAATCCCTTCATAAATATGACCTGTAGACTGTGCTAAAGGTTTTCGGGTTTCGGGCTCGGGCAGTCATCATGGGTGAATGATCGCACGTTCTCATCTAGACATTATATGAAGTTAACCTTCCAAGTTACAATGAAATCCCTTCATAAATATGACCTGTAGACTGTGCTAAAGGTTTTCGGGCTTCGGGCTTGGGCAGCCATCATGGGTGAATGATCGCAACCATAGGGGACAATCTCATCTGAGCATCATCTGGAGTGATCCTAAGAAGTTACAATGAAATCCCTTCATAAATATGACCTGTAGACTGAGCTCAAGGTTTTCGGGCTTCGGGCACTTGTAGCCATCACAACTGACCAATCACGACCGAAAGGGGATGTCATCATCTAGGCATTATATGGAGTCAACCTAACAGGTTACAATGAAATCCTTCCATAAATATGACCTTTTGCCTATGCTAAAGGTTTTTGGGCTCGGGCACCCATCAAGGCTGCATTATCGCGATCAAAATGGGACGTTCTCATCTAGACATTATTTGGAGTCATCCTGCCAAGTTACAATGAAATCATTTCATAAATATGACCTCTAGACTGTGCTAAAGGTTTTCGGGCTTCGGGCTCCTGTAGCCCTCACAGTTGCCCAATCACGTCCAAAGGGGGACTTTCTCATCTAGACATTGTATGAAGTCAACCCACCAAGTTACAATGAAATTCCTCAATAAATATGACCTGTAGACTGTGCTAAAGGTTTTCGGGTTTTGGGCTCGGGCAGTCGTCACGGTTGGCAGATCATGCCCAAATGGGGAAATTCGCATCTAGACATCATAAGGAGTCATCCTACCAAGTTACAATGAAATCCCTCCACATTAAACATGACCTGCAGACTGTGCTAAAAGTTTTTGGGTTTCGGGCTTGGGCAGCCATCACGGTTGATAGATCATGCCCAAAAGGGGACGTTCTCGTCTAGGCACTATACAGAGGCATCCTACCAAGTTACAATGAAATCCCTTCATAAATACAACCTGTAGACTGTGCTAATGGTTTTCGGGTTTTGGGCTCGGGCAGCCATACCGGTTGCCCGATCGCGACCAAAAGGGGACGTTCTCATCTAGACATGACCCCAAACCTGCATATGAAATTTCGTGACGATCAGACAAGAACTGCGGGGTGTAGACCGTGCTAAAGGAAATGTGAACAGACGTCACAGACTAACAGACAATCCGCACGCGTGATGGCAATAGCTTATCTTGACTATGTCAAGTTAAGCTAAAAATGAGGTTACCAGTGCAAAAACCAATATTTTCCTTGCTCGTGCTTCATACTCAGTCAAATGCAAAAAATATTTTTGTTCATATAAATTTGTTTTTTACAACTTATTGGAGAGTGCCTGTGGGCACTCTCCAATAATTTGTAATAAAACAAAATGTGAATAACAAATTGGGACCACCAAAAATAATCTAGCCCTCAACCAGTTAAGGTATGGACAATTTTTTAAGAAATTGCTCCAAACCATAATCTGCAACTATAGATGCTCATCAATAAAATCTAAGTGATCCTTTGTTGCACATATAAACTTACAGGGGAGGTTTGATACCTGTTTGAAAGACTTCCTTATCACTGCATGTTGGAAGACATGTTCTGCCAATTGAGAGGACTTAAATTCCAGATACTGGATAACAAGATCTTACTTTATCAGTGACTATGCTTCCCATTCAGTCCTTAAGTCTCCATATTGCACTAAAAACATTGTCCCAAGTGTATTATTCTTTCTTAATAACTCGACAGGTAGAATGCATTTATCTTGGGTGTTTTTACATCATTGTTGGCTGTCTGTAGAAACAATGTTAAGTCACCTTTAGCTTTGTGCTTGTATATATGGTAGTTATTAACCTAATTACTCTTGAGGACTTTAGGGTTAAAAGACTGGCATTAGATAACCAGATCTTATAATGTCAGTGAAATAGGACATGTTTATCTCAGAAAACACTCTGAATGTCCTAGGATTCCCACAGGGAAATTTCACCTGGTACTGTATTAATAAATTCTTAGTCTAGTTAAAAAAATTTACTCTTCACTTTCAGTAAAAATACTGTTTCACAGATTACAAAATACATACTTGTGTGGAGGCAGTGATGGAAACAACAAATGATGGAACGCTAGAACAACTCAAATTTACTAATCGACCCTGAAAATAGAATATTTACAAAATGCAGGTAACAATGAAGACTAAAAAATGTGTATCTTTTCAGTTTTACGTTCGGAGGACACAATATTTTTTTCCCAAATAGTTCAAATTTTTTCACGCTCTGCTTTCAAAATAAAGCTTAACATCCTTTACCAAACGAACCAGGCACATCAGCCTGAGTAATTTCCAAATTGAGGAGCTGAAAAAAGATTATTTTTTTTTAAATTTCAAGAAAACCATATCAAGTAAAGCCTCATTGGAATGAGCTCGTCGAGATGGTTTTGTTGAATTTTTTTCAAAAAATTGAAAATTTTTTTTTTAAATATTAAGTTTTGATATCCTGTGCATCGGGTAAAGAAAGGGTTACCTTGGGAACTTTCAACTCAAATTGAATCAGGTAAGGTATTTGAAATTGAATCAAATTTCAAATCAAATCAGACGAAAATGACAACAATGTTTATTAGTGATTGAAGACGTGTTAGAGGACGAGAACCACATTGGAATTACAGTCGTTATTTCTGGGGAGATGCAAAAGTTTGAGTGTAGGCCAACAGTGTAATAACAGATACAGGTCTGCTCCTCAAATACGTGTTCAATCCACATTCCAATTTATCCTAACCCTATTGAAGAGGCACCCAGAGACAGTTGCAGTCATGTTTCTCGAGGTACATATTGGTTTATGCATTGGTAAATTGTTTTGTGCAACTATGGAATAATACACTACCATGCACCAATCTAAGTGTAGATGAAAGGATTAAAAAATATTTGATGTCTCGGATTTGAATATGGTGATATACAGTAATATAGACCTTCACATCAAAGCCAGCCACTGAAATATGGAGCAGGCCTTACATTTTGTTGGGGCCGGGTGACACCTGTGATTAGTCCCGTAAAACGAATCGAACTGAATCACAGAACCGATTTGAGATCGATTCATTTCTCAAATACATTGCAGGGCCCTACTTTTAACACCTCATTGATTGAACAACTTGTCTCATCGAAAGGTCATGCTCTGTTTTGGAAGTAAAAATTTTAAAAACTAAAATCTGTATGGTGATTTTTGTTTATATAACTGGATGAATCAGAATGATGATTTAGCTTGTGGGTTAATTATGAACTGGTTGAGTACTACAAGCCACTATAATGGCTCTTTTGAAAAGTGCTGGGTTTACAGTGCATGCAGTACCTTGTTGTTTCCTCAGCAGTGAAAAAAAAATTTACATAAATTGTTTTGTAACAATTTATTGGAGAAAGCCAATAACAATTTGTGAACATAATCTTGCAAAGTTAACTGGTAGAGTGCTGAATTATTTTTGGTCATCAAAATTTGTTCACATACGTTTGCCTGGTTACAATGTATGGGAGAGTGCCAATAGGCACTCTCCCATAAATTGTAACAAGGCAAATCCTAACAGACTAAATAATTTCACTTCAAAGGTGGTATGAACAACATCCACAAAATATGAAGCCTTTAAGTGCTGGTACTGACACTTCAGAGTAAAGCTCAAATATGGGCTTCCAGCACTCTACCAGTTAAGGTTTACCTTGGCTTGTAGCAGGCTGACATTGGGAAAAAAATATACATCACAAATCGCTTTCAAAAAATAATCCCTCCATTCTAAAAGTATACTGGCAGAGTGCAATAAGCCCAAATTTAAACAATGAAGCGGTCTTCACTTATGGTTTTTTTTTTGTTATTTGCCTAGACATGAGTTTCTGTTCCCCAAAACCATTCAGCATACCTTTAGCACTTCTAATTTCATAAACGTGTACAAAAATAATTTTTCGACTCATAAATTGTACAAAAATGTTGAATCTCTAAAAAAGTAAAAAGTTAAAAAATTTATAGTAATTTATATATTTTTTATACTTACCAATGACCCAGACTTAGCTGGTGCTAACTCTAACAAAACCAGGGCCAAACACAAATTTTGCCCCCCAATCCCCAAAATTTGCATCTAAAACCAAAAGAAATCATGTCCTATAGGACCTCCATACTTCGCCCCTACTGCGCATGCGCAGTGTCAAGGACGTTCCGAAATTGGCGCCAATTATCATTCTTACTGGCAGTGCCTGGTCAGTGCTATGTACTCAGCGGGGAGGCAAGATTTCCCAACTCCTGGGAGGGCCATCCCCGTCTGGGTCATTGGTAAGTATAAAAAATATATAAATTACTATAAATTTTTTAACATTTTTATACTGTACCAATGACCCAGACTTAGCTGAATAGTAAAAAGGTTGGAGGGCCTAGGACATAGAGGAAAATCCAATAAGCTCAACTATATAATATAGAGGCAACCCCTTAAGGAGAAAGGGAGTATTAGGCTTTACATGTATCTTTCTTATTTAATGTTAAATTAGAAAGATGCAATACCCTTCATAATTGAGCACAATAACATTCATGTTCTCTATTAACATCCAGTATAACCCTTTTATTTTTAAAGTAAGCCAATAAATAAAGTTAGTCCAGAGAATTGAGACTCTTTATATTCTTTTAAAAGTGTCCGAGGATTGTATATTAATGCCCGTTTGACACTTGACATATACAAATGCTTCACACCGAGCTACACTTTAAAAATATGACATGAATGAATTTTAACATTAATATTACACTTTAAAACCATCCCGGAAGCGACTCAGAAATACTGACTTTGGAGGAGGCATTCCCTTGCTTTTCACTATAAAGCAGGTGACCTAAGGGAACACCCTCCCCCCCCCCCCCCCTTCCCCTTGCCCTGGGTCAAATAGCCCAGAGCGAAGAGGGCAGCCGGACGGAGTCACTGCCGGAACAGAAAGCCTGCATAACTATAGTTGCAACTGTTTAGTGGACGACATTCTGAGCAACAGATAACGGACCTAAACAATGCAGGTCTCCAGAAATGGACTCAATATTTCTGAGATAAAAATTCGTGAATGTGGATGGCTGAGACCAATAAGCAGCCTTCATTAAATCTGTAATAGCAATACTATTAGCATAAGCCCAAGAAGTAGCAAGAGCTCTTACTTCATGAGCGGAAATCTTAAGCACAGACTGCTGAGAAGAAGATAAACTCTCATAAGCAGTACGGATAGTTAATTGAATCCATCTAGCAATAGAATGGACCGAAATGTCCCTTCTATTAGGCATCAAAGACAGAAAGAAACGTTTCCGTCCCTTTCTGATAAACTGAGATCTTTGTTTATAGATACGTAACGCTCTAACAGGACAGAGTAAAGGCCTACGCCCGTCTGAAGACGGAAGAGCCTTAATGACAATAGGTTCCGGATATTTATTAGGAGCCTGATTCTTAGCTAAAAAAACCGACATTAGTAGTGAAGGTGATAGTGTTCCCAACACTACGATAGTGAGAATCATCCACCGATAGTGCATGAAGCTCACTGACTCTTCTAGCAGAAGAGAAAGCTAAGAGAAAAGCTGTCTTATAAGATAAGAATTTGAAATCTACTGTCCCAAGAGGTTCAAATGGCTTTTCCTTCAATTTAAGAAGAACCCAAGCTAAATTCCATTTAGGAATTAACCTAAGAGTTCTGGGTCTATTTATCGAGAAGTTTCTAATCAACTTAGATAAAGAGACATTAGATCCAATTTGTAAACTATCATGATGTGCATAGGTATCAGATAACATAGACCTATAACCCTTAATAGTAACAGGCTGCAGTTTGATTTCGTCAAACAAGTATACTAGAAAGTTTGCAATGTCTGGTATAGAGGGATCGAAAATATCTACAGAATGATCCCTACACCAACGACGAAAAACCTTCCACTTAGCCGCATAGTTTAGCGAAGAGGAGGTCCTCCTACAGTTAGAAATCGCGTCCACTGCTCGTCCTGTAAAGTGCTTGCCATGCAAGAAGGACCGCACAACGGAAAAACGTGAAGGTTGAGACCTTGCAGGTTGTGATGGAGTTGACGCGATTTCCCCTGCGAAAGAAGAGCCTCCCATGGAGGAAGCTTTCGCGGTAGGTCCCACAACAGACACCTGAGTAGATTTATCCACGGTCTCTGTGGAGACAGAGATGCTACCAACAGAATCTTGCATTGAGATTGTTTTATCTTTAGCAATACTTGCTGAATTAACGGCGCTGGAGGATACGCATATCCTATCATTCCGTCCCAAGGGATCGACAGAGCGTCTACTGCAAATGCTCTTGGATCCAGACACGGAGACACATACGTCTGCAACTGATTGTTGAGATGTGTCGCAAATAAGTCTATCATTGGGCGTTCCCATTGGTAGCAAATCTGATTGAATACTTGTTTGTTGAGAGTCCACTCCGACGGCAACAAGCGACCCTTTCGTGAAAGGGAGTCTGCTAGTACATTCAGACGACCCGGTATGTGACGGACCGAAAGAAGAACCTGATGTTCTAGCGCAAACAGAAGGATTCTTTCCGTTAGATTGAACAACGGAACTGAATGAGTGCCTCCCTGATTCCGTATATACGCCACTACTGTCGTATTGTCGGATAGGATTTGGACATGAGCATTGTGAATAATGTCCATCCAATGACGTAACGCAAGCCAAATTGACATCATTTCCTTGATGTTTATGTGCTTGCCCAGGAATTGCGGATCCCAAAGACCCTGGCATCTCGAATCCGTTGGGATCAATGATGCACCCCAACCTGTTTGACTGGCATCCGTCGTAATGGTAAAACTCGGATCCGGCAACTGCAGCGGAACTCCCTGAGTTAACCACTGAATGTTTGCCCAAGTCTGAATCTCTTGTTTCACTTGATCTGACAAGAGAACGTCTATGTCGAGCGAATGAATTTTCACACTCCAATTCTGAGTCAAGAAAATTTGGAGAGGACGCGTGCGTAACCGCCCCATCGGAATGAGATCCGCAGCGGCTCCGCACAGACCTATCAGTCTCATAAATTCTCTCGCCGTGACTTTGTCTGCGTGCAGACAATAGCGAGCGTAACAACTGACTAATTTCGCTCTGGTTAATGGCAGACGAACGAGATTGTTGTGCGTCTCGAAGCTAATTCCCAGATGTGTGAATGACTTGGACGGCACCAGATCTGACTTCTCCTCGTTCACTATAAAACCGAGACGTCGGAGCAATAGAAGTAGATTCTGAACATCGTTCTGAAGCGTTAACTCGTTGCCGTACCTCTGAAGAATGTCGTCCAGGTAGGCCGACGTTACCGCAGACGAATGAGCTCGGAAATAGATCATTACCGAGTTCATTACCCGAGTGAAAGCCCAGGATGCTAGATTCAATCCGAAGCACATCGCCCAGAATTGATACACCACTCCTAGGACTGCGAAGCGTAGATACTTTCGGAATGTCGGATGTACCATGAAGTGAAAGTATGCATCTTTGAGATCTATGCTTGTTGCATAATCGTTCACCCGAATACTCGCTCTGACCGACCGAATCGTCTCCATATAAAACTTCGGAGCGACGATCAGCTTGTTTATCCAGCTCAAATCTATGACTGGACGGAACGAGCCGTCTGGTTTCGGAACCAGAAACAGATGGCTGTAGAATCCCGGAGTCTCCTGGTTTTCTACGACCTCTACCGCGTTCTTCATTAAAAGAGACTGCACCTCTGATAATAGAGCGTCCCTTTTCTGCGGATTTGACGGAAGTTGAGTCCATTTTGGACTTCGAGTTAATGGAGGCTTTCGTTTGAAGGATATCTTTAGACCTTCCGAAGTCACTCCTCTCACCCAAGGGTCGTCCGTAATCGACGCCCATTCTTGTGAAAAGCTCGACAACCTTCCGCCAACCGGTACGCGATAGAGGTTTAAGCCATCACCTCCTGGACCTGCGAGGCCTGCGGTAGGAGAAACCACGTCCTCGACGACCCGCACCTCGTCCCGTCGACCTCGGGGCGTCCGACCGGTTGTCCCGGCCCGAAGGACGTCCCGAACGTGAGTCGCTACCTTGACGGTCTCTCGAATAAGACCAAGAGGACGCACCGGAACCTCTCTTGGGCGCATTAGACCCAGAAGTGCCTGTCTTATTCTTGTCTGCCGTATCCGACCTCTTAGAAGCAGATTTGAACAACAGAGAATCCGAAGCTTTCTTTGTAATTTTATCATAAATTGCAGAAAGCTTGCCGTCAAAGAGAAGTTCACCGGAGACCGAAGCGACTCTGAGAGAGTTCTTCACCTTAGAATCCACGAGTGTGGATGTAGCTAGGGCTGCGTCACGTCTAACCAACTCCAGGTTTGCCACTGAAAGGGCGGAGTTACACGTGGAAAAAGCTACTGCCCTTGAAAGAAGTCTTAATGAGGATTGTATATCCTGAAATTCTTTCCCTTGAAGGCGCAGTGATAACGCCTTAGTAAGGTGATCTGCGTAAGATAAGGCATCTAAACTGGCTCTGTTAGACGAAATAGCTGTTTCCAACACCGCGGTTGGAATAGATGCCGACGACGGTAATGATAGCTCCAAGTCTTCTGCCTCGTCGTCCATACGCACAGGAACTCTCGGAATACCCTGTCCTGCCGTGTCGAATTTATTCCTTGCATTAATGAAAGGCAGGTTGAGAGTATTGGCGGACAAGAAACCTGCTTTCCCCGTTTTGGAAGCAAGTTTAAATATAGCGTCGTTCAATAATTCAAATGTTCTTGCAACATTATTGGACTGAGCCGGAAACTCAGGAGCGATGTCCCTGAACCGCTCAAAAAATTCAGAGTCCAATGACGCTATAATCCTCTTGTCCGGAACCGCAGCAGTCTGGCCCGACGGAACAACTTGAGGGAGAAAGTGTCGGATGAAGTCCACGGCAGCTTTATGTTGTTCCGAAAGGGATAGCTCCATGTCATCCGTATCCCTTTCACCATCCGGTTGGACCTCATGATGCTCCCGGTCGTCCGCCCCCGATGCTTCGGCGGAGCGTACAGACCCAGCGCCGTCGGATAATTCCCGATCCGACACCGTTTCTGTCGGCTGCTGCGATAAGTTGTGCTATCTGCACAAGTACGTCCGGCATCGAGACCTGCGGAGGCGCAGTCTTTCGCTGCTTCGCCGAGGGCAGCTCCGCATCTGATGGCTCCCGCATACTTTTTCTATGCGAACGTCCGGAGTCCATCGGCCTCGTGTCCCTGGCTGCCGGATGGTGTGACATGGTCGCCGAAGAATCCCTGATCGGCGAAGCTGGTAAAATATCGGCGGTCACGCAGCCAAGGTGCGGTCGTGTGCGCTGACGAGAGGAAGAAGCCTGAGCAGTCTCCACGGACTGCCTATACAACGGAGCGTCCCGAGCGACGGACGTATGCTCCACTTGCGACACATTTTGTACCACAACATCTGGTTCCAGATGTTGTTGTACGAGAGAGGGGCCTCTCTCGCTCGTGGCCCGGCTGGACCTGGACGAGCTAGGAACCGGACTCAAAGGCTTCCTCCGATCTCGCCTGCTATCCGCCGTCACTGGGTGTGCACATTGAATGTTTATAGTGCTCGCATCACCCAACATTTCCTCCTGGACCGCATCGGACAAACCCGGCTGCCAAACCATTCGGTGAATGGACGCTACACCGGGCGAGCTAGCGGACGACATTTGTTTAATCTCCATGAGCACTTTTGCCGCTAGCTCTGTATTCATTTGTGACGACGGAAGCGCACTTGCAGAAGATAACATGGAAACATCACCCTGTTCTTGTTCCTCTGAAATAGAGAGAGTAGAGTGACCTTGCGGAGAAAGAGCCGGCATAGCCCTTTCTCCAGTAACAACATACCGTGACACACGTTTCCAATGTTTGTCATCCCAATATTGACATATAGAACAGGGATTAGTGCGAGAACACTGACTACAATTAATACAATGATCATGAAAGTCAGAGGAAGATTTCTTCCTATTACAATTTGAACAATATCCTTTCATTGTGAAAAGTCAACAAGTCCTAGTTACTCGCACAAACCCCTGACATAAAGATACATAATAACATGATCCATTAATAATGAAAAAACAATTGCAAATCAAAATAATTTTTGAAAAATATTTTTTCAGCGAAGCCCAAGTTTCTGAAAAGTAACATTGAGCCCCGATGGATCCGATGGCTAAGTCTGGTCAAAAATTTTAAATTTATATTAAATAATTAATGCAACACATACGGATAATAGAAATGTATCTTAAAGCGAGATAAACTACACCAAAGGCAAACAGCCCCCCTCAAAAGAGACTGTTGCCAATGTAAACAAACAGTGTAAAACACCAGAAAACATGACTCCAGGCACTGAAAAAACTGGCCCAAAATCAGTCATCAAAATTACACTCTATCTGATGCAAGACAGAGACTCCCAGGGGAGAATCTGCAGAACATCAGATGGAAGATGCAGAACACAACGTTTATACACCCATGGGTGAAAACGTAACTATGGGGAAAATAACAGAAAACATTCTGTAACCAAGCAACTCTCCCAAGAGAATTTTAGAAATGATCTTTCTCAAAAATATGCCAAAAGCATGGGAGAATTGCAAGGGGGGACTTAGAAGACCAGGGGAGAGGAAACACTGAATAAGCAGTGCAACTTTTTAGCAAGAATGACAACAAGAGGCCCATGCCTCGAAAGTTAAAAAATTTATAGTAATTTATATATTTTTTATACTTACCAATGACCCAGACATAGCTGGTGCTAACTCTTAAAATATAGGGCCAAACACAAATTTTGCCCCCCAATCCCCAAAATTTGCATCTAAAACTAAAGAAAACATGTCCTGAGAGGCCCTCCACACTTCGCCCCTACTGCGCATGCGCAGTGTCAAGGACGTTCCGAAATTGGCGCCATTTATCATTCTAATAACCAGTGCCTGGTAAGCGCTATGTACTCAGCGGGGAGGCAAGAGTTCCAAACTCCTGGGAGGGCCATCCCCGTCTGGGTCATTGGTAAGTATAAAAAATATATAAATTACTATAAATTTTTTAACATTTTTATACTGTACCAATGACCCAGACATAGCTGAATAGTAAAAAGGCTGGAGGGCCAAGGACATAGAGCAAAATGGAATACGCTCAATAAAATAAAATAGAGTCATCCCCTGTAGGGAAAAGAAGTAATAGGCCTTACATGTATCTTTCTTATTTATGATAAATTAGAAAGATACAACACCTTCCAAAAATTGAGCTTCATACATCCATGTACTCTATTAATATCCAATAATCCTTATACTAATAATTTTTAAAGTAAGCCAATAATAAAGTAAGTCTAGAGAATAGAGACTC
This sequence comes from Pictodentalium vernedei, assembly GCA_031216915.1. Lineage (NCBI taxonomy): Eukaryota > Metazoa > Mollusca > Scaphopoda > Dentaliida > Dentaliidae > Pictodentalium > Pictodentalium vernedei. The sequence continues at coordinate 396,232,288 of CM062296.1, forward strand.
TTATACTCCTAAAAGTGTGTGAGAATTGCATAATCATGTCCGTTGACATATGCAATATTCAAAAGCTATACTTTAAAAACTAAGACTTGAATGAATTTTATAAACTTAAACTTCTCACTAAACAACCATCCCAATAACAGCTCAGAATTACTAACTCCGGAGGAGGTATCCCCTTGTTTTCATAGTAAAAACAGGTGACCCAAGGGAACACCCTCCCCCCCCCCCCTTTTTCTTGCCCTGGGTCAAATAGCCCAGAGCGAAGAGGGCAGCCGAACGGAGACACTGCCGAAACAGACAGCCTACCTAGCTATAGTAGCAACTGTTAAGTGAATGACATTCTGAGCAGTAGATAATAGACCTAACAATAGAGGCCTCCAGAAATGGACTCGATATTTCTGAGATAAAATTCATGAATGGATGGCTGAGCGCAATGAGCAGCCTTCAAAAATCTATAATAGCAACACTATTAATGTAAGCCCAAGAAGTAGAAGAACTCTTACTTCATGAGCCGAAATCTTAAGCACAACTGCTAAGCCAATGATATACCATAAGCAGTACGCTAGTTAATAGAATCCATTAACAATAAAATGGAGCGTAACGTCCTTCTACTAGACATCAAAGACAGAAGAAGCTTACGCCCTTGTGATAAACAGATATCTGTTTATAAATACATAAACTGTACCCGGAAAGAGTAAAGGCCTATGCCCATACGAAGACGGAAGGACCTTAAAATAATAGGTTCCGGATAATAGGAGCCTAACTCTTATGCAACAATCCAACCTAAATAGTAACGGAAGTATTGATTCCGAAACTATGAAAGTGAAAATCATCCATCGATAGTGCATGAAACTCACTGACTCTACAGTAAAAGAGAAACCAACAGAATTACTGTCTAAAAGGTCAGAATTTGAAAACTACTGTTTCCAGAGGCTCAAATGATTACTTAGCTAAATAAGAACCTGAAGTTAAAATCCGTATAGGAATTTAATCTAAAGATTCTAAGTCTATTTATCAAAAAGTTACTAATTGACTTAGATAAAGAGACAAAAGACTCAATTGTAAACTATCGTAGAGTGCATAGGTATGAGGTAACATAAACCTATAACCTAAATAACAACAGGCTGCAGTAGATCTTGTGAAACAAGTATACTAAAAAATAGCAATGAGTAGTATGGAGGGATCAACCATATGAACATAATGATCCCTACACCACGACGGAAGAGCCTCCACTCTAGTCGCATAGAATAGCGAAGAAGAGGATCTCCTATAGTAAGAAATCGCGTCCAAAGCTCGTCCAGTACAGTGCTTACAATGCAATACGGACCACACAACGGAATACATGAAGGTTGCGACCTTGCTGGTTGTGATAAAGATGACACGATTTACCCAGTGAAAAAAGATCCTCACATAGAGGAAGATTTCACGTTAAGATCCACAGTAGACAAGAGAGTAAATTACTCATGATCTCTGTGAAGATAGAGATGCTATCAACAGAAATGTATTGTGGTTGTTTATCTTAGCAATACCTGCTAAAAACAACAGCGCCGGAGGATACGCGTATCCTATCATTCCGTCCTATAGATCAATAGAGCGTTAACAGTATTAGCTCAGAGATCTGGACAAGCCAACACATACGTCTGCAATTGATTAGCCAGCTGTGTCATAAATAAAACATCATTGGGCGCTCCCAAAGATAACAAATCTGATTGAATACTTGTTTGTTGAGAGTCCATTCTGACAGCAACAAGCGACCCGTAAGAGAATGGGAGTCCGATAAAACAATCAGACGACCCGGAATATGACGGACCAAAACTGAACTTGGTGTACTATAACCAACAGACGGATTCTTTCCATTAAATTGAATAACGGAAACGAAAGAGTGCCTCCCTGGTTCCGGAGATACGCCACTACTGTCGAATTAAAGGACAGGAATTTGGGCATGCGTTTCTGAATAATGTTCATGCAATGACATAAAGCAAGCCTAAAAAACATTATTCCGCGGAAGTTAACTGATAGCTAAAAGACTGCGGAACCCAAAGACCCCGGCACTTCGAATCCGTAGGGATCAGTATATATCCCAATCTGTTTGACTGGCAACCGTCATAACAGCCACACTCGGGTCCGGCAACTGCGGCGGCACTCTCTGAGTCAACCACCGAATGTTTGCCCCAGTCTGAATCTCTTGTAACACTAGATAGACAAGAGAATGTATAAATCAAGCAATTCATGGATTGCCGGAAGTTGCCGTCGAAGAGAAGCTCCTCCGAGAACGAAGCGACTCTGAGAGAGTTCTTAACCTACTATCCACGCGTGGATGTAGCTAGGGCTGCCTCACGTCTAACCAACTCCAATCAGCCACTGAATGGCGGAGTTATACGTGAACAAACTACTGCCCTCAAAAGAAATTACATTGAGAATAATATCCCGTAAATCTTTTCTTGAAGACGTAATGATAACGCCTCAGTAAGGCGGATTACGTATAATAAAGCGTCTAAGTTAAGTCTACTATACATAATGTCGTTCCCAACATTGAAATTGGAAAAGACATAAACGGTGAAAAAGAATATATGCAGTCTTTAATCACACCGTCTAGACGCATATGAACTCTCGGTATGCCCTGCTCTGCCAAAATAAACTATATGTAAAAAAGATAAAATGGCAGAAATGAGCCACGCGGACAAGAAACTAAACTATCATGCTTAGTAGCAGGCTTGTATATATATATAAATATATAGCGTCGAAAAATAAAACACATGTTGTAATTACAATATTGGACTGCGTCGGTAAGTCAGGGACAAAGTCCCTGTACCGATCGAAAAATCCGAGTCCAATGACGCTATAAGTCTCTTATCCAAGATCGCAGCAATGAAGTCCGAAAAATAATCACTGGAAGAAATGCCAGAAGATATGAAAGGCATCTTCCGATACTACTAAAGGGAAAACTCGAAATCTTTCGAATCCCTTTCGCCATCCTGTCGGACCCTATAAAGCGTTCGGTCGTCCGTAGCTTGATGCAACCGCGGACCGCACCGACCCAGCGCCGTCGGATAATTCCTGATTCGACCGAGAAACCGTCAATTGCTGGGATGCTGCGAAACAACTGTGCTAACTCGGATAGCACGTCCGTCACTGAGGCCTGAGGAGCAGCGGTCTTACGATGCATTGCCGCAGGAAGCTCCGAGATCGTTACCGCGTGCATACTTCCAATATGCGAGCGAACGGAGTGTATAGGCCTCGTGTCCCTTGGCTACCGGATGGCGCGACCTATTCGCTGTGGAATCACTGAATGCCGAAACTGATCGGATACTCGAGGTCACGTAGCCAATGTGCGGTCGTGTGCCCTGCTGTGAGGATGAGGAAGCATTAAAGACAGTCTCTCGGACTGTCAATATAACGGAGCGTCCAATATCTGAACCACAACATGCGGTCCCCTATGTTGTTGGCTTCCTCCGATCTGTCCTCAATCTGCCGTCACTGGGTGAGTACTAAAGTAATTAAAGTGCTCGCATCACCCAAATCTCCTTCCTAGACCGCAACGGACGAACCCGGCAGCCGAACCATTCGATGAATGTACGCTACACCGGGTGAGCTAGCGAATGTCACTCCGTAAGCGATAGACATATTCCATGAGCACTTATTGCCGCTAACTCTTCATTAACTATGACGACAGAGGCACACTTTTGAAAGACATCTCCATAATTCTTCGAACAAGAAACCAGAAATGCTTGGATAGCAAGCATAAAATAATAATATATATAGCGTCGTTCAATAATTCGAAAGTTTGTGTGACATTATTGGACTATGTCGGAACTGAGGGACGATGTCCCTGAACCGAACCAAAAATTTCTAAGTCCACCGACGCTATCAGTTTCTTATCCGGCATCGCAGCATATGTTGTTCCGAAAGGGAAAGCTTGAAATCCACCGAATCCCTTTCGGTATCCCGTCGGACTGGATGAAACTTTCGGACGTCCGTACCCGCTTCCGCGGAGCGTCCCGACCCAGCATCGTCGGATAAAATATATGCGACAGATTCAGTTGATGCTGGGATGCTGCGATAAACTGTGCTATTAAGGAAAGCACGTCCGTTCCCGAGGCCTGTGCAGTAGCGGACTTACGATGCATTGCCGCTGGAAGCTCCGTGTACGTTGACTCCCGCATACTTCCTATGTGAACGTCCGGAGTCTGCAGGCCTCGGGTCCCCGGCTACCGACCCAGCGCTGTCGGATAATTCTCGATCCGACACCGTTTCTGTCGGCTGCTGGGATGCTGCGATAAGCTGTGCTATGTGCACAAGAATGTCCGGCGTCGAGACCTGCGGAGGCGCAGTCTATCGCTGCTTCGCCGAGGGCAGCTCCGCATCAGATGGCTCCCGCATACTTTTCCTATGCGAACGTCCGGAGTCCATCGGTCTCGAATCCCTGGCTGCCGGATGGTGTGACCTGGTCGCCGAAGAATCCTTGATCGGCGAAGCTGGTAATATATCGGCGGTCACGCAGCCAAGGTGCGGTCGTGTGCGCTGACGAGAAGAGGAAGCCTTAGCAGTCTCAGCGGACTGCCTATACAACGGAGCGTCCCGAGCGACGGACGTATGCTCCGCTAACGACACATTTGTACCACAACATCTGGGGCCAGATGTTGTTGAACGAGAGAGGGGCCTCTCTCGCTTGCCGTCCGGATGGACCGGAACGAGCTATGAACCGGACTAAAAGGCTTCCTCCGTTCTCCCTCCGATCCGCCGTCACTGGGTGTGCATTAAGTTAATTTTATAGTGCTCGCATCACCCCAAAATTCCTTCTAGACCGCAACGGACGAACCCGGCTGCCGAACCATTCGGTGAATGGACGCTACACCGGGCGAGCTAGCGGACGTCAAAGGCCGTCGAACCTACTAGGGTCCTCTTAGGCAATTGGCGTATTACATGAGCACTTTTCCGCTAGCCCTTCATTAATTGTGACGACGGAGGCACACTGTTGGAAGACATCACAGATACATCACCCTAATCTTGATCGTCTGAAATAGAAATTGATAAAGTAGAGTGACCCTGCGGGGAAAGGACCGGAGTGTCCAAATCCCCAACAACATACCGTGACATACGCTTCCCATATTGTCATCGAAATCATACGATACAGAACCGGAGTTAATGCGAGTACACTGACCACATATAGAATGATAATAAGGTCAGAGGAAGACTTCCTCTTAAAACAATTGATCAATATCCTTTCAATGTGAAAAGAAAACAAGTCCTGGTACTCGCACTAATCCCTGGCAATCAAAATACATAATAATAATATGATCCATTAATATAGAAAAAATAATTGAAATCAAAATATTTTGAAAAAATATTTTTTCAGAACAGCCCAAGTTTCTGAAAAGTAACGTTGAGCCCCAATGGATCCCAAGCCTAAGTGTGGACAAAAATTTTAAAAATATTTTAAACAATTTATTCAACACTTACGAACAATAATAATGTATCTAGTTATGATTGAAATAACATAAAGATATTATTATTTAGAAATCCCCCCCTCACACAGAGGGCTGTTGTAAATGTAAACAATGAGTGTAAAAACACTAAAATAAGACTCCAGGCACCCAGGCCCGAAATCAGTTACCAAAAATACACCATCTGATGCAAAACAGAGACTTCCAGGGAAGAAACTGCAGAACATCAGATGGTAGATGCAGAACACAACGCCTAACCACCCGTAGGTGAAGACGTAAACATGGGGAAAGAACAGAATTCATTCTGTTATTCAGCTAAACTCCCAAGAAATTTTAGTAATAATAATTTCAGAAATTATGCCAAAAGCATGGGAGAATAGCAAGGGGGAACTTAAAGGACAGGGAGAGAGGAAAAACACTTGAAAAAACAGTGTAACTAAATAATCAGAATGACAACAAAAAGGCTGCTGCCTTGAAAATAGGTAACTTAACATAATTTCATTAAAAAATTTTAAGTTACAGCCCTGATAATATTCTGTCACACATTCTTTTCCTCTCCTCCTTTTCTATCCTCCTTAGAATCACCATTTCACTAATATTTATGTGTCTGGCATCATTTAAACTGAGATTTAAAAGCACAAAGATCAGTCAGATGTTAACTGATGAAGGGCCAAACTTAGAATGATAAATGGCGCCAATTTCGGAACGTCCTTGACACTGCGCATGCGCAGTAGGGGCGAAGTGTGGAGGGCCTCTCAGGACATGTTTTCTTTAGTTTTAGATGCAAATTTTGGGGATTGGGGGGCAAAATTTGTGTTTGGCCCTATATTTTAAGAGTTAGCACCAGCTATGTCTGGGTCATTGGTACAGTATAAAAATATAGGCAACTTAACATAATTTCATAAAAAATTTTAAGTACAGCCCTGATTATTTTTTGTCACTCCTTTTTCCTCTCCTCCTTCTATATCCTCCTTAGAATCACCATTTCTCCAATAATTACGTGTCTGGCATCCTTTAAACTGAGATTTACAAGCACAAAGATCAGTGAGATGTTGACTGATGAAGGGCCAAACAGAGAATGATAATTGGCGCCAATTTCGGAACGTCCTTGACACTGCGCATGCGCAGTAGGGGCAAAGTATGGAGGTCCTATAGGGCATGATTTCTTTTGGTTTTAGATGCAAATTTTGGGGATTGGGGGGCAAAATTTGTGTTTGGCCCTGGTTTTGTTAGAGTTAGCACCAGCTAAGTCTGGGTCATTGGTACAGTATAAAAATATTTGTTTTTCAGGCCCTCTTGCATGGTCCTTTTGGCTGCCGCATGCTCTCTTTTTATAACTGATGCAAACTTAAAAAAAATAAAAAGTAAATGGTTTATGTCTTATATTTTACCCAAGTTAATAAAATTGATAAATTTATCCCTTGTGAGCAAGAAGGCTTTGCAATGCTTTAGCATTGAGAAGCCTTCTTGCACTCCAGTGACAAAATACACCACTACCCATGGTATTCTGTAGATTAGGAGGCCTAAAACATAAAACAAACCAAGAACATGAAGTTTTGATGGCAAAGAAATAATTACAAAAACAAGAGGCCCCAAGGGGCCTGAGGGCACTCACCTGACATGGTAGCCTAAATATCAACCCAGAGAATTGATTTCAACAAGTTGGATCTGCTCCTCCTAAGAAAAGCTTATACCAAATATCCAAAGATTCTGACCAGTGGATCTAAAAAAAAAAAAGAAGATTTTAAAAGAATATTCCTCATATTGAACTAAGTTATAATTCGGGCTCCCACAGGGAGCCCATATATGAACCCAGGGACTTGGCTTTAACAAACTTGAATCTCGCTCCCCCCTAAGGATGCTGCACAACAAATATTAAAACATTCTGACTGCTGGATCTGAAGAAGAAGATTTTTAAAGAAAATTCCTCATTTTGAACTAAGTTACAAGAACTAAGCTCCCACAGTGAGTCCAAATATGGACCTAGGGATATGGCTTGAACAAACTTGAATCTCACCCCCCTAAGGATGCTGCATATCAAATATAAAAAAATTCCAACTGCTGGATCTGAAGAAGATTTTTAAACTAAGTTATACTTCGGGCTACCACAGTGAGCCCAAATATGAACCCAGGAACTTGGCTTGAACAAACTTGAATCTCACCCCCCTAAGCATGGTGCATACCCAATATCAAAAGATTCTGCCTGCTGGATCTTGAGAAGAAGATTTTCAAAGAAATTTGCCTGAAATGCACTAAGTTCGAATTCGGGCTTCTATAGTGAGCCCAAATATGAATCTAGGGAGCCGATTTGAACAAACTTGAATCAGATCCACCCCACAACGTTGCATACCAAATATCAAAAGATTCTGCCTGCTGAATCTGGAGAAGAAGATTTTTAAAAAAATATGCCTGAAATGCACTAAGTTCGAATTTGGGCTTCTATAGTGGGCACAAATATGAATCCAGGGGGCCGATTTGAACAAACTTGAATCAGATCCACCCCACAAAGTCGCATACCAAATATCAAAAGATTCTGCCTGCTGGATCTGGAGAAGAAGATTTTTTAAGAAATTTGCCTGAAATACACTAAGTTAGAATTCGAGATTCTATAGTGAGCCCAAATATGAATCCAGGGGGCCGATTTGAACAAACTTGAATCAGATCTACCCCTCAATGTTGCATACCAAATATCAAAAGATTCTGCATGCTGGATCTGGAGAAGAAGATTTTTTAAGAAATTTGCCTGAAATGCACTAAGTTCAAATTCAAGCTGCTATACTGAGCCCAAATATAAACCCAGGGAGCCGATTTGAACAAACTTGAATCAGATCCACCCCACAATGTTGCATACCAAATATCAAAAGATTCTGCCTGCTGGATCTGGAGAAGAAGATTTTTTAAAAAATTTGCCTGAAATGCACTAAGTTCGAATTCGGGCTTCTATAGTGGGCACAAATATGAATCCAGGGGGCCGATTTGAACAAACTTGAATCAGATCCACCCCACAATGTTGCATACCAAATATCAAAAGATTCTGCCTGCTGGATCTGGAGAAGAAGATTTTTTAAAAAATTTGCCTGAAATGCACTAAGTTCGAATTCGGGCTTCTATAGTGAGCCCAAATATGAATCCAGGGGGCCGAGTTGAACAAACTTGAATCAGATCCACCCCACAATGTTGCATCCCAAATATCAAAAGATTCTGCCTGCTGGATCTGGAGAAGCAGATTTTTTAAGAAATTTGCCTGAAATGCACTAAGTTCGAATTCGAGCTTCTATAGTGAGCCCAAATATAAACCCAGGGGGCCGATTTGAACAAACTTGAATCAGATCTACACCACAATGTTGCATACCAAATATCAAAAGATTCTGCCTGCTGGATCTGGAGAAGAAGATTTTTTAAGAAATTTGCCTGAAATGCACTAAGTTCGAATTCGGGCTTCTATAGTGAGCCCAAATATGAATCCAGGGAGCCGATTTGAACAAACTTGAATCAGATCCACCCCACAATGTTGCATACCAAATATCAAAAGATTCTGCCTGCTGGATCTGGAGAAGAAGATTTTTTAAGAAATTTGCCTGAAATGCATCAAGTTCGAATTCGGGCTTCTATAGTGAGCCCAAATATGAATCCAGGGGGCTGATTTGAACAAACTTGAATCAGATCCACCCCTCAATGTTGCATACCAAATATCAAAAGATTCTGCCTGCTGGATCTGGAGAAGAAGATTTTTTAAGAAATTTGCCTGAAATGCACTAAGTTCGAATTCGAGCTTCTATACTGAGCCCAAATATAAACCCAGGGGGCCGATTTGAACAAACTTGAATCAGATCCACCCCACAATGTTGCATCCCAAATATCAAAAGATTCTGCCTGCTTGATCTGGAGAAGAAGATTTTTGAAGAAATTTACCTGAAATGCACTATATTTATTTATTGTTGTTTAAGGTCACATACTTCTGCACAATGGCTAATCATGACCACAACATGGAGATAAAGTCAAGGTCAGTCAATCGTTTATACCCCATGTTGCCTATTTTAGAGGACTTGCACCCCAAGCATTAGTGACTGGGTCCTATTTTACCAGTGAAACAGAGCTTGTTTACCACAGTAAACCTGAAATGCACTAAGTTTGAATTCGAGCTTCTATACTGAGCCCAAATATAAACCCAGGGGGCCGATTTGAACAAACTTGAATCAGATCCACCCCACAATGTTGCATGCCAAATATCAAAAGATTCTGCCTGCTGGATCTGGAGAAGAAGATTTTTTAAGAAATTTGCCTGAAATGCACTAAGTTCGAATTCGGGCTTCTACAGTAGGCCCAAATATGAATCCAGGGAGCCGATTTGAACAAACTTCAATCAGAACCACCCCACAATGTTGCGTACCAAATATCAAAAGATTCTGCTTGCTGGATCTGGAGAAGAAGATTTTTAAAGAAATTTGCCTGAAATGCACTAAGTTCGAAATCGGGCTCCTATACTGAGCCCAAATATGAACCCAGGGGACAGATTTGAACAAACTTGAATCAGATCCACCCTATAATGTTGCATACCAAATATCAAAAGATTCTGCCTGCTGGATCTGGAGAAGAAGATTTTTTAATCTTTTCCCCATTGCCTACAGTGTTAAAAAGTGCTGACTCAGCACTTTTTCAAAGTCCTGAAAAAAGTTCCTTGTGATCAAACCGATAGGGATTTTTTTTAACCATTCTATTCTACTGAATAAAAGTAAGCTTTATACAAAAAAAAAGAATTCTCTGTGCTGTGTAGTTTTGGAGATATGGCAGTTTTAAGGTTTTTCCTATTTTTAGCTCCCGAGGTTCCCAAGGGGCAATGAAAAAATTTTTTTTTGCATCAATCAACTACTTATGACCCATTATCATCTCATATCAAATTTGGTTCAAATCGACCTCACGGTTCTGAAAATAGAAATTTTAGGCGTGGCCAAAATGTTTGCCCCTCCCATAACGAAGGCAAATAATGCCCGACAAACTTCTCTTGAACAAACTTAATTCTAAACCTCAAAAGGACTCTGCATACCACATATCAAGTCTCTCCTACTGGTGGTTCATTAGAAGAAGATTTTCAAAAAATTTGGCCATTTTTTCCCCACACCTCTGCTCAATATGAGCCGAAACCTATTTTGGCTAAAAATCAAAATGCCCCAATATAACCACTACTTACATGAAATTTAATTAAAATGTGGCCAGTGGTTTAGGAGAAAGAGGCTCAAACATCACCTTCACGCAGGACGACGGACGAAGAGTGATAAGAAAAGCTCACCCTGACTTTCAGTCAGGTGAGCTAATAAAACTGCCTGCCCACATGCAATGACACAAACAATGGCTTGAGAAACAGAAGATCTACTTTGTGGGGGCCTAATATAAAGTGTCTGAACTTCACTCACTAAATTTGTTCAGAGCCAAGGTATACTGAAACTCAGATCGATTTTAGTAAACTCCATTCAGAAATGAGCAATTTTACCCTTTACCAAACAGAAGGAACAAAATCAACCAGCACCATTCACAAAAATTGCCAACCAAATTGAATTATCTTTTCAACTTTTTGCCTCAAAAACATAGCTTATGAACTCCCACTGGAGCAAGTGTGTCTAGAATAATCCAAATTCTTTTAAATTGTGCAACAGGATTTTTTTCCAACTCCATTTGTTTTCTGTTGCCAAAAGTATACCCACCACCTTTCAAATGACTTTTTATGGCATATTTCTCACAAGTACACCCCTATATGTTCCCTTACAATAATTAATAGCACTATCATGCTTACTCAAGCATTCTGCAACATGATAAGATACTTTTCCAGCAAAAATAGAGCTTTTTAGATGGAATTAGAACTTTTGTGTATCTGGGCCCCACTAATCCACCCCTCCTTGTGTCTCGCAAACAAATTCCGTCCACCTCTGATTACAAAATAAATATTTTATGACATACACGGATAACTGATTTTCTAGTACTTCTCTGATATATTAACCCTTTACCCAACGTAACGGCCAAAACCGGCCAGCGCGATTCTCAAAAATCGCCATTGAATTTTTATTATTTTTTCATTTTTTGTCTCAAAAACATAGGTTATGACCCCTCGTTGGAACGAGCTCGTCGAGCTCGTTCCAACGGGGGGTCATAACCTATGTTTTTGAGACAAAAAATGAAAAACATTAGTTATTCAAGAATTTTTTTTGCAAGTGTCGTCTGCTTTTCATGTTAGGTAAAGGGTTAACCCTTTACCCAACATAACGGCCAAAACTGGCCAGTGCTATTCACAAAAATCGCCAATTAATTTTTATTATTTTTTTCATTTTTTGTCTCAAAAACATAGGTTATGACCCCTGTTTGGGACAAGCTTGTCAAGCTCCTTCCAATGAGGGGTCATAACCTATGTTTTTGAGACAAAAAATGAAAAAAAAATAGTTATTCAAGAATTCTGTTTGCAAGTGTTGTCTGCTTTTCATGTTAGGTAAAGGGTTAAAGAAGAAACTGTTTAGAGAAACCAGTTTAAATTTTCTAAAGTGCATTAGCACCTGCCCCAAAAAACACAGCGCATTGTTAAATTATCCAACAAAGAAACTGCTTCAAGAATTGATTGCCTGAATGTGTACAGACTTTAATTTTAACAAAAATAATGAATATGCTTTAAATTGCTGTCAGTTTCAATTGCCACATTAATTAAGCCTGCTGCCAGAAAGAGTAAATTAACTAGGGAAGTATTCAGAGCAATGGGATGTTGTATGCCATTGTTGTATTTTTATCTTACCTAGAATGTTCAACATGTTCAAGTGCCAAGGAAAATCTTTTTGTTAATGCGACTAACCTTGGGAGATTTTTAAACCTCTGCACACTGCTGTCAAAATATCGTTATTTCAACCCAAAATTTTCTCCCATAATGAAACCAGCAATTTAAACCAATTCAGTTTTCTTTGATAGAGCTGAGCTCTGTCAGACAAGACAGAATTGGTTGTTCATTTTCTACTTGAGTTATGGGAAAGCTTTGCTGCCTGAACAATCAGTATTTTGACATCTGTGTGCATCATTATTTAGCTCTCTTCTTAACATAACATCCATATCAGGCCAAAACTATTCACAAAATAATTCAAATTATAAAATTTTATTAAATGTTTTCCTTCAAAGAATAGCTTATGATCGATCACAGAAACAAGTTAGTGCCAATGAGATGGCATAAGCTGTTTCTCATGGCAAAAAAAAAAAATTTGTTGTTAGAAACGTTTTTTTGCAAGCAGTGTCTTCTCATTGTGTTAGATAAAACGTTAACTGGTAGCATGCTGAATTATTTTTGGTTGTCAAAATTTGTTCATATATCTTTACCTTGTTACCGAGGCAATTCCATACAGACAAAATAAATTACTTCAAAGATAATATGATGCACATCCACAGAATATAAAGCCTTTAAGATGCAGTTCCTGCACTTCTAAATGAAGCCCAAATATTAGCTTCCAGCACCTAACTCGCTAAGAGCCCTTTTTTAACAGTACACCACACAACAGTGTTTCTGGTTATTACTAAATCTAAAAAAATCAGTTAACTCTTTACTTTCAGTTTCTCAGGCCCTCCCACATGATCCTTTTCACTGCCGCATGCTCTCTTTTTATAACTCATTAAACCTTTAAAAAATAAAAATTAAATGATATTTTACCCAAGTTAATAAAACTGACAAATTTGTCCCTGGAGTGCAAGAAGGCTTTGCAATGCTTTAGCACTGCAAAGCCTTCTTCTACTCAAGGACTGAAATACACAACCACACGTAATGTTCTGTAGAGCATGAGGCCTAAAACATGAACTTTTGATGGTAAAGATATAATTACAAAAATAAAAAATAAATTAAAAAAATGCCTGCCCACATGCAATTTTACCAAAAAATGGTCTGAGAAACAGAAGATCTACTTTGTGAGGCCTATACAAATTTTCATTTCTTGCTTCCATAACACAGCTTATGACTTCTATTTGAACACGTTTAATCAGCTGGTTCCATTGACGGTTCTTAAGCTACATTTTGGAAGCAATCTTGGCATGCTTTATCTGTATGTCCAGTTAACACTACAGAACCCATACATGAATCCAGACACTTGATTTGAACAAGCTGGAATCTGTACCCTCCACCTGTATGAATGTGAGCCATTATAAATTTATTTCCTTTCTTCAAAATTTGAATGAGTCCACATAAAATTGCTAGAATATTTTGGCTAGGACACATTGTGGTCATGTTCAAAGATGCCAGCGGAAGGCCATACTGATCTTCCATTTTTGAACATTTTCCTTGGAAACGCCCGGACAGCATGGACAAGAGTGGGATACCCCATCCATTGCTCACACCAGCACACAACTACATATGTCAGGTGATGCTAGCTTTATGGTCCTGATTGAAATGTGGTGCCCAATATAACCCAGAGTCCTGAATCAGGCAGTGAAGGGATAGTTACATTAAAGGATCTCAAACTGCATTTTTAAAAAGAAAAGAGTATAAAATTATTTTTATGTGAAGTACAGGACAGATTTGGAAAATTTATTAGCAAAGGATTAACAAGGTTCCAATGAATATGCTAAAAAGCATTTAATAACTTCAGCCTCTTAAGACACTAATGTTTTGAAAATGAACAAATATTTCTTTGAACAATAAACCCCAACACACAACTACATATGTCAGGTGATGCTAGTTTTATGGTCCTGATTGAAATGTGGTGCCCAATATAACCCAGAGTCCTGAATCAGGCAGTGAAGGGATAGTTACATTAAAGGATCTCAAACTGCATTTTTAAAAAGAAAAGAATATAAAATTATTTTTATGTGAAGTACAGGACAGATTTGGAAAATTTATTAGCAAAGGATTAACAAGGTTCCAATGAATATGCTAAAAAGCATTTAATAACTTCAGCCTCTTAAGACACTAATGTTTTGAAAATGAACAAATATTTCTTTGAACAATAAACTCTATGACATCTACCTCAGCAAGTAGAACAATTCTCTTTCCATCTGGCCATATTATATGATCAACCTGCGAGCGTACTTTCTCCCATGTCAGCTCAGGTGTTCGGAGACTAGCCTAAAGGATGAAAAAAAATGAGCAAACTATAGTTGTGACTTTTTCTGCAAATAAACAGAAACAACTATCATTGCCATGATATAAACATAAACAACACCCTACAATTTTATCAGTCCACTCCATAATACAGACGTTGATAAAGCTCTGTGTGTTGTTCTGTGTTGATTCTACACATGTGTAGGGCAGACAATATTTACTGTATGAGAAATTTGGGTACTACAGTGGAGCCCACTTAATTGAATATCTTTTAACTGAATAACCCTGTTAATGGAATATAATATCCCAACACAAAACTATTTACCATACCTCCATTACAAATTTGACCAGTAAATTGAATATAGGTTATAGAGTAAACTCCTGTTAACTGAATAAAACTTTTTGTAACCCGTCGAGAAATTACCATGACTCTCCCCAGTTTTCCTTTGGTTATAGACCAATTTGGCCTCAGGGCATCCAATACAGGTATTTAATATATTATATCTTGGTTGACAGAGCTCATGGAGCTCTGTCAAACAAGATATAATAGAATAAATGCAAAGTTTATCTCTAGAATAAATGAAAGTGACACAATCCCTGTTAATTGAATACTTCTGTTAACTGAATAATTTCCACAGACAAAGTGGCTATTCAATTAACAGGGTTCCACTGTATTCATAAATATGACACACTAAAAATTACATAGAGGGTCGTTCGGCATGTTTTTCAGTGGGGATGCGGCAGCACTTTTCGGTGGAGGCTGCACAGCTTGAATGTTGTGATAATTATCGTTGTAAATTCAGTTTTACATGTACCGGGTAATATAGTTTGTAAATAAAATCGATTGGAATGTTGAATATAAGAATCTGTTAATATGATTTTTTGCACATGTATCACACACTAACCCTTTTCCTGCGGAATCGGCATATCAGCAGAATTTACAATTTGAGCAGTTGGAAAAAAAAATTTGTTCAAAATATTTCAACAAAACTATATACTGTGATCCCCTCATTGTTATGAGCTTATTGAGGTTGTACCAATCTAGGGGTGTCACATGATATGATTTCGTTGAAATTTATAGAGAAATCTGGAGGACAAAAATCTAAAATAATAAATTGTGATATCGTGTAAATTGGGTAAGGGATTAAAGATCAACACTCAAGCATTCTGCGTTTTTGACTAAACATTTTACAAAGTTTATGAAAAAATTAGCCACAGCAAATTGA
This sequence comes from Pictodentalium vernedei, assembly GCA_031216915.1. Taxonomy (NCBI): domain Eukaryota; kingdom Metazoa; phylum Mollusca; class Scaphopoda; order Dentaliida; family Dentaliidae; genus Pictodentalium; species Pictodentalium vernedei. The sequence goes on from CM062296.1 coordinate 396,248,004, forward strand.
CAACTGAACTTTTTAAACTACAACAATATTGTACACCATTCACATTGCATTAAACAAACAAGAAGTAAGTTTCATTGAGGTAACATAGTAAAATTTAAACAGTGTTCAAAATGATTTTATCAAAATTTATATTTGTTCAAAGAGTAAAACAATGATTTGATGATCTGATGTAAGTATTCAACATCTGACACCATAATTTCTTATCTCGTTTTTCTTGTACTAAACATTGCTCATAAAAATAGGCCGATGAAATCGTCAAATGTGTACCCATACGATCAATTAGTAGAAAGCTGTATGACGGAGGGCCACCACGGATGCTGACATAATGTACACCATACAAGGTATGGGTACATATAGAAATGGATTGGAGGAGTGTCTAATTTGATGGATAAAGGGTTAATATCTCCGGATCAAATTATCAGATTTACATAAAAAACTAAACAGCACAGCACATCAGTAACCTAAATAAATATATAAAGTAACATGACAATCGGATTGATATTTTTTGAGTTATCTCATGCCAAAGGGATTGGAGGAATTTTCAATTTGAAGGATAAAGGGGGTTAATATCTCCGGATCAAATTATCAGATTTACACCAAAAACTATACAGCTCAGCACATCAGTAACCTGAACACAATTATAAAGTAACTTGACAATCCAAGCAATATTTTTCAAGTTATCGAAAGCGAAAGGGATTGGAGGAATTTTCAATTTGAAGGATAAAGGGTAATATCTCAGGATTAAATTATCAGATTTACACCAAAAACTATACAGCTAGGCACATCAGTAACCTGAACACAAATATAAAGTAACTTGACAATCCAAGCAATATTTTTCAAAATATCGAATGCCAAAGGGATTGGAGGAATTTTCAATTTGAAGGATAAAGGGTTAATATCTCAGGATTAAATTATCAGATTTACACCAAAAACTATACAGCTCGGCACATCAGTAACATGAACACAAATATAAAGTAACTTGACAATCCAAGCAATATTTTTCAAGTTATCGAATGCCAAAGAGATTGGAGGAATTTTCAATTTGAAGGATAAAGGGTTAATATCTCGGGATCAAATCATCAGATTTACACCAAAAACTATACAGCTCGGCAAATCAGTAACCTGAACACAAATATAAAGTAACTAGACAATCCAAGCAATATTTTTCAAGTTATCGAATGCCAAAGGGATTGGAGGAATTTTCAATTTGAAGGATAAAGGGTTAATATCTCAGGATCAAATTATCCAACTTACACCAAAAACTATACAGCTCGGCACATCAGTAACCAGAACACAAATATAAAATAACTTGACAATCCAAGCAATATTTTTCAAGTTATCGAATGACAAAGAAATGGATACGGACGCCGGATGGACAGACGGACGGACAAAGGATGGACGAACGACGGATGGTCACCCCGGATGCCGGCATTATGTGTACCATACATAGTATGGGTACACATAAAAAAGTGCCATTGCAGTAGGGCTTTTCAATACTCAAGACCCAAGAGGGAAATATTTTGAAACAAAATTTTGTGCCTTGGGTAGCTCTGGCTGCTGGATGGGTCTATTATCTACACAATACAAAATGTAACATAGGCATAATACAATAGAAAGATCAAGAAATTACTTACAACATCTATTTCAGTGTTGGAATGTCCCATATTGCACACTATACAACCATTTTTCAACCTGTCTAAATGTTCTCTGGTTACAACATTCTTGTTACCTACAATTATATCCAGTTACAGTTAGGTTATCAGAGAGTAATAGTATAGAACAGAATCTCATAGACTGTCAAGCATCTTTTAACTCCTTACATGCAGCTGGCGAATATTCCTGCCCAGGACAGGATTTCTTTTACCACTGAAATAAGAATAATTTTGGCACATTTAATCCAATTTTACAAGCGTAAACTGAATAGATTTTTTCATCAATGATTTCTATAGTGAAATTTAGATGAATTTTTCATCAAATATAGTCATGGCTTCTCCGAAGCTGCCATGACTAGATTTGATGAAAAATATCTTGAAAATGCTCAGAACATCAAGAGTTAACCCTTTACCAAATGACAAAACCTTAAAATTTGTTATTTTTTTATCAATTGTTCAAACATTTTCAACAAAACCATATCATGCAACCATCATTGAAATGTGTCCAACAAGTTCATCCTGATGGGGGGAGGGGAGGGGGGAGGGTCATGTGATATGGCTTTGTGAACTTTTTTTTAGAAATAATTTTTTTCAACTGCTTCAGTTTGGAAATTACATGGGTCAATGTGGCTGAATCATTAGGTAAAGGGTTAACTTCAATCACAAAAACTAAAATTAATGAAAACCGTTTGCATCTTCACTAGTTCAGAGTTTAACCTTCTATACACTGACCGTTGAATTTGAATTTGCAAATTTTTCCAATAATGCAACTTGGAATTTAACCAATTGAATTCTGTTGACAGAACTCATTGAAATTTCAATATTTCAACATTCGTTTTCAGGGGGTTAAATCCTTGATGCCATGTTTGGGAACATTCACCATTCATTTACGAGAAACATACTTGACATCTTGATACTTTTGACTTCATTTGAATTGTTTCATAACAGTGCAGTGAGGAGAGCCAACAGCCATCCTCCACATCAGTTCTTTTAATCATAATTTTTAATGACCAAAATAAAGTTTTAAATTAAGTTTATTGCTGCTGTGGGCATGCAATGTTAGAGTAACTATAAATAAAATAATACTAAGATGGTCTGTCGCCTGGTATACCCCTACGTGGCATACCGCCCAGTGTGGGTTACTGAAAAAGGGCATTCAATTTTTCAAAGTAAAATAAAACTGTGGAAGTAGTTCGCTCCACAAGTTTACATGTGCAATTGAGCGACGACGATGACAGACCGAAGGACAAGTTAACTCCTATGTACTCCCCCCCACCTCAACTTCGTTTTGTGGGGGTATAATTATTGAAGGTCATCCTAAGTTCATGGATCATTGAGCAGCTAAAATGCAGGGCTAATTTAACCAGACTAGTTTCAACCTTCTTTGTTTTTCTTCTTGGGCATAAGCCAAAAGGTCAATGTTGCTCACTCACCTTTATACTCTTCCGATGACCTCAAAGTGACCAGGTCATGAGTGTCATGATCCGATCATGGAAAGGGGGTCAAAAGGTCTATCATCAGATGAACAGTTATTTAATTCATTGACATTTTATTTCCAGAAATTCGTATGAAAATAGTCTCGAAGAGTTGAAAAAATTATTTTTTCCAAAAATTTGAACAAAACCATATCATGTGACCCATTACTGGAATGCTTGTTAAGCTCATTCCAATGAGGGGGTCACATGATATGATTTTGTTGATATTTTTTTTAAAATAATAATTAAAATTACAAATTTTGATATTGCAGGCATAAGGTAAAGGGTTAATGCTCATTCTACTCTGTTTCGAGAATCATTATGGGAGACTGGAAGATTCAGAGATATGTGAGAATTTTAACAAAAACTTTACATTCCGTTAAAGGCACTATCAAATATATTCAAACAAAACAAATACTGATGAACATATCCCTTACACTTTACTAGCTGAAATATCACGTTAAAACTTTTTGTGTGTCACAAGGAAGAAGCATGAAGTGGCAGCCAAATTTCTGGATACTTGTGATGCTGTACTCAACTGGTTGAGTGCTAGAAGCCACTAACAGGGCTTTCAATAAAATGAGGGTACCAGAGCATTTTTCTCACTCATGTTCCTTTTTCAGTCAAACGCATATAAAATTTTGTTAAAAAATTGTTTCATTACAAATTATTGGAGTGTGCCAACAGGCACTCTCCAACAATTTGTAATAAAATATTAATGAACAGGGGGGGGGGGGGGGGGCACGGTGGCTCACAGATAGAGGTGCAGGCTGTAAGACAAGTCCTCAGTTTGAATCCAACCTGCGGCAACCATGTTGTGTCCTTGGGCAAGACACTTCACCACCATTGCCCACTTGGCGGCACGGTGGCGCTGTGTACTAAGGTGTACTACACGTCGATGGTGCACTTATCTTCAACCAATGCTAACCCTGCTTGTGTGTAGTTAGTACGTTGGGGTGCTGACTGTTGCTTGCCATTCTCGGGGGTTCTCTCTGGGTACTCTGGCTTCCTCCACCTGTAAAACTGCTGTGGTCATGATATTAGCCATTGTGCAGAAATATGTGACCTTAAATGCCAATAAATAAACTAGAGGTACTATGAGCAAGCTCACAAAGTGATACCCTCCACACCTGTCAGAACGTAATTATATTACTTCATGCACATCTTCATATGGAGTTCTTCCATTGTGTAAAGTTTCATGAAAATTCTTCAGATGGTTTAGGAGGAGTTGCGCTTATAAGGATGGACAGACGGACAGACAGGCAGATGGATGGAAGGGTGATTCTTATATACCCCCCCCCCCCCCCCAAACTTTGTTTGATGAACAGAGTCAGAAAAAACTAGAAAAACTGTGAGCACTGCCCACTAAATGATACCACCCACTCCCACCAAGAAACATTTTATAACAGTAAAAGAGTGTTTAATGTAGAGAGCACAAACACTGACACCAATGTTTAAAGGTTTCATTGAAATCCATTCACTAGTTTAAAAGAGGTCATGGATAGCAAATGTCCCCCTCCCCTCCCCCCCCCCCCCCCTCCTCAAGCTTGAATTGACAAAGCCCATTTTTAAATATGGGAAACCCTAAAAATGGAAATATCTGAAAACAAAACAGGAAGTGCACATCTTCAATATATGTAAAAGAATGTCTGAAAGTTTCAATGAAATCTGTTCAATAGTTTAAGAGGAGTTGCGGATAGCAGATCTTTACAAAATGTCAATTGAATTTGACAAAGTTCATTTTTCAACATGGGAAAGTGTAAAAAAGAAAATATCTGAAAACAAAATAGGAGGTGCAATCTTCAATGTAAGTAAAAGAATGTGTGAGAGTTTCAATAAAATCCCTTCACTCGTTTAAGAGGAGTTGCGGAGAGCAGATGAGTATATATGTATATAAAGCGGCACCCCAAAATTAATTAAAATCCGATAACAATTGTTCAAGTTACCACATAAACAAACATCCAGACTGAAGAGAAGATGGGCACTGGACAGATAGATGAATGGACATATGGCATGCTTCACTATAGCCCTTCCCTGCAGAAAGATAATCTTACCTGTGCAGGTTATGAGTATATCTAGCTGTCTAACAACATCATTTAATCGTACAACTTTAAATCCATCCATACTGAAAAGATAAGAAAACAAGAAAATAAATATTAGCCTTCTATTTTCAATCACAGTTTCTAAACATTCTATAAAAGGGTCAACATCTTACTGTAATTTTATTTTAACTGTTGTGTAACCCACTTTTGGGTCACAAAATTGTATTACATCAGCTTGCTTAGAAAACCTCATGGAATGAGCTGTGATATTTTGACAAATCAGTTACACTGATCAAACTGTCAAATCTTGATTGCCTGTATAAGCATCCAAGACTTTTGAAGAAATCACATTCAGGAGAATCATAGAACTGTCTCAAAAACATGCTCATGGGATAGCACAATTGAGCAAATGTTTTGTGATCAAATTTATCTGAGCTGATATGAGGTTTTAAGGGTAAATAGAATACAAGTGCATGTTTGAAACACTTTAATAAAGAAGCTGATCAAAATTACTTGTTAATTAAAATGCATCATTTATTTTTTTTCACATGATTTATCAATATTTTCTTTTGAAGCACAAGTATGAAAAATCAGAATACCACCAAAAAAGAAAAATTGCGGTTTCTGAATGCCAACCAACCTGGACTTTTTCATGTGACCTTGAAAAAAATCATGGCATGCCCGGTTTGAAAAGACACACAAACAATTGCCACTTCTAATACACTTTTCTGGAATATTATCACTGGTACATCATAACAGATAAACATTTAGTTACATTCCATTGAAATATTTATTTTTTTTTTATAACTGGAGGTGTAAAACAGCTTTATTTGTATGTGTGGAAGGTCTGATGTGTTTATATTCATAATTCACTGAACAAATTTGTGGTTTTTCAGTATCCGTTTGTTGATTTACGATTGGACACACTGATTACATGTTTAATAATGATGTCTTCATCAGTAACCAGTTTGTTTGGCTTGCTTCCATGGACAATCCTTTCACTTGCATGTTTCTATTGTTAAGAAACAGAGGGAATGTAGAGAATTTTATTTATGTTTTTCAGTTGAAATAAAAGCAGTTTGAAGAATTTTCTAATATTAAGAAACAGATAGAAAGTGGCTAATATTGAATTGATAAAATTCTAAGTTGCATTATGGCAAAAAATTGCAGCTTGGAATTTCAACATCACTGTGAAAGGGGTTAAATTATATGGACAAAATATCGATAGAAAACTTCTAATGAAAGTGTCAATGACACTGTAGCTCAACTTGACAAACTTGAACTTGGTAAGTTATAAGTGAAATGGCAAAATTGAAGATCATTGGTACCGTTTCATTGAAGGTCATTGCCAGTGGCAACAATTTTTGTCGGAAATCGAAGAAAATCAATAGTTCCCATCTAGAGGTAACCCTAAATAAGCATTCAAAGTTTCAAACCGATCTGATCATAAATGTGCCCTGCAGGGCATGCCCAAGGAATATTTTGATGCTTGGCAAAACTATGTTCAAAGGTAAGTGCCAGCGGCAACATTTTTTGATGGAAATGGAAGAAAATCAATAGCTCCCATCTAGAGGTCACTCCAAACAACCATGCCAGATTTCATAGCAATCTGATCATAATTGTGCCCTGTAGGGTGTGCCAAAGGGAAATATTGAGGTCTTACTAAATTAAGTTCTAAGAACGTTGGCCGTGGCAACATTTTTTGATGGAAATTGAAGAAAATCGATAGCTCCCATCTAGAGGTCACCCCAAACAAGCATACCAAGTTTCAAAGCGATCTGATCATAAATGCGACCTGTGAGGTGTGCCAAAGGAAATTGTGGATGTACGTATGTACACTCGGACATACGTATGTACATATGCCGACAGATGAGATGTGATGGCAATAGCACAGCTTGACTTTGTCAAGTTGAGCTAAAAATGGAAAAAACCTGAATACAAAAACTGCACTCCGGCATCCATTTTCCTGATGTCAGTGTATCAGAAATGAAGTATTTTTTAATATATGCTTTATGTTTGAACGATATAGGATCATAAATCAAAGGCAGGTGTTTCATTTAAATGACAAATACACATAAACTAGCCCTAAAAGTGAGATCACACTCACAAATTGGAATTGAATATCATTTTACTAATTCAGTCACTCATGAAAATTTGAACAAAAAATGAAAAGAAACCTTTATGAAATCGATTATTCAATCATGTTCATGAATCTGAACAGCAGGAAAATCTAAGAAAATGGATCAAATTTTCTCAATAGTTTGTTTCTTTTTGTTAGAAAACGGACAATTAGAAAGTATCAATACAATAATACATAATATGGATTTTAACCCTTTGAACTCTAGTGGTATCATCCATGCCAGTTCAATGGCATCAATTAGACGAGTCCATATTCATTATTTGCGGTAAACCAATCAATATTTTCAACGTGCAGCCTCGAGGCTACACGTTGAAAATACTGATTGGTCCACCCCACCCATTTACTGAACAGCCATCCTATTTAACGATGTTATGACGTATCATGCTCCTGGCCGGAAAATAGGCCGCTAGGGTTCAAAGGGTTAAGGTCATAAACAATGTCATCACAACAAATATTTGCATCCTTCAAATTGTAGAAATAAAACTGATATCGGATTGTAACATTGTGTAAGTGATAAAAGAAAGACTCAAGAAAACAATTGATCGAGAAGTTATTTTAGTCACCAATAATGTGTCAATAATAAATCAATTTGCCAATTACAATAATTTTCCACCAAGTAAAATAAAGTAAAACGGATAAGGCTTCTTCCAAGAAAATTGGACATGATTCTCTTAACAGAAAATTTAATGATTTATGTGACATATTGACAGTGTCAATAGTTTTAAAAGAACTAACCAACATTTTTAATCATTTGTTTGCTTGAAAAAAATATTAATATGAAATTGTTTTGTTACAATTTATTGGACCGTGCCAGTTGGCACTCTCCAATAAAAACTAAACAATTATTTATGAGCAATATCTTGCTAAATGAAGGCTCCTTTTGCTAGTAGTATGATATCTTTGAAAAACAATTCTCACATCACAAATGAATATTGAAAAGTAATTTAGCTCTCTACCAGCTAAAAACACTTTAACCAACCAGAGTCACATCATGTCAGGCAGAGTTAAGGGTGAAGGAGGCTGAAGTTACCCGGAAATAAAACCACTGAGCAATGGCAAGTAACTGTCAAACTCTCCAAAGTGATAACCTAGCAAGATTAGAATTAGTTGAAGGTAAGTGTTCCATCGAGGTGCTACATCTTAGTACACACCACTGCCATCTCCCTCAAAGGCAATGAGGATGATATGTATTTCCAAAGGACATAATGAACACAATGCATGTCAGGATCAAACTGTGAATCTTTATCTCAAGTCCAATGCTCTAACCAATGACAGGGTTCCACACCTACCAAGAAAAAAAAATCCATACTTTTTTCAGACCCTCCTCGATTTTTTTCCATACCCTTCACAGCCATTGCTGTGTTGTTTTTTTAACCTCTAGGGTGACCAGATAAATCAAAAATATATCTTACAAAACACTTACATGTACATGCAATGTGTTGGAGTTTAACTTTACTACCAGGTCTCTTGAGTTTTTACTAGCAATCATCACCACTATTGTCATGAACCAAAACTATTAAAATTCTTTAATAACAAGTCAATCAACAACTGTTGGCTGTGCTGCGGGGGGTTTTTTGTGTGGTTTTTTTTAGCGTTTTTGATCCAAAAAAGTATGTTTTCAAGAGGCCTTATGTCTTGTTAATGCCACAGCCCCTGTATTCGAGATGTCAAAAGACTTGTCACAGTCGAGACATTTTGCCTCTGACTTTGTTTTGAATTTTGTGTTCCTGCTAATCCAATGTGTGCATTTGGGATTTTCCAACCAAGTTTCTGAAAACAAACATTTCCACATTTCCTTTCATGCTAATTTGTTGATAGTGTTACACAATACCTCAGCTAGCAGATTAAACTTTGATGTTTGTGTGTTGTTTTTCTTGACGTTCACAACATAAAACATGTTATCACTGGGTGCAGCCATTTTGATCACGGAAATATAAGGATCAATTAATGGTCGTTAATGTTCGTGTCAGATCGCTTATTTCCATGTTGTGTTACTGAGGCCTAAATTTTACGAGTTTTGAAATTTGATTCAATATGAAATAAAAACTATAACAAAAAGAAATTTAGTACGAAATTTGAATTTCATGGACAGCGAAATTGATTTTGAATATATTTAATTAAATTTCCATACTATTTTCTGAAAACGGCATTTTCCAAAACTTTTCCAGGCCTGGAAAACGTTTTTAAAAAATTCCAGACTTCCAGACTTGCGAACGAACCCTGCAGTGAGCCACTCTGGTCTCCATTTAATAATTTTGACTCAAAATCGTAGTTTATGATCTCTTCACCGAACAGGCTCGAAAAACTCATTTCAAGCTGGGGTCATAAGCTACAGTACAGTCGCCATTGACTGGTAGTATTCCTCGCATGGTCTGTGATGCCCATGTGTTTACCAGGTAATAATGAAAGTGTCAATGACACTGTAGCTTAACTTCTGTGTTGTGTTTGATGAAAAGGATAATGTTCAATGTTTATGAAAGAATTATGAAATAAGACAAGAATTGTGATAATTGGGAATATGTTCATTTCTGTTCCATGTATGCTATGTTTATGATAAAAAATAATATGAGGTGTACACTGTACAGAGCTGAGGGGTGGGTTAATATGACCTCACAGTTAATGTATGTGGCCCTCACAGTTAACGTATATCAACAAAAGTTACCAAGTTACAGTGAAATTATTCCAAAACAAGTCATCCTATCAAGTTACATTAAAATCCCTTCATAAATATGGCCTGTAGACTGTGCTAAAGGTTTTCGGGCTTCGGGGCCCCTGTAGTCGTCAGTTTCCCAATTGCGTCCAAAGGGGACATTCTCATCTAGACATTATATGAAGTCAACCTACCAAGTTACAATGAAATCCCTTAATAAATATGACCTGTATACTGTGCTAAAGGTTTTTGGGCTTCAAACTCTGGCAGCCATCATGGTTGAATGATCGCAACCAAAAGGGGACATTCTCATCTGGGCATCATCTGGAGTAATCCTACAAAGTTACAATGAAATCCCTTGATAAATATGACCTGTAGACTGTGCTCAAGGTTTTTTGGCTTCAGGCCCCTGAAGCAGCCACAGCTGACCAATCCCAACCAAAAGGGGATATCATCATCTAGGCATTATATGGAGTCAAACTTACGGGTTACAATGAAGTCCTTCCATAAATATGACCAATAGACTATGCTAAAGGTTTTGGGGTTTTGGGTTCAGGCAGCCATCAAGGCAGAATGATCGTGACCAAAAGGGGACGTTCTCATTTAGATATTATTTAGAGTCATCCTACCAAGGTACAATGAAATCCCTTCATAAATATCACCTGTAGACTGTGCTAAAGATTTTCGGGCTTTGGGCCCCTGTAGCTGTCACAGTTGCCTAATGGTGTCCAAAAGGGGCTGTTCTTATCTAGACATTACATGAAGACAACCTACCAAGTTACAATGAAATCCCTTCATAAATATGATCTGAAGACTGTGCTAAAGGTTTTCGGGCTTTAGGCTTGGGCAGCCATCATGGTTGAATGATCGCAACCAAAAGGGGACAATCTCATCTGGACATCATCTGAAGCGATCCTATGAAGTTACAATGAAATCCCTTCATAAATATGACCTGCAGACTGTGCTCAAGATTTCCGGGCTTCAGGCACCTGTAGCCATCACAGTTGACCAACCACGACCAAAAGGGGATGTCATCATCTAGGCATTATATGGAGTCAACCTAACAAGTTACAATGAAATCCTTTCATAAATACGACCTACAGACATGCTAAAGGTTTTGGGGCTCAGGCAGCCATCAAGGCTGAATGATCATGACCAAAAGGGGACGTTCTCATCTGGACACTATTTGGAGTCATCCTACCAAGCTACAATGAAATTCCTTCAAAATTATGACCTGTAGACTGTTCTAAAGGTTTTCGGGCTTTGGGCCCCTGAAGCCGTCACAGTTGTCCAATCGTGTCCAAAAGGGGACGTTCTCATCTAGACATTATATGAAGTCAACCTACCAAGTTACAATGAAATCCCTTCATAAATATGACCTGTAGACTGTGCTAAAGGTTTTCGAGCTTCGGACTCGGGCAGCCATCATGGCTGAACGATCGCAACCATAGGGGACAATCTCATCTGGGCATCATCTGGTGTGATCCTGCGAAGTTACAATGAAATCCCTTCATAAATATGACCTGTAGACTGTGCTCAAGGTTTGCGGGCTTCGGGTACCTGTAGCCATCACAGTTGACCAATCACGACCAAAAGGGGATGTCATCATCTAGGCATTATATGGAGTCAACCTAACAGGTTACAATGAAATCCTTCTATAAATATAACCTTTTGCCTATGCTAAAGGTTTTTTGGGCTCGGACACCCATCAAGGCTGAATGATCACGACCAAAATGGGACGTTCTCATCTAGACATTATTTGGAGTCATCCTACCAAGTTACAATGAAACCCCTTCATAAATATGACCTGTAGACTGTGCTAAAGGTTTTTCGGGCTTCAGGCACTTTTAGCCGTCACAGTTGCCCAATCATGTCCAAAAGGGGACGTTATCATCTAGACATTATATGAAGTTAACCTACCAAGTTACAATGAAATCCCTTCATAAATATGACCTGTAGACTGTGCTAAAGGTTTTTCGGGCTTTGGGCTTTGGCAGCCATCATGGCTGAATGATCGCAACCATAGGGGACAATCTCATCTGGGCATCATCTGGAGTGATCCTAAGAAGTTACAATGAAATCCCTTCATAAATATGACCTGTAGACTGTGCTCAAGGTTTTCGGGCTTCGGGCACTTGTAGCCATCACAACTGACCAAATCACGACCAAAAGGGGATGTCATCATCTAGGCATTATATGGAGTCAACCTAACAGGTTACAATGAAATCCTTCTATAAATATAACCTTTTGCCTATGCTAAAGGTTTTTTGGGCTCGGACACCCATCAAGGCTGAATGATCACGACCAAAATGGGACGTTCTCATCTAGACATTATTTGGAGTCATCCTACCAAGTTACAATGAAACCCCTTCATAAATATGACCTGTAGACTGTGCTAAAGGTTTTCGGGCTTTAGGCTTGAGCAGCCATCATGGTTGAATGATCACAACCAAAAGGGGACATTCTCATCTGGACATCATCTGAAGCGATCCTATGAAGTTACAATGAAATCCCTTCATAAATATGACCTGCAGACTGTGCTCAAGATTTCCGGGCTTCAGGCACCTGTAGCCATCACAGTTGACCAACCACGACCAAAAGGGGATGTCATCATCTAGGCATTATATGGAGTCAACCTAACAAGTTACAATGAAATCCTTTCATAAATACGACCTACAGACATGCTAAAGGTTTTGGGGCTCAGGCAGCCATCAAGGCTGAATGATCATGACCAAAAGGGGACGTTCTCATCTGGACACTATTTGGAGTCATCCTACCAAGCTACAATGAAATTCCTTCAAAATTATGACCTGTAGACTGTTCTAAAGGTTTTCGGGCTTTGGGCCCCTGAAGCCGTCACAGTTGTCCAATCGTGTCCAAAAGGGGACGTTCTCATCTAGACATTATATGAAGTCAACCTACCAAGTTACAATGAAATCCCTTCATAAATATGACCTGTAGACTGTGCTAAAGGTTTTCGAGCTTCGGACTCGGGCAGCCATCATGGCTGAACGATCGCAACCATAGGGGACAATCTCATCTGGGCATCATCTGGTGTGATCCTGCGAAGTTACAATGAAATCCCTTCATAAATATGACCTGTAGACTGTGCTCAAGGTTTGCGGGCTTCGGGTACCTGTAGCCATCACAGTTGACCAATCACGACCAAAAGGGGATGTCATCATCTAGGCATTATATGGAGTCAACCTAACAGGTTACAATGAAATCCTTCTATAAATATAACCTTTTGCCTATGCTAAAGGTTTTTTGGGCTTGGACACCCATCAAGGCTGAATGATCACGACCAAAATGGGACGTTCTCATCTAGACATTATTTGGAGTCATCCTACCAAGTTACAATGAAACCCCTTCATAAATATGACCTGTAGACTGTGCTAAAGGTTTTTCGGGCTTCAGGCACTTTTAGCCGTCACAGTTGCCCAATCATGTCCAAAAGGGGACGTTATCATCTAGACATTATATGAAGTTAACCTACCAAGTTACAATGAAATCCCTTCATAAATATGACCTGTAGACTGTGCTAAAGGTTTTTCGGGCTTTGGCAGCCATCATGGCTGAATGATCGCAACCATAGGGGACAATCTCATCTGGGCATCATCTGGAGTGATCCTAAGAAGTTACAATGAAATCCCTTCATAAATATGACCTGTAGACTGTGCTCAAGGTTTTCGGGCTTCGGGCACTTGTAGCCATCACAACTGACCAAATCACGACCAAAAGGGGATGTCATCATCTAGGCATTATATGGAGTCAACCTAACAGGTTACAATGAAATCCTTCTATAAATATAACCTTTTGCCTATGCTAAAGGTTTTTTGGGCTCGGACACCCATCAAGGCTGAATGATCACGACCAAAATGGGACGTTCTCATCTAGACATTATTTGGAGTCATCCTACCAAGTTACAATGAAACCCCTTCATAAATATGACCTGTAGACTGTGCTAAAGGTTTTTCGGGCTTCAGGCACTTTTAGCCGTCACAGTTGCCCAATCATGTCCAAAAGGGGACGTTCTCATCTAGACATTATATGAAGTTAACCTACCAAGTTACAATGAAATCCCTTCATAAATATGACCTGTAGACTGTGCTAAAGGTTTTTCGGGCTTTGGGCTTTGGCAGCCATCATGGCAGAATGATCGCAACCATAGGGGACAATCTCATCTGGGCATCATCTGGAGTGATCCTAAGAAGTTACAATGAAATCCCTTCATAAATATGACCTGTAGACTATGCTCAAGGTTTTCGGGCTTCGGGCACTTGTAGCCATCACAACTGACCAAATCACGACCAAAAGGGGATGTCATCATCTAGGCATTATATAGAGTCAACCTGACAGGTTACAATGAAATCCTTCCATAAATATGACCTTTTGCCTATGCTAAAGGTTTTTGGGCTCGGGCACCCATCAAGGCTGCATGATCGCGATCAAAATGGGACCTTCTCATCTAGACATTATTTGGAGTCATCCTACCAAGTTACAATGAAATCCCTTCATAAATATGACCTCTAGACTGTGCTAAAGGTTTTCGGGCTTTGGGCCCCTGTAGCCGTCACAGTTGCCCAATCACGTCCAAAAGGGGACTTTCTCATCTAGACATTGTATGAAGTGGTTGTATGACTGGTGGTTCTGAAGAAGAAGATTTTTAAAGAATATTCCCCATATTATCCTATGTTAAAACTTCGGGCTCCTGTAGAGAGCCCAAATATGAACCAATGAGCTTTATTTCAACAAACTTTTATCTGGCCCCCCTATGAATGCTGTATACCAAATATCAAAAGATTCTGATGATTGGTTCTGGAGAAAAGATTTTAAAAAATTTTTGCAAATATGCTGACTCAGCATTTTTTCGATGCCCATTACAGAACACCCTAACATAACCGATGGCAATTTTTTTTTACCATTCAATTCTACTGTCATAAGGATACTTCATACCAAATAAAAGCTCTCTGTTCCATGGGGTTTGGGAAATATGGGCGTTTGAAAATATTTCTATTTTTAGCTCCCAGGGTTCCCATGGGGATGTGGGATTTTTTTTTTTTGCATGGGTCATGTACTTATGACCCAATACTACCACAAACCAAATTTGGTTCATACCGGACCATCGGTTCAGAAAATAGAAATTTTGGGCGGGGCCAAAAATCTTACCCCTTATTACAAAGCCAAATATTACTTCACGAACTTCGTTTGAACAAACTTGATTCTACACCTCATACGGAAGCTCCATAGCAAATATCAAGTCACTGTACACACTGGTTCTTGAGAAGAAGATTTTAAAAATATTTTGGAGCATTTTCCCCCACTCCCTCCCTATGAGGCTGGGCATGCTGAGTTGAACAAAAATGAAATGCCCCTTTGGGACCATCACTCACACAAACTTTCACTTGAATTGGCCCAGTGGCTTTGGAGGAGAAGACCAAAACATGGTGTTGACGGACGACGGACGGCAAGCGATGAGATTAGCTCAGCTTGACTTTGTCAAGATGAGCTAAAAAAAGCAATAGCTCATATCTGGAGGTCACCCTGAACACACATACCAAGTTTCAAAGTGATACGATCATAAATGTGCCCTGAAGGGTGTGTTAAAGGGAATTTTTTTTTTTTTTATTAGGGTTTAACGACACATTAACAGCCAGGGTCATATCATGTTGGTGACAGTTTTACGGGTGGAGGAAGCCAGAGTACCCGGAGAGAACCACCGAGCAGCTGCCAGCTCTCCAACATCGTAACTCTGAACTCTGCACCGCGGCACAGGCAGGGTTAGATTGGTTGAAGACATGTGCACCTTCGACATGCAGTACGCGTTAGTACACAGCGTCATTGTGCCCCCGTTAAAGGGAAATATTGAGGCTTGACTAAACTAAGTTCAAAGGTCAGTGGCAACATTTTTTGACAGAAATGGAAGAAAATTGACAGCTCCCATATACAATTCACCCCACACAAGCACACCAAGTTTGCATGTGATCCAATCATAAATGTGCCCTGCAGGGTGTGTCAAAGGGAAATATTGATGCTTAACTGCACAAAGTTTTTACTAAGTTCATCAGAGGTTGTTGCCAATGGCAACTAGTTTTGACGTAAATGGAGGTAACTCCAAACAAACATACAAAGTTTCAAACCATCCTGATCATAAATGTGCCCTGTAGGATGTGCCAAAGGAATATGTTGATCCCTGACTAAACTAAGTTCAAAGGTCATTGCCAGTGACAATATTTTTGATAGAAAACAGAAGAAATCAATAGCTCCTATGTAGAGGTCACCCCAAACAAGCATGCCAGGTTTCAAAACAATTCAATCATAAATGTGCCCTGCAGGGTGTGACAAAGGGAAATATTGAGGTTTGACTAAACAATGTTCTAAGAATGTTGCCAGCAGCAACATTTTTTGATGGAAATGGAAGAAAATCGATAGCTCCCTTGCTTGTGTCAATGGGGTTATGGGGGTTTTTTAATGGAAATTCATAAATATACCCTGCAGAAAGTGCAAAAGGGAAAAGTTGATGCACAGATGCAGTAAGTTCAAAGGCTGGTGATAACGACAATAATTTTTTTATGGAAATGAGAAAAAGCAATAGCTCACATCTAGAGCTCATCCCAAACAAGCATACCAAGTTTCAAAGTGATCTGGTCAAAACTATGTACTGCAGGGTGTTCCAAAAATGAAATATTGATACATAACTGCACTAAGTTCATTGAAGGTCATTGCCACTGGCAACATTTTTTGACGGAAATCGAAGAAAATCGATAGCTCCCATCTAGAGGTAACCCCAAACAAGCATACAAAGTTTCAACCCAATCTGATCATAAATGTGCCCTGTAGGGCATGCCAAAGGAATATATTGATGCCTGACTAAACTGAGTTCAAAGGTCGTTGGCAACATTTTTTGATGGAAATGGAAGAAAATCAGTAGCTCCCATCTAGAGGTCACTCCAAACAAGCATGCCAGATTTCAAAGCAATCTGATCATAAATGTGCCCTGTAAGGTGTGCCAAAGGGAAATATTGAGGTCTGACTAAACTGAGTTCTAAGACCGTTGGCCGCGGCAACATGTTTTGACGGAAATGGAAGAAAATCGATAACTCCCATCTAGAGGTCACCCCAAACAAGCATGCCAGGTCTCAAAGCAATCCGATCATAAATGTACCCTGTTGGGTGTGCCAAAGGGAAATATTGAGGTCTGACTAAATAAAGTTCTAAGAATGTTAGCCGCAGCAACATTTTTTGATGGAAATGGTAGAAAATCGATAGCCCCCTCTAGAAGTCACTCACAACAAGCATGCCAGGTTTCAAAGCAATCCGATCATAAATGTGCCCTGTAGGGGGTGCCAAAGGGAAATATTGAGGTTTGACTAAACTAAGTTCTAAGACTGTTGGCCGCAGCAACATTTTTTGACGGAAATGGAAGAAAATCGATAGCTCCCATCTAGAGGTCACCTCAAACAAGCATGCCAGGTTTCAATGCAATCCGATCATAAATGTGTCCTGTAGGGTATGCCAAAGGAAAATATTGAAGTCTGACTAAACAAAGTTCTAAGAACGTTGGCCGCGCAACATTTTTTGATGGAAATTGAAGAAAATTGATAGCTCCCATCTAGAGGTCAGCCCAAACAAGCATACCAAGTTTCAAAGCGATCTGTTCATAAATGCGACCTGTGAGGTGAGCCAAAGGAAATTGTGGACGAACATACGTACGTATGTACATACGTACGTAAGTACGCCAACGGGCGAGAAGTGATGGCAATAGCTCAGCTTGACCTTGTCAAGTTGAGCTAAAAATCGCAAATTAATTTTCATTATATTTTCATTTTTTGTCTCAAAAACAAAAATTACGCCCCCTCCTTGGAACGAGCTTGTCAAGCTCATTCCAATGAGGGGTCATATCCCAGGTTTTTGAGACAAAAAATGAAAAAAATTGGTTTTTGCAAGCATCGTCTGCTTTTCATGTTAGGTAAAAGGTTAAAAAAAAAAAAAATTGTTCAAAAAACTTCAACAAAACCATATATGACTCCTCATTGGAACTAGCTTACTGTGCTCGTTTCAATGATGGGGTCACATGATTTGGGTTAGTTGATGTTCTTTTTAAAATTTGAAAAAAAAAATAACTAAAACTAGAGGTACTGTGAGCAAACTCACAAAGTGATACCCCCCCACGCCTGAAATGTATAAGTTAGATTATCTCCCCTTGGAAATGTCAGAACGGAATTGTACTGCTTCATGCACATCTTCATATGGAGTTCTTCCATTGTGTAAAGTTTCATGAAAATTCTTCAAATGGTTTAGGAGGAGTTGTGCTTACAAGGATGGACAGACGGTATAAGTTAGATTATCTCCCCTTGGAAATGTCAGAACGGAATTATATTGCTTCATGCACATCTTCATATGGAGTTAGTTCTTCCATTGTGTAAAGTTTCATGGAAATTCTTCAAATGGTTTAGGAGTTGTGCTTACAAGGATGGACAGACGGTATAAGTTAGATTATCTCCCCTTAAAAATGTCAGAACGGAATTATATTATTTCATGCACATCTTCATATGGAGTTCTTCCATTGTGTAAAGTTTCATGAAAATTGTTCAAACGGTTTAGGAGGAGTTGCGCTTACAAGGATGGTCAGACGGACAGATTATCTCCCCTTGGAAATGTCAGAACGGAATTATATTGCTTCATGCACATTGCCATATGGAGTTCTTCCATTGTGTGAAGTTTCATGAAAATTCTTCAAACGGTTTAGGAGGAGTTGCGCTTACGATGGATGGACAGACAGACAGATGGACGCACAGAGTGATTCCTATATACACCCAAAACTATGTTTGCGGGGGGTATAATAACAAATTTTGATATTGTTTATCTTGGTAAAGAGTTAAGATTGCTGTAAGAAGAGCTAAAATTGTCACCATAAATACTCAATGGAAATGACTTTGGAAAGTGCATGTAATCATCCTTGTAAAAAATGTATTTCATACATTTAATTGTGAGTAATTTACTGATTAGCTTCTGACTCAATAGATAGTGTAACACGATGTTCAGTGATAGAAATTACTTGCATGTTAATCACAGGACAAATTTACATTTGTACCCTCCATGGAAGTGTGTATTCCAAGATCAGGTAGGCATAGCTCGAAGATGCAATTGAACTAGAACAAAATTTTGCATCCAGTTCAAGGCTGGAACATTACTATGTCTGTTTTACTGACAGTTTCTCTGACCTATGCCCCATCTCAGTCCTGTCTGTTCTCGATCTCAACATCACAAGTACGTCTTCTATAATTTCTATGTCACTTCTCAGATCTATCTGGACTCAAAGCCCAGGTAGCTGTGGGATGTAGTGTAGAAATTATTAGATATACCTACTGCTTATATTTCAGGAGTGTGAGAAAAAGTATACCTCAGTTGTAAGTAAGGTGAGTCTCTGTTAACTTTTCCTTACCTCAACCCTACTTGGCCTTGATCCGTTTAAAATCAAAAGCAGGATCTGTCTATACAGGATCTCTAATGAGTTGCTATTTTATTTGAAATTTCTGTACCCAGTTCACTAAAATCGATCTTAGTCTTGGTTTACCAAAAATTTCATGTCAAATTGGGATGAATTTGAGATTCTTTTTATCACATAATGAGCAATTTAACCTTTTAACAAAATTAACTACTAAAGCTGGTCAATGCTGTTCACAATAACTGCCATCCAAATTTTAGTATTTTTAAAAAAAATTTTGCCTCAAAAACATAGCATATGATCCATCATTGGAACAAGCTTGTCAAGATGTCATTGAGGTGCTCATAAGCTATGTTTTCAAGACAAAAAATGAAAAAAATTCAGTTATTTAGAAAATGTTTTCTTCAAATATCATCTATGTGAATTAGGTAGACAGTTAATGAAAAAAAATTCTATTTATGAAAGCAACTGACTCACAATGTTACGTATTTATAAGGACACATTTTGAACAAGTTCAGAAACCTGCAAAAACTTAAAAAAAAACACACAGGTTTTCCACTGATAACAGAATATCAAATTTAAGCACTATTAAGCACTTTTCAAGGACTCTGACCATAAGTTTCAAAGACTGTTATAATTTAGATATGAACTTAGAACACCATAGCAACACAAAGAATTTCAGTCTCAAGGACCTGATATCTGTAAAACCCAACTAGCTAGTTATATACTCTTAAAAAAAAGATGGGGATATGCAAACTGATGTTGATATTTTCAGAAAATGGTACTGGATTAGTGTTATTGGACACATTAATATGTTACCAAGTTTAGTGTGGATCATGAATGACACTGGCCCACGAAAACTACATGCAGGTTTTTCGCACGAGCACTGCGTTAATGTCTGTGGGTTACGTTTTGAAATTTTCATTTGTACTCGACAGGCTTTTTTGGAGGTCTTGTCTTTCTTTTCTTGGTATAAACTTGTTAATCAATAGTTTCTGGTCGAAATGTAACTTTTGAGGGATGCAAAGTCTGACACGTGACGAACGTTTACAAGCCGTTGGCATGCTGGAAGCTGGCAAACAGACTGCAGTGGCTCAAATTCTCAACAATACTCAATCGGTGATTAGCAGGTTGTGGTCAAGCTACCATCAGACAGGCAATGTTGATGACAGATGTAGGTCAGGTCATCAAAGGGCGACAACTGCTGACCAGGATCATTTCATCTGAACAACAGCATTACGTAACCGCCATCAAAGTGACTCAGAAATTGGACAGCAGCTGCACCGAGCAACAGATGTGTGAGTCAGTGGTCAGCCTATCTGAAATCGCCTACACAGCAGGAATTTGTATGCTTGCTCAATGACCTCAAATAATTCCATGTTTGACTGAACGTCACATCGCTGCAAAGCATAAGTGTGGAGCACGACAGTGCTGGGACAATCGTCATCATCGGTGGAGCAATGCCATGTTTTTCTGAGGAACTGTAGTTCACTCTCGACTTCCACAACATGTGAAACAGAACAGGCGGTAGAACGAAAGATAAAATGCTGTCACCATTAGGCAGCACAATCGTTTTGGTGGTGGATCGGTTATGGTATGGGGAGACATAACCATGACAAGCAGAACAGCATTACATGTCAATCAAGGGCATGTGACAGAGCAGTACTACCGGTGACAACATGTTAGCAGCTCATGTGGTGTCATTTGTGCTACGTCACAGCCATCAATTCATTTTCCAAGATGACAATGTAAGAGAACACGGTATATCCCAGACTTGCTTGATTGGTGAAAGTACAGACCTTTCACCAATCAAGCCAGTCTGGGATATGCTTGGCAGGCACCTATGCCAACAGCCCTCTACCAATGTTCAGGAACTTGCCGCTGCACTGCAGAAAGAATGGAATAACATCTGTCAAGCTGATATTAGACGTTTGGTGATGAGTATGACATGTCGCTTGTCTCACGAACCGAGGAGGATTTACAAGGTATTGAGGTCTTAGACTAAATATGGTAAATCCTCTGACTGACTGTCCATGTCTTCTACAGCTCAGTACGTGGGATGTGTGCTTGTGTGCTGAAATCATTTACCAGATGTCACAGTGCAAAGCCTCAACTGTCTTTTTGATGAAAAAATAAATATATTTCTTCATATATCTCACTTTTATCAAATATCCCCTAAATTTTTTTGAAAGCTATATATATCATTGCTGGAGTTCAACAAGGAGCCATCTTCAGCATTGCAGATGATGTCTTGTTGCACTAAAAGGAACAATACAGAGATCAAATAAATGTGATTCCTGACTGATTTTTGTGACATCACATGCATGTGGGGAGGGTTATCCTAAGATGTGTTTTCTCTGAGGTTTTAGGTAAAATGAATATAAGTATTTTTCAAGGGGAGTGATTCAAGAACTTTTAATTTGTGTGGGGGACCCTGCCTGTTTTTTTGTTTTTTTAATTTTGATACTCTTTTGAGAACAAATTTTAGCATGTACAAAACTTCAGACTTCAATTGTGAAGACACAAAATGTCAACTATTTGTTATCAACAGCAGTTACCATCACTTTCAAATGGCACCTATGCTGCAATTCTGTTCAAGGTCTTTAATTCCTTCTAGAAACCATTCTCAGAAAAAATACAGAAGCACAATGTTGTAATATAATTCGAAGTACTAACCATGCTTGTAATGCACAGATTGGGTCGATCTCAGTGACCATCACTATAGCTCCCAAACCCTTCAAAGCAGCTGCACATCCTTTACCAACCTGTAATAAGAATTCAGAAGTGCAAAATGCATGTACTTATATTTAAGAACGCATTGATCAATGGTAAAATTACCTATGCCAAGACTTTCCACATGGGCATTATATTTTTAAAATAAAACTCTTTTGGATATCAATGTTTTAAGGTTGTGAATATGGGTGGAAGCCTTTTAACTAATAACCATTCTGCCAGTATTCGATTAACAGGACCACTTGACCAAAAGGAATTTAGTATTTTTTTTGCACTCTTGCGATAAACTTGGCATTTATTCTTTTTATACGTTGTTTCACTGAGCTCATAGATTAAATGCTTATACTGGATGTATATACTTGGCCAGGTTGGTCTATAAACATGAGGAATTTAGGAGATATCAGAGTCATTCTTCAAAAAATGTACCGAAATTTTTATTCAGAACATAAAAAGCAGACAACACTTGCAAAAAAATGTCTTGAATAACTAATTTTTTTCATTTTTTATCTCAAAAACAAAGGTTATAACCCCTCATTGGAACGAGCTTGATGAGCTCATTCCAAAGGAGGGACATAACCTATGAGTTTTGAGACAAACAATGAAAAATAATGAAAATTACTTGGCGATTTTTGTGAATAGCGCTGGCCAGTTTTGGCCATCACGTTGGATAAAGGGTTAACAGAAGTGTACTCTGTAGTCTATATGCAAGTTACTTTTGTGATGGAGACCATCACAGAGGCCCTGCAGATGGTACCTACACAGTATTTTGAAGGCCCAGGAGACCATAGGCATCTCTAAAGGTTTGATAGTGTAAGGGTGTCCTAACCGTTTTGATTATCTTGACTTCAGAATAGTGGGTGAACACTTTGTAAATATGATGATAAAATGGGTCTTGAATAAAATTATCAACTCATTCTAAATCGAAAGCATTCATCCCTTTCTTCGGCACAACATACCTGTGGAGTTTATGATCCTGGGCTAAAGAGTTGTCAAGTAAGAGTCCTGAAAGCATTTTGGGGTAAGAGCATGCTGAGCATGCTGTGACCTTGATCTTAGGCCCCTTAAATCGATGGGATTCATCCTTTTCTCCTAGGCAGTATACCTGTGAAGTTTCATGATCATAGACATGGATGCACACATCAGACTGGTAGTTTCTAATAAATCACAAAATGTTTTGTTCTATTTGCCAAGTTTTAATCTTCTATTAATCCTTTACCAAACACAAATAGAAAACAATATTTGTGTAACAATTCCTTGACCAACTAAAAATGCTCACTTTTTGCCTTGAAAACATAGCTTAAAGCCCCTAAATGGAATGAGCTCCTTCCATTGAAGAATCATAAGCTATATTTTTGGTTTTTGTTTGCTTAAATAAAGGCAGTTGCAAGATCAATTTTGTTCTCAAGAAGGTATGATTTGGTGATCGATAATTATTCAAGAATCAGTGAACCCTCTATCTAACACGAGTTGCGGATGTTGCCAGCAACTTCTGTTTCTAGTTACTTGAACATTTTCATGTAATGTTCAAAAACAAAACCGAGGATCCTTCAGTGGACAAGCTCAGCCATTGTAATTCATCTTCCTTTCCTCGGCAAAAAAACTACTGTGGAAAACTGGTGCTCCTGTGGCAATTGCTGGGAAGCCTGTTCGATTGTGTAAAAATCATCAGGGTACAGGGCATACATGTAGTCTCAAATGCCATGAATATGTAGGATGTGGTGAAGCAAAAACGTCAGGTAACTATAAGATGTAAAGGAGTTTGAGATACATGTGTATATAATCAATGTGCAGAAGCTTTCTCTCAGTTAGATCATGCTAATATCATGAACCAAGTGAATACTGAGAAAAAATCTAGGGAGTAAGCAGTTGACTTGATCAAAAGGTATAGTATTAGAGAAAATAAGATAACCACAAGCTCTTAGTATCTCACTGCTTCCATGTTGATAACACCAGAATCAGGCCTGCACAAATTGAGCAAACGGTTGTTTCGTTCACCTGAAGGTTGCCCTAATTTTTTTATGGGGAGCCGTTTCCTGTTCACCCAGATTTTCAGCTGTGTTTCTGATGTATCCGACTGAATACAAAATCTGAAAGCCTATCACCATTTTCTTATGGTTTATGCATGGATTTAATTAATTACTTGCGAAAGTACGGTTGTTACTTGTACAACATGTGTGGAAATCCCCAGCAAATGTTTAAGATCATATGTGTGACATATTAACTATTGATAGAGCTAACAACTTGTACAATAAATAACTATGAAGACTGCGCATTCATCATTGAATGTTTTTTTTTTTGTCGCAACTTACCTTGACCTTCTAGTTCTTCATATGATCATGCATGACGTCAATGATTCTTCCCAAGCAGTGGGCTAAACGAATTGACAATGTTGTCAAAATAAAACAGTGCAATTGACGATTTTCAGTTGTTGAAACCATGTTGTAAATATATTTATTTAGGGGAATAATTACTTCCAGCTAAAAATAATAAAATTTTCATGCTGGACTCAATAACAGTCCTCAAATTATATAGTTATCAACTGATACAGTATCAGGCATGAGGAAATCGTCTCATGGTGGCACTTCAGGTCTGTAAACAAACTGAACAGCAAACAGCTGAGTTAGCATGTGCTACGGTGTACACCGATACAATCTTATAACATAATTATCAACCTTTTTTGTTTTTAAAATTGTTATTAGAACCTGGTTATCATGTTATTTACTATTTATTTATTGGTGTTTAAGGTCACATACTTGGTAACAATGGCTAATCATGACCGTGACAGTTTTATCCGTGGAGGAAGCCGGAGAGAACTGCTGAGCAACGAAGAGCGGCTGCCAGCTCCCCAACATCGTAACTCCGCACTGTAGCACAGGCATGGTTAGATTGGTTGAAGTCATGTGCACCATCGAGGTGCAGTACGCCTTAGTACACAGCATCATTGCACCCCCATATGGACAACTGGGGTTAAGTGCCTTGCCCAAGGACACAACCCAGGGAGGAAACTAAAAATATCCACAGCAAAAATATTGCTGAGGAAGGCTTTTTGAGAAAGCTTTGTGATGGCAGAAATTGAAAAAAAAAAAAAAAAATTTGAAAATGATCGGGTGAGAGATGCTATCTGTAGGGTGTGCTATTGGCATTGTTGACAATTTATACGCCAAATCCAATATGACCAGCGGCAGACATGTCTTTCAATGAAATTCGGAAATATTTGATAGTTACAATCTTGACATTACCCCAAAGGCATTAAGAGTTGAAACTAATCTGTTCAGAGATACCACCTGTAGAGGGTGCTAGAGAAATTGTGGATGGACAGAGGTACGGACGTACATACAGATGACAGATTGTAACCCATTCCAATAGTTTTTACTTGACTTTGACAAGTAAAAAAAAAAAAAAAAAGATGGCTGACATGGCATATATGTTTGACATGCCAGAATGCCATTTATAAAAAGGAACCTTCTTATAGTCAACAACAAAGCACTATAAAAAAATTGGATCCATTGGTCATTCCTTTTTCCAGTTACTGCTTGGACAAGCAAAAAATACAAACAAGAGGCCCCACGGGGCCTGAAGCGCTCATCTTGTACAGAACACAATTTAAACAGAGTCCAAGAATGAGTCTACATTAAGCAAGCCATCTCCATAGGCTACACTGTCAATCCTTGAGTCCCTCAGGAGTGACAAAAATAATCTGGGCATCATGCCTTTTCTTCAGTTGATCATAAGTAAAATGCAGAGCTCCCCTATGAAGCCCCTTGATACAACCTATGTGGATTAATCTTAGTACCTCTAGAGGGTACTGAATACAAAATTTTTAATTCTTCAGCAAAATGGCCAATTCCGGCTCCCATAGAGAGCCCAAATATTAACCCAGGCTCTTGATTTGAACAGAGTTAAATCTGACTTCCCTAGAGATGTTGTGTACCGAATATGAAAGCATTCTGACTGTTGGATCTGAAGAAGAGAAATTGTAAAGAAATTTCTTCGAATTGCACTAAGTTGAAATTTGGGCTACCATAGCGAGCCCCAATATTGACCTATGGATCCGATTTGAACAAACTTGAATCTGACCCCCCTAGAGATGTTGTATACCAAATGTGAAAGCATTCTGACAAGTGAATCTGAAGAAGAAGATTTTTGAAGAAATTCCCTCATATTGTACTAAGTTAAATTTCATGTTCCCATATGGAGCCCAAATATTAACCTAGGCACTCGAATTGAACAACCTGGAATCTGACCCCCTAGAGATGTTGTATACCAAATATAAAAGTATTCCGACTGGTGGATCTGAAGAAGAAGATTTTTAAAGAAATTTTCTCATATTGCACTAAGTAAAAATTTGGGCTACCATAGTGAGCCCAAATATATACCTAGGGATTTGATTTGAACAAACTTGAATCTGACCCCCATAGAGATGTTGCATACCAAATATCAAAGCATTCTGACTGATGGATCTGAAGAAGAAGATTTTTTTTAAATTACCCTCCATATTGAACAAAGATAAAATTTGGGCTTCCGTAGGAAGCCCAAATATTAACCTAGGGACTTGGTTTGAACAATCTAGAATCTGACCCTCATAACAATGATGTATACCAAATATTAAAAGATTCTGACTGGTGGTTCTGAAGAAGAAGATTTTTAAAGAATATTCCCCATATTACCCTATGTTAAAACTTCGGGCTCCTGTAGAGAGCCCAAATATGAACCAATGAGCTTTATTTGAACAAACTTTTATCTGACCCCCCCTATGAATACTGTATACCAAATATCAAAAGATTCTGATGATTGGTTCTGGAGAAAAGATTTTTTTTAATTTTTGCAAATATGCTGACTCAGCATTTTTTCGATGCCCATTACAGAACACCCTAACACAACCGATGGCAATTTTGTTTTACCATTCAATTCTACTGGTCATAAGGATACTTCATACCAAATAAAAGCTCTCTGTTCCGTGGGGTTTGGGAAATATGGGCATTTGAAAATATTTCTATTTTTAGCTCCCAGGGTTCCGATGGGGATGCGGGAATTTTTTTTTTTGCATGGGTCAAGTACTTATGACCCAATACTACCACAAACCAAATTTGGTTCATACCGGACCATCGGTTCAGAAAATAGAAATTTTGGGCGGGGCCAAAAATATTACCCCTCCTATTACAAAGCCAAATATTACTTTACGAACTTCGTTTGAACAAACTTGATTCTACACCTCATATGGAAGCTCCATAGCAAATATCAAGTCATTGCACACACTGGTTCTTGAGAAGAAGATTTTTAAAATATTTTTGAGCATTTTCCCCCACTCCCTCCCTATGGGGCCGGGCATACTGAGTTGAACAAAAATGAAATGCCCCTTTGGGACCATCACTCACACAAACTTTCACTTGAATTGGCCCAGTGGCTTTGGAGGAGAAGACCAAAACATGGTGTTGACGGATGACGGACGACGGACGGGAAGCGATGAGATTAGCTCAGCTTGACTTTGTCAAGATGAGCTAAAAAATATATATACACTTTTCATTACAATATTTCAACTAAAACGTAAAACAGGTAGTTGGTTATACTTGGTGCTTAGGAAACTTTGAGTATATACTGCCCAATTTAGTGGACTTCCATCCCAGATGCTGGTTGTAGAACCAATTGTAATACAGCAGAACTTGTTCACTACTGTACTCAACTATTGTTCGACTTTCCAGGGTTTACAAGGGGGTCACAGAGAGATACATTATGTAAGGGGTTAACCAGTATGCAATTTAACTGGTAGAGTGCTAAATTATATTTGGTCATCAAAATTTGTTCACTTGTGTTTGCTTCGTTACAATTTATGGGAGAATGCCAAATGGTACTCTCTATTAATCCTTTACTCAATGCAGAGAATATCAAAATTTATTATTTTAATTACTATTTCTCTCAATTTTTCAAAAACTTTTTCAACAAAACCATATCAAGTAACCCCTCATTGGAACGAGCTTGATGAACTCGTGCCAATGAGAAGTCACATGATATGGTTTTGTTGAAATATTTTTTTAAAATTATTTTTTTTCAACTGCTCAATTTGCAAATTACATGGGAGGATGCGGGTGAATTGTAAGGTAAAGGGTTAAATTGTAACAAGACAAATCTTCATAGACTAAATAATATCACTTCAAAGATAGTATAAGGCATTTCCATTGAATATGAAGTCATTAAGCTGTTGTACCTGAAATTCAGGATAAAGCCCAAATATGGCCTACCAGCACTCTACCAGTTAAGGTGAACCACTATATATTAGTTCTGACTACTCCAACCACTATTATCAATGTGCACTAGGCATCTACCTTGAAATACCTGCCAGAGGCATTAAATATTTTCAGCCTACTTCACAAAATGGGGATAACGAGGTATATAAGAATGATCGATTGATCGGTATTTATTTATTAATTTATTTATTGGGGTTTTAAGGTCGCATACTTAGGAACAATGGCTAATCGTGACGGTGATTGTTTTATGGGAGGAAGAAGCTGGAGTGGCCGGAGAGAACCGCCGAGTATCAATGGGCAACTGTCTCCTCAACATTTCTAACTTTGTTGAAGCTTTGTTCAAGCAGGGTTACAGCGGTTGAAGATATGTGCACCATCGATGTGCAGTACACCTTCGTAATAGGGCGTCATCGTGCCCCCATGTAGATAACCAGGATAAAGTTCCATGCCCAAGGACACAACGTGGGTCGTCCTCGGACGGGGATCGAACTCGGGACCTATAGCACTTCTAAAGTCTGCCACTGAGCCACCACGCTCCAATCGATCGATCGATCCATCCATCCATCAGTCAATCAATTCAAATTCAGTGTTTGTTTTTTGTTCACTGTGTTAGTTTCTAATTTGTACCACCCTGACAAGGAGACAGTAGTAAACCACTCAGAATCTTAGTCCTAGATAAAGAGCGACTTATTCTTGGCTGTAAATTATTAGAAGTGGAAGTTAAAGAAAGGGGGAAAAAAATCATACCACTTTTTCATCAACAGAATGAGAACTCCTTGACGAAACTGTATATTTGGTTTCATATACACAAGAAAAGACTCGATGACAATGAAAAATGGACTTTTAAAACATATTATCAGACATGACAGGATATGAAGCTCTTCACAATGTGTATTGACAGAAGCTGCCAGACTTCCTCAATAAAGAAAATTCCATTTGATGGAGAAAGAAAGAAAAAATACTGTGCTAATCAGTTTTATATTACTGAAAGAGCAAACCTGTAGGCCATCCAGAAATCAATGTGTCATTGTAAGGTTTCATGATACCTTTCTGATTTTAGCCTTTGAAGAGTGAATACAGAAAGAACAGACATATAACAAAGAACCTAATAGTCATAATATTAACCTCTCCACACTGGTGCCAAAACACTGAAATTTCAAACAATAATTTTCTACAAAATGTAACTAGGAATTCAACCAATTCACTCTCATTTGACAGAGCTCAAGGAGCTTTGTCAAACAAGATTTAATTAGTTAACTTCTTAATTGCATTATAGGAAAAACATTCCTGCTTCAAATTTGGTATTTCAATATCAGTGTGCAGAGAGTTAACAGTGTGCAGAGAGTTTATCTTAATCACCTCTGTACATTCAGAAGTACAGCTGAACCCATTCAACTGAATATTTCTTAACTCAATAACACTTTCAACTGGATGAGTGCTGGAATCAGCTATTTTGGGTCTCCCGAAAAGTGCTGAAAATCATTTTATTGGCTTTACATTATATGCAATACCACAGATGCCAGAAGGTTGGAAGAGCAAGTCGTCTTGGGAGGGAAACCTGGACAGAGGGTCAAATTGTTCCAATTGGATAATGTAATACAGAGGTTCATACACTGCGTTTGCATGGCTCAGTTCAATGAACAAGGTCGCACTAAATTTGTATTCATCAGTTTTATATCATAAATTCAATACTTTGAGGGTTGGATTTGAAAAATGCACCTTTTGAATGTTGCAATTAACAATGATTGTATCTTCATCACAGCACATCTTATTACTGCCTAAAAGGCATGGATGCCCCCTCCCAGGCATCCCTGACATTAGCTTATAGTTTGAACAGCAGTAAAAAATGTGTGTAATTGTTTTGTTGCAATTTATTAGAGAATACTCCCGAATAAGTTGCAGCAAAATCATATATTTGTGAAAACAAGAGGCCCCACGGGGCCTGAAGCACTCATCTTGTACAGAACACAATTTAAACAGAGTCCAAGAATGAGTCTACATTAAGCAAGCCATCTCCATAGGCTACACTATCAATCTTTGAGCCCCTCAGGAGTGACAAAAATAATCTGGGCATCATGCCTTTTCTTCAGTTGATCATAAAGTAAAATGTAGAGCTCCCCTATGAAGCCCCTTGATACAACCTATGTGGATTAATCTTAGTACCTCTAGAGGGTACTGAATACAAAATTTTTAATTCTTCAGCAAAATGGCCAATTCCGGCTCCCATAGAGAGCCCAAATATTAACCCAGGCTCTTGATTTGAACACAGTTAAATCTGACTTCCCTAGAGATGTTGTGTACCAAATATGAAAACATTCTCACTGTTGGATCTGAAGAAGAGAAGTTGTAAAGAAATTTCTTCGAATTGCACTAAGTTCAAATTTGGGCTACCATAGCGAGCCCAAATATTAACCTATGGATCCGATTTGAACAAACTTGAATCTGACCCCCCTAGAGATGTTGTATACCAAATGTGAAAGCATTCTGACAAGTGAATCTGAAGAAGAAGATTTTTGAAGAAATTCCCTCATATTGTACTAAGTTAAATTTCATGTTGCCATATGGAGCCCAAATATTAACCTAGGCACTCGAATTGAACAACCTGGAATCTGACCCCCTAGAGATGTTGTATACCAAATATAAAAGCATTCCGACTGGTGGATCTGAAGAAGAAGATTTTTAAAGAAATTTCCTCATATTGCACTAAGTAAACATTTGGGCTACCATAGTGAGCCCAAATATATACCTAGGGATCTGATTTGAACAAACTTGAATCTGAGCCCCATAGAGATGTTGCATACCAAATATCAAAGCATTCTGACTGGTTGATCTGAAGAAGAATATTTTTTTAAACTACCCTCCTTATTGAACAAAGATAAAATTTGGGCTTCCGTAGGAAGCCCAAATATTAACCTAGGGACTTGGTTTGAACAATCTAGAATTTGACACTCATAACAATGATGTATACCGAACATTAAAAGATTCTGAGTGGTGGTTCTGAAGAAGAAGATTTTTAAAGAATATTCCCCATATTACCCTATGTTAAAACTTCGGGCTCCTGTAGAGAGCCCAAATATGAACCAATGAGCTTTATTTCAACAAACGTTTATCTGACCCCCCTATGAATGCTGCATACCAAATATCAAAAGATTCTGATGATTGATTCTGGAGAAAAGATTTTTTTTAATTTTTGCAAATATGCTGACTCAGCATTTTTTCGATGCCCATTACAGAACACCCTAACACAACCGATGGCAATTTTGTTTTACCATTCAATTCTACTGGTCATAAGGATGCTTCATACCAAATAAAAGCTGTCTGTTCCATGGGGTTTGGGAAATATGGGCATTTGAAAATATTTCTATTTTTAGCTCCCAGGGTTCCCATGGGGATGCAGGAATTTTTTTTTTGCATAGGTCAAATACTTATGACCCAATACTACCACAAACCAAATTTGGTTCATACCGGACCATCGGTTCAGAAAATAGAAATTTTGGGCGGGGCCAAAAATCTTACCCCTCCTATTACAAAGCCAAATATTATTTCACGAACTTTGTTTGAACAAACTTGATTCTACACCTCATATGGAAGCTCCATAGCAAATACCAAGTCACTGTACACACTGGTTCTTGAGAAGAAGATTTTAAAAATATTTTGGAGCATTTTCCCCCACTCCCTCCCTATGGGGCTGGGCATGTTGAGTTGAACAAAAATAAAATGCCCCTTTGGGACCATCACTCACTCAAACTTTCACTTGAATTGGCCCAGTGGCTTTAGAGGAGAAGACCAAAACATGGTGTTGACGGACGAAGAGCGATGAGATTAGCTCAGCTTGACTTTGTCAAGATGAGCTAAAAATCATTTCAAACAAAGCCCTCCCCCCCCCCCCCCATCCCTTTTGCTGCAATATGGGTATCTTTTTCCAAAAAAAGCTACTTTGTAATAAATCACCTTTGAAATATAATTAAGCACTATAGGGGGGCGTGGTGGCTCAGTTGGTAGAGGTGCAGGCTGTAAGCCGAGAGATCCTTGGTTCAAATCCCACTTGTGGCAACCGCATCGTGTCCTTGGGCAAGACACTTCACCCCCATTGCCCATGTGGGGGTACGGTGGCATTGTGTGCTGGGGCGTTCTGCGAATTGGTGCACCTGACTTGGGGCTGATGCTGGCCCTGTTTGTGTGGGG
Source organism: Pictodentalium vernedei (assembly GCA_031216915.1). Classification (NCBI taxonomy): domain Eukaryota; kingdom Metazoa; phylum Mollusca; class Scaphopoda; order Dentaliida; family Dentaliidae; genus Pictodentalium; species Pictodentalium vernedei. The sequence continues at coordinate 396,280,571 of CM062296.1, forward strand.
TTGGTGTATTGGGGAGCCGACGGTGGTTCTCTCTGGGTGCTCCAGCTTTCTCCACCCGTAGAACTGTTGTGGGATCGGATTAGCCATTGTGCAGAAATATGTGACCTTAAACACAAATAAATAACAATAAATAACTAGATTTTTCGATTTCTAGAAATCAAGAGCTTCCCCTATTTTGCTTGCTTTTTGGGGCACCGGCAAAATCGGCTTGCTTACATAGTAGGGAAGTATTTCAGGCTACTCAGTTCGTAACCGATAGAAATAGTCTACAGTGTCTAACAATTCTTTTGGCAATACTCTTTCAGATTGGCGTAAATTGTGTATGGTTAATGTGCAAGTTGAGGGTAAATAGCATACCTGTTTAACAGATCGTGAATACTTAATAATAACAACCTGTGCATATCAGGTATCATAGATTGTGGTGAACGTTTTCGGAGCAGCATCTCCAAACTTTCAGCGTTTGTTCTTGCAGCTGTGCTAAACTCGGTCATATTATTAGAAAGACCTGAAACCAAGCACGGGCCCCGTTGTGGGAACCCCCTCCCCCCTTGCACATACGCTCTCCTGACATTCAACATGATGGAATGCAAAATTGGTGTCACACTCTGTGTGAATCTATGCGGTAACTATTTGTGAAGAATGAGTGAAAATTTCTTGGAAACAAGCCAAGAATTAGTCGAGATATAGCGTTTTGATGAGTGGAGGTAATTGTTTGAATTGGTCCTTTTCTCGCCTGGTGCGACCTGGCGCTGGGTGGATGTCTGGGGTTGTGACTCTGCTCCCCCTCTGAGGTAGTTCCACTTGAAACTTTTGATTCAGAGTTACTGGTGGAGAGAATCTGGTGACTGAAAGATGCATCGTGTACACTGGCGCCAAAAGGACCTCGCCAAGCAGGTAGCAGTTAGATAATTGATAGAAATGAAAAGTGGACAGAAATAGTGCATGGGTTAATGGCGAAAAAGTGGTAAATTGGCTAATTTGACATTAAAATTGAACAGACACCACCAGTGTTGCTCATACGCCTAATGTATCCAGACCACTGAAGGCAGCTACATGAAATCTTCAAAAGTTGTTCTACTGTCCCTGCTCGACAGGTTAGTATCTTTGTCGAGTGGCGTTACTGAGTGGGAGCACCGTGGATTGCGTGGAAACCATGGGGATAATTCGTGCATTCATTATTTACCTGTCACCGGTCGAGTTTGGCATTATTTCTGCCAAGGGTTAAACTTTTAATAACAAGAGGCCCCCAGGGGCCTGAGAGCGCTCACCTGACATGGTAGCCTAAATATCAACCCAGAGAATTGATTTCAACAGGTACCATCTGCTCCTCCTAAGAAAAGCTTATACCAAATATCCAAAGATTCTGATCAGTGGATCTAAAAAAAAGAAGATTTTTAAAGAATATTCCTCATATTGAACTAAGTTATAATTCAGGCTCCCACAGGGAGCCCATATATGAACTCAGGGACTTGGCTTTAACAAACTTGAATCTCACCCCCCTAAGGATGCTGCCCACCAAATATCAAAACATTCCAACTGCTGGATCTGAAGAAGAAGATTTTTAAAGAAAATTCCTCATTTTGAACTAAGTTACAATTCGAGCTCCCACAGTGAGCCCAAATATGGACCTAGGGACATGGCTTGAACAAACTTGAATCTCACCCCCTAAGGATGCTGCATACCAAATATCTAAACATTCTGACTGCTGGATCTGAAGAAGATTTTTAAAGAAAATTCCTCATTTTGAACCAAGTTATAATTCGGGCTACCACAGTGAGCCCACATATGAACCCAGGGACTTGGCTTGAACAAACTTGAATCTCACCCCCCTAAGCATGGTGCATACCCAATATCAAAAGATTCTGCCTGCTGGATCTTAAGAAGAAGATTTTCAAAGAAATTTGCCTGAAATGCACTAAGTTCAAATTTGGGCTCCTATACTGAGTCCAAATATAAACCCAGGGGGTCGATTTGAACAAACTTGAATCAGATCCACCCCACAATGTTGCATACCAAATATCAAAAGATTCTGCCTGCTGAATCTGGAGAAGAAGATTTTTGAAGAAATTTGCCTGAAATGCACTAAGTTCGAATTCGAGCTTCTATAGTGAACCCGAATATGAATCTAGGGAGCTGATTTGAACAAACCTGAATCAGATCTACCCCACAATGTTGCATACCAAATATCAAAAGATTCTGCCTGCTGGATCTGGAGAAGAAGATTTTTTAAGAAATTTGCCTGAAATGCACTAAGTTCAAATTTGGGCTCCTATATTGAGCCCAAATATAAACCCAGGGGGGCCGATTTGAACAAACTTGAATCAGATCCACCCCACAATGTTGCATACCAAATATCAAAAGATTCTGCCTGCTGGATCTGGAGAAGAAGATTTTTGAAGAAATTTGCCTGAAATGCACTAAGTTCGAATTCAGGCTTCTATAGTGAGCCCAAATATAAATCCAGGGGGCCGATTTGAACAAACTTGAATCAGATCTATCCCACAATGTTGCATACCAAATATCAGAAGATTCTGCCTGCTGGATCTGGAGAAGAAGATTTTTGAAGAAATTTGATTGAAATGAACTAAGTTCGAATTCGGGCTTCTATAGTGAGCCCATATATGAACTCAGGGACTTGGCTTTAACAAACTTGAATCTCACCCCCCTAAGGATGCTGCCCACCAAATATCAAAACATTCCGACTGCTGGATCTGAAGAAGAAGATTTTTAAAGAAAATTCCTCATTTTGAACTAAGTTACAATTCGAGCTCCCACAGTGAGTCCAAATATGGACCTAGGGACATGGCTTGAACAAACTTGAATCTCACCCCCTAAGGATGCTGCATACCAAATATCAAAACATTCTGACTGCTGGATCTGAAGAAGATTTTTAAAGAAAATTCCTCATTTTGAACCAAGTTATAATTCAGACTACCACAGTGAGCCCACATATGAATCCAGGGACTTGAACATACTTGAATCTCACCCCCCTAAGCATGGTGCATACCCAATATCAAAAGATTCTGCCTGCTGGATCTGGAGAAGAAGATTTTTTAAGAAATTTGCCTGAAATGCACTAAGTTTGAATTCGGGTTTCTATAGTGAGCCCAAATATGAATCCAGGGGGCCGATTTGAACAAACTTGAATCAGATCCACCCCACAATGTTGCATACCAAATATGAAAAGATTCTGCCTGCTGGCTCTGGAGAAGAAGATTTTTGAAGAAATTTGCCTGAAATGCACTAAGTTCGAATTCGGGCTTCTATAGTGAGCCCAAATATGAATCCAGGGGGCCGATTTGAACAAACTTGAATCAGATCCACCCCACAATGTTGCATACCAAATATCAAAAGATTCTGCCTGGTGGATCTGGAGAAGATTTTTGAAGAAATTTGTCTGAAATGCACTAAGTTCGAAATCGGGCTCCTATACTGAGCCCAAATATGAACCCAGGGGGCCGATTTGAACAAACTTGAATCAGATCTACCCTACAATGTTGCATACCAAATATCAAAAGATTCCGCCAACTGGATCTGGAGAAGAAGATTTTTTAATGTTTTTCCCATTGCCTGCAGTGTTAAAAAGTGCTTACTCAGCACTTTTTCAAAGTCCTGAAAAAAGTACCTTGTGATCAAACCGATAGGGATTTTTTTTAACCATTCTATTCTACTGAATAAAAGTAAGCTTTACACAAAATAAGAATTCTCTGTGCTGTGTAGTTTTGGAGATATGGCAGTTTTAAGGTTTTTCCTATTTTTAACTCCCGAGGTTCCTACGGGGCAATGAGAAATTTTTTTTTTTGCATCAATCAACTACTTATGACCCATTATCATCTCATATCAAATTTGGTTCAAATCGACTTCACGGTTCAGAAAATAGAAATTTTAGGCGTGGCCAAAATTTTTGCCCCTCCCATAACGAAGGCAAATAATGCTTGACAAACTTCTCTTGAACAAACTTGATTCTAAACCTCAAAAGGACTCTGTATACCACATATCAAGTCTCTGCTACTGGTGGTTCATTAGAAGAAGATTTTCAAAAAATTTGGCCATTTTTTCCCAACACCTTTGCTCAATATGAGCTGAAACCTAATTTGGATAAAAATCAAAATGCCCCTATTTAACCACTATTTACATGAAATTTAATTAAAATGTGGCCAGTGGTTTAGGAGAAAGAGGCTCAAACACCACCTTCACGCAGGATGACAGACGACGGACGAAGAGTGATAAGAAAAGCTCACCCTGACTTTCAGTCAGGTGAGCTAATAACATATAAAACAAAAGTTGTCATACTTTGACTGCTGTGTGCAGCCATAGAAAACATTCAGCATTCAATCAATAAGAAATGGAGTAAATTGTCACTTAAACTTACCAAATTCTGAAAAGATGAGAGTTATTTTCGACGGCACATATCTTTATGCAACCGAAACAAGGATTGGGTTAAACATTACAGCAACCTTATAACAGAAAATATTCTTGGTATTGAACTGTGAATATGAATATTGAAACATTTTCAGGTATTCTATGCCAAAATACCACTGCACGCTTACCAATATTCAGTGATTTTACGAAAATAGCAATTATTCCAACAGTACCCTTATGGGACCTTTCAAATCTGCCAAGGATTGAACTTTAAATAACAACATATAAAACAAAAGTTGTCATACCGTGACTGCTGCATGTGGCCACAGAAAGCATTCTGTGCTCAATCAATAAGAAATGGGGGAAAATGACACTTGAACATACCAAATTCTGAAAAAATGAGTTTTTTTGGATGGCACCTATCTTTATGCAGCCAGAACGGGCATAGGGTTAAACTTTACAACAAAACCTACAACAGCAAATATGCTCGGTAGTTAACTGTGAAAATGAGCATGCAAATCATTTTTCGATATTCTATTTGAAAATGGCAGAAAAGTTTTTAACGATTTTATGAAGAATTTGACGATACTCCAATTCAAGGCCCTGAAACTGGGTGAAGGTTAAAACTTTGAATAAAACATATAACAGCAAAATTCTTCTTGGATGAATGCCCTATCTTTCCATGGGAAACGTTTTGAGAAAATATGGCTCCAGTGCTGAGAAATCGCATGTGAAAATTGGCGAAAATGACAATTATTCTGACAGTACCCTTATAGGAATTCTAAAATCTGTCAAGGATTAAACTTTTAATAATAACCTATAGAACAAAAGCATTCAGCACTGAATCATTTAGGAATGGAGTAAATTGTCACTTAAACTTACCAAATTCTGAAAAAATGTTTTTTTTTTTGATGGCACATACATTTAAGCAACCATAATGGGCATAGGGTTTAACTTTACAAGCAAACTTACAACAGCAAATATGTTGGGCAGGTAACTATGAAAATGGACATGCAAATCATTTTTCGATATTCCATTCGAAAGTGGCAGAAAAGTGAACTCAAAAGGAGCCAATTTTATGAAGAATTGGAGGGTACTCCAATTCAAAGCCCAAAAACTGGGCGAAGGTTAAAACTTCGAATAAAACATATAACAGCAAAATTGTAACTGGATGAATGCCCAATCTTCTCATGGGACATGTTTTGAGAAAATGTGGCTGCAGTGCTGAGAAGTTGCATGTGGAAGTTAGCCATTTTTGCCAAAACTGCATTTTTGGAGGAAATTTGTGGCAAAATTTTGCACGGTTTAGGCAGAAAAAGAAAAATTTCAGCAATGACGAAATATTCAATCTCTCAGAATCCTGCGCATATACCAAATTTCAAAAATCGTTCACGCAGTTTTCAAGATTTCGTGTAGACAAGAATCACTGAAAGAAAAACAAGTGTTTGACCACCGAGGTGGTATTAGTCCCTCAGGGCGCTTTTGTGACAAAAGGTGTTTTTGTCACAGAAGACACTAGAGTATATAAGCATCTTGGATTTTGAAAAAAAAATATTGAGCGTGCATAATCCCCTCACAACCCTTTATCCATGTACCATATATGAAAGGCGTAGCTTGGACCATGTTGGAGGGAGGGGTGGTAACATAAAATAGAGAAAAAAGCTTAAAAAAACACAACAAAAATGGCCGCCATTCTGCCATCTTGGATTTTGAAAAAATAAATATTGACTGTGCATCATCCCCTCAGAACCATTTATCCATGTACCAAATATGAAAGGTGTAGCTTGAAGCATATTAGAGGGAGAGGTGGTAACATAAAAACAGACAGACAGACAGACAGACAGACAGACAGACAGACAGACAGACAGAGACAGACAGACAGACAGACAGACAGATGTTAGATTTTGAAAAAAAAAATTGAGCGTGCATAATCCCCTCACAACCCCTTTATCCATGTACAATATATGAAAAGTGCAGCTTGAACCATGTTGGAGGGAGCAGTGGTAACATAAAATAGAGAAAAAGGCTTAAAAAACACAACAGAAATGGTTGCCATGGCGCCATTTTGAATTTTGGAAAAAAATATTGAACGTGCAACATCCCATTACAACCCTCTATCCATGTGCCAGATATAAAGTGTAGCTTGAACCATGTTGGAGTGAGGGGTGGTAACATAAAATAGAGAAAAAAGCTTAAAAAACACAACAAAAATGGCCGCCATGCCGCCATCTTGGATTTTGAAAAAAAAATATTGAACGTGCATCATCCCCTCCCAACCCTCTATCCATGTGCCAAATATGCAAAGTGTAGCTTGAACCATGTTGGTGGGAGGGGTGGTAACATGAAAATAGAGAAAAAAAGCTTAAAAAACACAACAAAAATGGCCGCCATTCCGCCATCTTGGATTTTGAAAAAAAAATTTTGAGCGTGCATCATCCCCTCAGAACCATTTATCCATGTACCAAATATGAAAGGTGTAGCTTAAAGCATGTTGGAGGGAGAGGTGGTAACATAAAAAACAGACAGACAGACGGACGGACAGACGAATTTTGGAAAAAAAATATTGAACGTGCAACATCCCATTACAACCCTCTATCCATGTGCCAGATATAAAAAGTGTAGCTTGAACCATGTTGGAGTGAGGGGTGGTAACATAAAATAGAGAAAAAAGCTTAAAAAACACAACAAAAATGGCCACCATGCCGCCATCTTGGATTTTGAAAAAAAATATTGAACGTGCATCATCCCCTCCCAACCCTCTATCCATGTGCCAAATATGCAAAGTGTAGCTTGAACCATATTGGTGGGAGGGGTGGTAACATGAAAATAGAGAAAAAAAGCTTAAAAAACACAACAAAAATGGCCGCCATTCCGCCATCTTGGATTTTGAAAAAAAAATTTTGAGCGTGCATCATCCCCTCAGAACCATTTATCCATGTACCAAATATGAAAGGTGTAGCTTAAAGCATGTTGGAGGGAGAGGTGGGTGGTAACATAAAAAACAGACGGACAGACAGACAGATGGACGGACAGAGTGCAATCCTATAGTCCCCTTACGGTTCCCGTAGGGGACTAATAAGAATTACTAAAGATTCACCTATTGGAAATAGGTGAATTTAATAAGCACTCTACACACTAATTGCATATAACTTCCAAATCCTAAACGATTAATGATTTTCCATACTTTCAGTACAAATTTGAACTGTTTACTGAATAACTGCATACAGGTTGTAGAGAAAACTCCTCTCAAGTGACGGAAAAACATCTTGTGACTAATCAAAGAATTACTCTGAAAGCCACTGAATTTCATCTATTTATAGAGTTTTTCCACCTCGGTGTACCCAATATAAGCATTAAATCAATTATATTTTGTTTTACAGGGCTCTATGCCAAGTTGATCACTAGAATACAGCAATATATACTTCTCAAAGTTTGCTAAGCACCACATATTTGACACATCATATTTTTGGTGGATATGATTGAGGAATGTATTGAGATGGTCCCCAGTGTTTACATTAGCTCTCTTGACAGGCAGACTTTTCATGACAGTCATGGAAAGCATGTACCCCTTGATTTTCATGTTTTCATGTACTGTCAACATGTACATGAGATGTGTAGGGTATTCAGTCTTCATTTCAACACAAACCCTTGTGATTTAATGATTGAATATGGTGAATGCAAATGTAAGAAGACATTTGTCTGAAGCAGAAATGTGGCGGGCTGTAGGTATGGGGGAACAAGGGGTTACTCACCGTCAGGTTGGTGAAGCCCTTTGTGGGCACCATACGGTGATCACCAAAGCCTGGGCAAGATTTCAGCAGTATGGCACACCAGTCAGACGACATGGTGGTGGAAGAGACAGGGCAACATCTGCAGCTGAAGACCAGTTTTTGATCATTCAGGCCTGTAGGAACCGCTTTGACACAGCAACCCAGCTTTGCAGTGACCTTCAGAATGCATCCGGGATAAATGTTCCGACGCAGACTATCTGGGCAAGGTTGAACGAAGGTGGTCTCTGCTCGAGAAGACTGTGTATTCGCATTCAGCTGTCCCAAAACCACCACCAGGCACAATATGAATGGGTCATGGATCACGTTGTATGGACCAGAGAAGATTGGTGACCTGTCCGTTTACAGATAAGACAAGGTACTGCCTAGACAACACAGTTAGGCGTTCTAGGGTATGGAGAAGACCAGGAGAACAATTCCATGCAGCCAACATTGCTGAGCATGATCGCTATGGTGGAGGGTCAATAATGGTCTGGGGCGGCATCAGCTGGAATGGACGTACAGAGCTCTTGTGTCCTTGACCGTGGTACATTGACTGCACAGCGGTATATTGATGAGATCCTGGATGCCCACGTCAGATTGTACCCAGGTGCAGTTGGTGATAGATTCATTCTGATGAACGATAATGCCCGTCCTCATGTTGCCCATGCTGTCGGGGAGTACCGACAGAGGGAGGGGATTGAGCGTATGGATTGGCCAGCAAGATCCACTGACCTCAATCCAATCAAACATGTCTGGAATGAGTTGCAGCTTGCAATTTCAATCCGTCCAGTCCAACCAAGAAGTGTCCAGGAGCGTGGTGCCATGCTGGTTCAAGAATGGAACAACATCCCACAAAGGACCATCTGGAACCTGATTGGGAGCTTGAGAAGGCATTGTCAAGCTGTAATTAACAATAATTCGTCTCATAATCGATATTGAACCCACATCAGTTTGCTCCGTCAACTTTTTGGCAAATTTGAAAAATTTCCTCTTTTACCAATAATATCCATTTTCCATGGTTATTGTATTCAAAAGTTAAAAACTAATGTCAAACACAAATAAAATCTTAATTTCTGTGCTTAAATCATTAAAGATATAATTAAATAAAAAATATATGCACTTTTCATAACAATATTTCAACTAAAACGTAAAACAGGTAGTTGGCTATACTTCGTGCTTAGCAAACTTTGAGTAGTGTATATCCAAATTCCTAATAGCAAATGTAACAATAAATATGTATCGACAAGAAAAACAAATATTTTGAACAAGCCAGAAAATAAACAGACTGTCATCTGTAAAATGAGGTCCCCAGAGAGTGAATTTAGTGATGCTACCCTGCACAGCAGGGTAGCATCACTAAATTTACCCTCTGTGAACCTCAATCTGAATCAGGGTCTCCAAGCTAAACAGAAAGAGGTACCCAGAGGATAAATTGGCCCACAATATGGGATAGCATCATCAAATTCACCCTCTGGGGATCTCATTCTGCAAATGTCAGACTGCTTATTTTCAGGCCTGATTCGGAATGTTTTCAGAAGGTGGCGATACAAATGTAGATTCCCCACGGAAAATAAGAATTGCTCCATTTCCTGTATTATTATTTTTTTTTTTTTAAATGGAAAAGTGTTAAATTATTTTGGTTGTCAACTTTTTTTCACCAGTCTTTTCATTGTTACAATTCATGCGAGAGTGCCAAATGGCAGAAAATAAAGCCTTTAAGTTGCAGTAACTGCACTTCAGAATAAAGCCCAAATATGGGCTTCCAGCACATTACCAGTTAAATGATATAATGAAAGTGTCAATGACACTGTAGCTTAACTTGATTGTGTGTTGTGTTTGATAATAATGTTCAATGTTTATGAAAGGATAATGAAATAAGACAAGAATTATGATAATTGAGAATATGTTCATTTCTGTTCCCTGTATGCTGTTTTCGATAAAAATAATTTGAGGTGTAGACTGTACTAAAGAAATGAGGGGTGGGTTAATGTAGACCTCACAATTAATGTAGGTCAACCAATGTTATCAAGTTACAGTGTAATTATTCCAAAACGAGTCATCCTATCAAGTTACATTGAAATCCCTTAATAAATACAGCTTGTAGTCTGTGCTAAAGGTTTTTTGGACTTCGGGCCTTCGTATCCATCATGGTTGACCAATCGCAACCAAAAGAGAACATCCTCATCTAAACATTATACAGAGTCATCTAACCAAGTTACAATGAAATCCCTTCATAAATACGACCTGTAGTCTGTGCTAAAGGTTTTGGGCTCGGGCAGCCATCACGGTTGAATGATCGCAAACAAAAGTTCTCATCTAGACATTATCTGGAGTCATCCTACCAAGTTACAATGAAATCCCTTGATAAATATGACCTGTAGACTGTGCTAAAGGTTTTTGGGTTTCGGGCCCATTTAGCCATTTAGTTGACCAATCCTGACCAAAAGGGGACGTTCTCATCTAGACATTATATGGAGTCATCCTACCAAGTTACATTGAAATCCAGCCATAAATACGATCTGTAGACTGTGCTAAAGGTTTTCGGGACTTGCACCTGGCCAGTCATCATACGGAGTCATCCTACCATGTTACAAAGAAATTCCTCCATATTAAATATGACCTGTGGACTGTGCTAAAAGTTTTTTGGTTTTGGGCTTGGACAGCCATCACGGTTGACAGATCATGACCAAAAGGGGACATTCTGATCTAGACATTATACAGAGTCATTCTACCAAGTTACAATGAAATCCCTTTATAAATACAACCTGTAAATTGTGCTTCAGGTTTTGGGCTCGGGCAGCCATCGCGGTTGACCGATCGTGCCCATAAGGGGATGTTCTCATCTAGACATTGTGGCAATGTTCGTAAACTGATCAACATTAAATGAGGATCGTTGGCAGAGGGTGTCCCAGTCATCAATAATGCAAAGTTTCCAAACTTTTGGCCTTGTATTTATTTATTGGTGTTTAAGGTCACATACTTATTCACAATGGCTAATTGTGACCATAACAGTTTTATGGGTTGGGAAAGCCGGAGTACCCGAAGGGAACCACTGAGCATTGACAAGCAACTGTCAGCTCTTCAACATTCTAACTCTGTTCAAGCTCTGTTAAGCAGGGTTACAGCGGTTCAAGACATGTACACCATCGACGTGCAGTATGCCTGAGTACACGGCATCATCGTGCACCCCATGTAGTGATCCGGGATAAAGTGCCTTGCCAAAGGACACAATGCGAGTCGCCCCAGAAAGGGATCGAACTCGGGACCTCTAGCATATTTGGCCCTGTAGTTTCAGAGGAGAAGATTTTTCAAAATCCACCAATCAGAATGAAAGAATGCCTCTCGTGGCCTTGTATTTCAACCGACAGAAACAAAATGAGGATCATTTGTAGAGGACGTCTCATAGACCATTCCTGCCAAGTTTGGTTCACCTTGGCTCAGTAGTTCCAGGGAAGAAGGTGAAAATGTGATTTCCCATAGGGTTTTTATGGTAACTATAAGCTGCAATTGTGGCCATATTTGCAACCTGATCAAAATTAAATGAGGATCATTGGTAGAGGGGGGTCCCAGGGCCAGTGATCGATCACTTAAAGTTTCAAAACATTTGGCTTTGTAGTTTCAGAGAAGATTTTTGAAAATCCACCAACTAGAAACAAAGAATGCCTCTGGCAACCATGTTTTTCATCCGATGGGAACAAAATGAGGATGAGGACCTCCCATAGACCATTCATGCCAAGTTTGGTTCACACTGGCTCTGCAGTTCCAGAGAAGAAGTTGAAAATGTGAAAAGTTTATGGACAACAGATGCCAAGTGATACCAAAAGCTCACATGGCCTTTTAGGCCAGATGAGCTAAAAAGGGGCCATAACTCAGGTTAAAAATGATCGTACCACTATCAAATTGAAACATGTCTGGTATATTGTCTACAATAAGCAATATTCCAAGTTTTATTGAAAACAGACACCTATAACTCAAGTTACCATCCGGGAACCAATATCAACAGATCTTCTATGTTGGAAAAGGCCCATGTTTGTTTGTTTGTTTGTTTGTTGGTGGTTAACGTCACATATTTATGCACCATGGCTAATCGTGACACAACATGGAGATGAAGTCAAGTTTAGTCAATCGTTGATCAACATGTTGCCCATTTTAGAGGACTTTCACCCCAAGCATTGGTGACTGGGTCCTATTTTACTAGTAAAGCGGAACTGGTTTACCACAGTAAACAAGTGCTGCTTACTTCCCGGGGTTCCCACGGGGAGGAAAAGGCCCATAACTCTGCCACAAAATACTGGACCAGGTCCACTATCAATCCCTATCTGTATTATGTCGTAATAAACCTATGTATAACATTTTGTTTAATTTCATTCAGTCAAACTAAAGTTACTGTCCATAAACCAATATCAACATGTCTTCCGAGTTGGAAAAGGGTCATGACTCTGCAAAAAAATATCAGACCAGGCCCACTAGCAATCCCAACCTATACTATATGGTTATAAATCTATACATAAAATTTTTAACATTTCCTTCAGTAAAACTAATGTTATCGTCCAGAAACTATATTCAGGACGGACAGAGGGACGTACTTATGGACAGATGGATGGACAAGGGTAACACTTAATGCCCTGGGGCCATACAAATGACAAAAAATCCAAGATGACTGCCACAGTGGCCATATTGGATATGGCAGAAAACCGATTATCGAAAGGAACCTGCCTCTAGTCACCACTAATCCACCGCAAAGAACAAGTTACATAGTGCATTTCATTTTCAAGTTATTGCGGGGATAAGCAAAAATGAAAGTGTCAATGACATTGTAGCTCAACTTGACAAACTTGAACTTGATAAGTTATAAGTGAAATGGCAAAATTGAAGATCATTGGTACCAAAGTTGTTTGGTGAAATTTCAACATAACAGCATTGTGTGTGTACAAGAGCAGAGTAATCCATGCATTTTTAAATGTAAACTGGCTGGCTAATGGAAGAATGCTGATACACAAATGCAGTGAGTTCCGAGGTTATTGTAAATGGCAACTTTTTTTACAGAAATGAATACTAATCAATAGCTCTTATCTAAAGGTCTCACCTAATGAGCACACCAAGTTAAAAAAACAATCCTATGATAAATGTGGTCCTTAGGCCATGTCAAAGAATAATGTTGATGCAAAAATGAAATAAATTCAAAGATTGTTGCCAACAGCAACAGTTTTTGATGGAAATGAAAAGAAAATCGACAGCTCCTATCTTTGTCACCCTGCATAAGCATACAAAGTTTCAGAAACAACCTGATAATGAATGTGCCCTCTGAGGCATGCCAAAGGAAGATGTTAATGCACAAATACTCTAAGTTTGAAGGTCATTGCTTGTGACAATGTTTTTTTTTCTCTTTTTTATGGAAATTCATAAATATACCCTTCAGAGAGTGCAAAAAGGATAAGTTGTTGCACAAATGCAGTAAGTTCAAAGGCTGGTGATAACGACAATAATTTTTTATGAAAATGAAAAAAAATCAATAGCTCACATCTAGAGGTCACCCCAAACACACATACCAAGTTTCAAAATGATCCAATCATAAATGTTCCCTGAAGGGTGTGCCAAAGAGAAATATTGCAGCCTGACTAAACTAAGTTCAAAGGTTGTTGCCAGCGCAACATTTTTTGACAGAAATGGAAGAAAATCAATAACTCCCATATAGATATCACCCCACACAAGCACACCAAGTTTCCAAACATAAATGTGCCCTGCAGGGAGTGTCAAAGGGAACTACTGATGCATAACTGCACTAAGTTTTACTAAGTTCATCAAAGGGAAATGTTGAGGTCTAACTAAACTAAGTTCTAAGAACGTTGCCGCTAAGCGGCAACATTTTTTGATGGAAACTGAAGAAAATCGATAGCTCCCATGTAGAGGTCACTCCAAACAAGTTTCAAAGCGATCTGATCATAAATGTGACCTGTAAGGTGTGCCAAAGGAAATTGTGGATGTACATACGTACATATGCCCAGACATACGTAAGCATGTACATATGCCAAGGGACGAGAAGTTATGGCAATAGCTCAGCTTGACTTTGTCAAGTTGAGCTAATGATCATGGCCATGGTGGCAATATTGGATATCGCAGAAAACTGTTTATCGAAAAGAACCTTCCTCTAGTTATCACAAGTTCACAACAAAAAATTGGATCCATGGTGCATTTCATTTTTAAGTTATTGCAAGGACATGCAAAAGCTAATGGACAGACAGACATGCAGACATGGCCATACCATACATAATATGGCACATTCCAGAGAGTGGCTGAATAAAAAATGTGAAAAGAGCCTTTTGTTTATTAACTACATTTCATCATTTACCTCTCCATATCCACAAATTAGCACATGCTTGCCACCAAACATCACATCTGTGGTTCGCTTCAATCTGAAATTAAATTGTGAAACAAAATAACTGGAAATTGAAAGAAGTCATGTGAATAATTATTTACTATGTAATTTACAAGTTATCACTCGAGACACTCATCTGTTATACACTGATATTGTGTCTAAGACACAGCTAAAGAGCACAGCACTTTAGTCTATTACCTACTTCACAATAGTTCCAATGATCTCTTAAAGACATAGACAGTTTCCAGAATCTCAAATATAGAACAATCTGAGTCTAGCATTCTGGTATTGACTTCAAATCATGTTTTGTGTTGTATGCTGGACTAGAAATGACTACCAGGATCTTCTGGAAATTAAGGATTTGTTGATATATAAAATAAGCCCTCAGCCTTTAACTTGTTATTAAACAGTCATGACTAGAAGATGAGACTGGGCAAAAAAAAATTTGTAAATGACTAAGTTCATTCCAATGAATGGACCTAAGTGATATTTTAGCGGCAAAAATAAAAAAAAAATACTAAAATTTGAATGGCAAGTTTTGCAAATACAGTCGAAACTTGTTAATTGAATAGCCACTTTGCACATGAAAATTATTCAATTAACAGGAGTATTCAATTAACAGGGATTGTGTCACTTTCCTATATTCTAGGGATAAACTTAGCATTTATTCTATTATATCGTGTTTGACAGACCTCCATGAGCTCTGTCAAACAAGATATAATAGATTACATGCCTGTATTAAATATACTGAGGCCAAATAGGTCTATAAACAAAGGAAAACTGAGGAGAGTCAGGGTAAATTCTAGACAGGTTACAAGATTTTTTATTCAATTAACAGTTTACTCTTTTGCCTATATTCAATTAACAGGTCAAATTTGTAATGGAGGTATGGTAAATGATTTTGTGTTGGGAAATTATATTCAATTAACAGGGTTATTCAGTTAAGAGATACCCAAATAAGTGGGCTCCACTATACTGCTCACTAAATGGATGTTCCATTACGAAAAGGGTTACCTGGTAAAAAATTGGATTAATTTTGGGTGTGGAAATTTACTGTCCTGGAACCTGGTTTCAGGCAAGTGTATCATGGATGTACTGTTCACTTTAGTACATGCTGTAACTGTTCTCCTGCTGTGCAATCAGAACTAGTGCCTTATGAAAGGACACAAAACAGATAACATAGACCAGGATCTAACTGCTGATCTTTCAATCTGAAGTCCAATGCACTAACCAATGAGCCACCATATTCCCGAGTAGCCACTTCTAAACTCTTCAAATACTGAATGGGTCTGGTAAAAGTGCAGCCAGTGCTTAAATGGATATTTCTTAATTGTACAAGTCTGTTAATATTACAATAACATGAGATTGGAGGGTGTTATTGTTTATGAACTGTCAGAGAGGAATAAACAACACCCAGAGTGTTTATTAAATGCCCCAAGATGAAGTCGAGAACAGTTAATAAGCCGAGAGCTGTTATACATTCCTTACAGGCCACTAATAAACTGGGACACCCTACAAAATTGTTATTATCCCTGCATTTTCAAAAATGCGGGGATATAGTGATGATCTCTTGTCCATACATCTGTACTTTCATACATCCCTTTTTTGAGCTATAAATTTAAAATTTACTATACTTGCTACTTATGGTATATAGAGATGACAATGAAAGTGTCAATGACACTGTAGCTCAACTTGTCAAGACAAACACATGCACATGTATAGTATGTGACACAGCAATGACAAACATCTAGGTAATGACCTGATAACAAAGGTATATATAAAGTATTTTAACGGTCTGTACATAAATACTGACCGTTGCCTGTAACAAATGTATAGGTAAAGTATTGTAAAGGTGGGTGACAGTCAGATGCTAAACTAGAAAAGAAAACTTTGAGTCCCAGAGTGGGTCTGACTGAACCCCAAAATATTTGTTCTCATAGCACAGTGATAACAAAGGCACCCCAAAACACACTCATTCCTGTCCCAAGGTGAAAACAAAGGTACCCAAGAAGTTTTGTGAAGATCAGTTCATAAATACGAGTTGTATAGAACTTGTGACAAAAAACTGATTGGACCTAATTTTGGTACAAAATGGCCACTGGCAGCCATCTTGAATTTTGGACCGTACCCAGAAACACTCATTCTCGTCGCAAGGTGATAACAAAGGTACCCAAGAAGTTTTGTGAAGATCGGTTCATAAATACAGCCTCTACCCTGAGCCATATTGACATGTGTGCTCACATTGTGTAAGTAGCACTGAATAAATCAAAGTTCATCTAATTTGCATAATTTCAGCACGAAAAAAAACCCCTTACAATATGTGATGTATTCCATGTTACTAAACATTCATACACAAATTTATTCAAATCAGAACTTTCATATAGAAGTTCTGTACAAAAGACTGACTGCACTAATTTTGGTACAAAATGGCAGCTGGTGGCCATCTTGAATTTCGGACCACACCCAAAAACACTCGCTCCCATCCCACGGTGATAACAAAGGTACCCAAGAAGTTTCGTAAAGATCGGTTCATAAATACAGACTCTAGTCTGAGCCGTATTGACATGTGTACTTACTGTGTGTAAGTCGCACTGAAAAATTCAAAGTTCATCTAATTTGCATAATTTCTGCACGAGAAAAAACCCCGTATTATATGTGATGTATCCCATGGTACTAAACATTCACACAAAAAATTATTCAAATCAGCGCTATCATATGGAAGTTCTGTGCAAAAATCTGATTGCACCTAATTTTGTACAAAATGGCTGCCATCGGCCATCTTGAATTTTGGACCGGACCCCAAAACACTCGTTCTCGTCCCACAGTGATACCAAAGGTACCCAAGAAGTTTCGTAAAGATCGGTTCATAAATACGGCCTCTAGCCCGAGCCGTATTGGCATTTGCACTTAAGTGCTGAAAGTAACACCAAAAAACATCAAAATTAGTCTAATTTGCACAATTTACACACGAGAGAAAAACCCGTATTATATGTGATGTATCCCATGGTACTAAACATTCACACAAAAAATTATTCAAATCAGAGCTTTCATATGGAAGTTCTGTACAAAAAACAGATTTCTGCATTATCGGTACAAAATGGCGGCTGGCAGCCATCTTGAATTTCGGACTGCACCCAAAAATACTCGTTCTCGTCCCACGGTCATAACAAAGGTACCCAAGAAGTTTCGTAAAGATCGGTTCATAAATACGGCCTCTAGCCCGAGCCATAGCAGCTTGGCACTTACAGCTCTGAAAGTAACACTAAATAAATCAAAGTCAGTCCAATTTGCATAATTTACGCACGAGAAAAAAACCCGTATTATATGTGATGTATCCCATGGTACTAAACATTTATACAAAACTTTATTCAAATCAGAACTTTCATACAGAAGTTCTGTACAAAAAACTGATTTTTGCATCATCGGTACAAAATGGCCGCTGGCAGCCATCTTGAATTTCGGACCACACCTAAAAACACTCGTTCCCATCCCAGGGTCATAACAAAGGTACACACGAAGTTTCGTAAAGATCGGTTCATAAATACGACCTCTAGCCTGAGCCATAGCCAATTGTTGACGTACGGACAGAAAACAGACGGACAGATGGACGGATGGACAGACGGACGACGGGCCATGACAATAGCTCAAATTTGACTTCGTCAAAGTTGAGCTAAAAATAGGTTTAGTTTGAATTTTTGTCACCAGGTGATGCCAGTGACACCACTTAAAGACTGAGCTAAAATACTGCTTTCTGACAAAAGGCTCCTAGAAAATGTAATTTTGGTTGTTTAAAGTGTGTTATATGTTCCTAAAGAGTGTCTAGATGTGCATAAAGGTTTCGGATTTTTGATTTGGCCCCAGGTGGAGCAACTATTGTTGCTAGAGAATCAGTTTCCAGCAAAAGGCTCCTAGGAATTTAATTCAAATTGTTGAAAGTGTGTTCATTTCTTCAGGTAGGGTCGCTAGATGTGCACAAACATTTCAGATTTTTATTCGGCCCCAATGTGACATCATCCATAATGCCACTTTTGTCATTAGAGAATTAGCTTCCGGCGAAAGGCTCCTGGGGGTGGAGGAGTTAGAGGTTGGAGGTTTTTGTCATTAGAGAATCTGTTTCAGTAAGGGCTCCTTGGGATTTTAATCTGAAACGTTGCAAAAGTGTCCATATGTTCCAGTCGGGTCTCCAGATGTGCATAAAGGTTTCCGATTTTTTATTCTGCCCCTAGTGGCGCCTATAGCACCACTTTTGCTGTTAGAGAATCATTTTTCTGGCAAATGGCTCCCAGGTGTTTTGATTCAAAATGTTGAAAGTGCATTCAATGTTCTGGCTGGGTCTCTAGATGTGCATAAAGGTTTCAGACTTTTGATTTAGCCCCATGTGGCATCTGTAGAGCCACTTTTGTCACTAGAGAATCGGTTTCGAAAAAAGTCTCCTGGGGGTTTTAATTCAAAACATTGAAAGTGTGTTCATATGTTCCGGTAGGGTCTCCAGATGTGCATCACAGTTTCATTTTTTTTATTTGGCCCAATGTGGCACCCGTAGCACCATTTTTGTCATCAGCGAATCAGTTTCTGGCAAAAGCCTGCTAGGTGTTTTAATTTGAAATGTTGAAAGTTTGTTCATATGTTCCGGTAGGGTCTCTAGATGTGCATAAAGGTTTCAGATTTCAGATTCGGCCCCATGTGATGTCCATAGTACCACTTTTGTTGTCAGACAATCGGTTTCCAGCAAAAGGCTCCCAGAGTGTATTCATATGTTCAGGTAGGGTCTCTATATGTGCATAAACATTTTGGATTTTTGATGCAGCCCATGTGGTGCCAGTAGTGTCAGATTTGTCATTAGAGAATGTGAATTGATTTGTGACCATCGTGATGGAATAATGAAAATGCAGGGATACACCTTAATGTACAATGCACTCAAATGACACCATTCTAGTTACTATTATTAACAGCACCAGACGAGATCAGTGGGCCATTAATGAATTTTACAGACCTACTAAATTCTCTTAATATAATAGAGAATGCCTGCTAAAGTGGTAATAATTTCATACTAGAGGCTCAAGAGAGCCTAAAAGGCTCACCTGGTCCAAGGGTTATGGGTATGGAGAAAATGTAATCTGAATGAAAATGAATTGTAGCCGATTGTCATTCAAGGATAGAGGGTCTATCTCAATGACACTCTTTATTGTTTATAAACAATGATTAATGTTTTTTTAAATGAATTGTTACTGAAATTGTGGATAACAACAGGCGCCTGAAATTAAAAAGAATGATGTCAGCAATTTAGTAAAAATTTTACATTTCAAGAACTTTCCAGAACCACTGCAAAATTTACACATTCTGCAACAAGAGCAACACCAAGTCTGGCATACGTCTCTGCCTGCAAATCTGAGGGTAGCACTTATTTATTGGTATATAATGACACATTAACAGGCAGGGTCATATCGTATCAGCGATGGATTTACGGGTGGAAGAAGAGTCTGTAGAATTCGGAGCGAACCACAGAGCAACGGTGGGAATCTGTTAGCCCTCAATGTGACAACCCATGTCTCTGTAGAGCTCTCTCTGCAGAGAGTTCTGTACAGACAGGGTTACAGAGACTGAAAACATGTGTAGCATCAACCCGCAGTACATCTTAGCACACGGTGTCATCTTGCCCGCACATGAGCAAGTGGGATGAAGTGTCTTGCCCAAGGACACGTTTTTCAAAAGAAGATTGTTTTGTAAAAGCTAACGTATGTGAAAAGATTCTTAATAATGGACCTGAAAGAGAAAATTTTAATGGATTTTCACGATAGTGCATTATGATACAAATCTGGGCTCCATATGTGACCCTAAATGGGGACCTAATAGCTTGGTAAGAACACACGTCAGAAATGACCTTCATCAGATATTCCATGTCAAACATGAGAGTTTTAGGAGCAGTGGTTTCTGAAAACTAAACACTTTAATGTTTTTCCCATTGACTTCAGTGTTAAAAAGTGCTGAGTCATCATTTTTTCAAAGAGTGAAAAAAAGGTCACAAAACAGAAGCGACACAATTTTTTTTCATCCATCTGTTTCAACTCATCACAAGAAAATTTCATACCAATCAGCAAATCTCTAGTTAGTGTTTTGGAGGATATGAGTATTTGTATTTTGTTACTATTTTTAGCTCCAGATGTTCTCACAGGGAACTGCTGAAAAAAAATTGGGCATGAATCAAGTACTTAGGGTCAACTAATGCTACACACAAAATTTGGTTCAAATCGCTCCATTGGTTCTTGAAACAGAAATTTTCAAGGGAGCTCAAAAGTGAGCTCATCCCCTGGGGAGCTCAAATATGGACCTGGGGAGCTCAAATATGGACCTATCAACTTTCTTTGAACAACTTTTAATCTTGAACACCAGAGGAAGTTTCATACCAAATATCAAAGCATTCCCACTTGTGGTTCATGAAGATGATTTTTAATGAAATTCACAATATTTGGGCATAAGCCCAAACCCAAGAAGGGCAGAGACCCCTTTTGAACAAAACTAAAACAGAATACCCCCAAGATGATGTGACCCATATATGTTTCAATTTGGGCCATTGGTTTGTGAGAAAATATTTTTAAAAAGGTAAACATGTAATCTTTTTCCCATTGACTTCAGTGTTAAAAAAATGCTGAGTCATCATATTTTCATAACTCCAAAAACAAACCATATGACAGATTCGCCAGCAATTTTTTGGTCCAATTGTTTCAACTGCTCAGAAGAAAGAATCATACCAAATACAAAATCTCTAGTCCGTGCAGTTTGGGAAATATTGCACTTTTCATTTTTGTTCTAGTTTTAGCTCCAAACCGCAAAAAATTTTGGGTGCATGAATGAAGTACTTAGGGTCAACTAATGCCACATATAAAATTTGGTTCAAATCGCTTCATTGGTTCATGAAATAGAAAATTTCAGGAAGCTCAAAAGTGAGCCCATCCCCTGGAGAGCCCAAATATGGACCTATCAACTTTCTTTGAAGAACTTTTAATCCTGAACACCAGAGGAAGTTTCATACCAAATATCAAAGCATTCCCACTTGTGGTTCATTAGAAGATTTTTAAAGAATTTCATCTTATTTGGGCATAAGACCATGCCCAAAAAGGGCAGAGACCCCATTTGAACAAAACTAAAACTGAATACCCCCACGATGATGTGGCCCATATATGTTTCCATTTGGGCCAATGGTTTGTGAGAAGATTGTTTTGTAAAAGCTAACATACGATGGACAATGGACGACGGAAGCTGGACGATGGACGCCAAGTGATGGCAATAGTTCACACTGACTTTCAGTCTGTTGAGCTAATAATACCCAACACCAAACTATTTAACATACCGAAAGTACAAATTTGACATGTTAATTACATATTGATTACAGAGTAAATGCCTATTAATTGAACAGAAAATCTATTGAAGAATTACTGACAACCAAGGAATTCGCCACATTTAAAGACATATTTGTCCCTGGCACATCAAATATAAGCATTTACTCTATATCTATTATATCTTGTTCGATAGAGCTCCATGGTATAAAAGAATAAATGCTTATTTTATCACCAGAATACAGGAAGATGAACAAATTCTCCCCCCACTGCATGTGTAACATACGTCTGTCCAGGGTGAGATAGCAGGGGGAGACAGATGTATCCCACCCCACCCACATGACGTTATACATTTATAACATTATTATGACGTTATGCATATCGTATCAGTTTTTTGCTACCAGCTAATTCATATTGACGTCATCAGAATGCCGTGTGATCAAAGTTTGATGCTCTAAAACTCTTTAAACCCCAAGATGCCATCGTTCCTGATTGTTTTCGTGGTATATACCTTTGCATGCTCTTTCCGATGGTGTCATTAGTTTTTCAAAACAACGAATACCAAATGAGTTGATTATATCAGCACGTGACCGCTGATTACCTCTGAATAATGTTACCGCTGTATGATGGGGGAGAAAAATAATCCCCGATGGGTACGGATGTGGGATGGGAAAATCTCACCCGAGGGCAAGATATTTGGGCCAGACACGAGGCTTGCCGAGTGTCTGGACCAAATATCTTGTCCCGAGGATGAGATTTTCCCATCCCACACCCGTACCCATCAGGGATTATAATATTCCAGTTAAGTGAATATTGTAAAGTCAATATTTTTCTGGAAAAGTTGCTATTCAATTACTCCTCTGTACACTGGCATCAAAATATCAAAATTTCAAGCAACATTTTCCAATAATCAACTAGAAATTTAACCCTTTACCCAACGTAATGGTCAAAACCGGCCAGTGCTATTCTCAAAAATCGCCAATTAATTTTCATTATTTTTTCATTTTTTGTCTCAAAAACATAGGTTATGACCCCTCGTCGGAACGAGCTCACTGAGCTCGTTCCAACGAGGGGTCATAACCCATGTTTTTGAGACAAAAAATGAAAAAAATTAATTATTCAAGAAATTTTTTTGCAAGTGTCGTCTGCTTTTCATGTTAGGTAAAGGGTTAACCAATTCTCTCTTGTTTGACAGAGCCTAATGAGCTGTGTCAAACAAAACTGAATTTGATAAATTCCTCTTTGCATTATGGGAAAACTTTGTGGACTGAAATTTCAGGGTTTTTTTACACCAATGCAATGATGATGAACCAGGTTCAACTATATCGAAATGAAGTCTCCTTGGCTACATTTGCTTCATAGTCACATTAAGATTAATTTTGTGCTGTTCTCCGATAAATTGAAACAAAACAATTTTTGATGAACTAATTCTGACAAACAAAATTACCCCGACACCACTAGGTAACCCTTTACCAAACACAACTAGGAGATAACACTATAAAAAAAAAGAAATTCATGAATAACAAATTCTTTCTTTTTTCTGATAAAAAATTAAAAAATTTAAATGCTTCTTTTTGTGAGTTTATTTAATCTTATTTGTTTTACAAGGATTGGAGAACAAGCTATGCAACTTATATTAAGTCTCTCCTTGGTCCAATGGCGAAGGTGTGTGGGATGATCTTCGTAGCGGCAACTTCATGACCTCACTCTTCTCAAATACTACGAAAGGATCTTCAGTCTGTACAGAGTGTGTTGCTCTATGCAGAGAGGACAGCCATTTTATGTCCCCACCTGACAGGATGGTACACTGTGACAGCATCCACCCCACAATTGATGCTGACAGAGAGTGTTCAGACACCTCAAGAACTTTCCATGACCAAGGATTGATCCCGGGACGTCTGGCATGAGAGACCAGCAATCTTATCCAAATGGCCACCACTCTTTTGTGTGAAGTGCTTGACAGAGAAGACTGTTACATTAGTTAATGAGTGTGGAAAATGTGTATCAGCCTCAAGATTACAATTTTCATTCATGCAATACAATTCCTCCCTTATAATTGTTTTCTCTACACTTCTTGCTGACATTTTATCAGATAGGAATTACAACCATAAACACACAACAAATTAATGCCTGACAGTGTAGCTTGACAGTTGGCTCAATATTAGGAAGATATTCTTCTCTATTAAAATGCTAAAAAGCAATTTTTAGCTTTTAGCATGAACTTGAATAAAGCTGCAGTCAGATGATCATATCAACATGCAATATAATTCTAGTTCAATAAAATGTATTGAACATCCATATTCTATTTTATTGTAGGATTTGCATTTGTTTCCATTTGGGCCAATGGTTTGTGAGAAGATTGTTTTGTAAAAGCTAACATACGATGGACAATGGACGACGGAAGCTGGACGATGGACGCCAAGTGATGGCAATAGTTCACACTGACTTTCAGTCTGTTGAGCTAATAATACCCAACACCAAACTATTTAACATACCGAAAGTACAAATTTGACATGTTAATTACATATTGATTACAGAGTAAATGCCTATTAATTGAACAGAAAATCTATTGAAGAATTACTGACAACCAAGGAATTCGCCACATTTAAAGACATATTTGTCCCTGGCACATCAAATATAAGCATTTACTCTATATCTATTATATCTTGTTCGATAGAGCTCCATGGTATAAAAGAATAAATGCTTATTTTATCACCAGAATACAGGAAGATGAACAAATTCTCCCCCCACTGCATGTGTAACATACGTCTGTCCAGGGTGAGATAGCAGGGGGAGACAGATGTATCCCACCCCACCCACATGACGTTATACATTTATAACATTATTATGACGTTATGCATATCGTATCAGTTTTTTGCTACCAGCTAATTCATATTGACGTCATCAGAATGCCGTGTGATCAAAGTTTGATGCTCTAAAACTCTTTAAACCCCAAGATGCCACCGTTCCTAATTGTTTTCGTGGTATATACCTTTGCATGCTCTTTCCGATGGTGTCATTAGTTTTTCAAAACAACGAATACCAAATGAGTTGATTATATCAGCACGTGACCGCTGATTACCTCTGAATAATGTTACCGCTGTATGATGGGGGAGAAAAATAATCCCCGATGGGTACGGATGTGGGATGGGAAAATCTCACCCGAGGGCAAGATATTTGGGCCAGACACGAGGCTTGCCGAGTGTCTGGACCAAATATCTTGTCCCGAGGATGAGATTTTCCCATCCCACACCCGTACCCATCAGGGATTATAATATTCCAGTTAAGTGAATATTGTAAAGTCAATATTTTTCTGGAAAAGTTGCTATTCAATTACTCCTCTGTACACTGGCATCAAAATATCAAAATTTCAAGCAACATTTTCCAATAATCAACTAGAAATTTAACCCTTTACCCAACGTAATGGTCAAAACCGGCCAGTGCTATTCTCAAAAATCGCCAATTAATTTTCATTATTTTTTCATTTTTTGTCTCAAAAACATAGGTTATGACCCCTCGTCGGAACGAGCTCACCGAGCTCGTTCCAACGAGGGGTCATAACCCATGTTTTTGAGACAAAAAATGAAAAAAATTAATTATTCAAGAAATTTTTTTGCAAGTGTCGTCTGCTTTTCATGTTAGGTAAAGGGTTAACCAATTCTCTCTTGTTTGACAGAGCCTAATGAGCTGTGTCAAACAAAACTGAATTTGATAAATTCCTCTTTGCATTATGGGAAAACTTTGTGGACTGAAATTTCAGGGTTTTTTTACACCAATGCAATGATGATGAACCAGGTTCAACTATATCGCAATGAAGTCTCCTTGGCTACATTTGCTTCATAGTCACATTAAGATTAATTTTGTGCTGTTCTCCGATAAATTGAAACAAAACAATTTTTGATGAACTAATTCTGACAAACAAAATTACCCCGACACCACTAGGTAACCCTTTACCAAACACAACTAGGAGATAACACTATAAAAAAAAAGAAATTCATGAATAACAAATTCTTTCTTTTTTCTGATAAAAAATTAAAAAATTTAAATGCTTCTTTTTGTGAGTTTATTTAATCTTATTTGTTTTACAAGGATTGGAGAACAAGCTATGCAACTTATATTAAGTCTCTCCTTGGTCCAATGGCGAAGGTGTGTGGGATGATCTTCGTAGCGGCAACTTCATGACCTCACTCTTCTCAAATACTACGAAAGGATCTTCAGTCTGTACAGAGTGTGTTGCTCTATGCAGAGAGGACAGCCATTTTATGTCCCCACCTGACAGGATGGTACACTGTGACAGCATCCACCCCACAATTGATGCTGACAGAGAGTGTTCAGACACCTCAAGAACTTTCCATGACCAAGGATTGATCCCGGGACGTCTGGCATGAGAGACCAGCAATCTTATCCAAATGGCCACCACTCTTTTGTGTGAAGTGCTTGACAGAGAAGACTGTTACATTAGTTAATGAGTGTGGAAAATGTGTATCAGCCTCAAGATTACAATTTTCATTCATGCAATACAATTCCTCCCTTATAATTGTTTTCTCTACACTTCTTGCTGACATTTTATCAGATAGGAATTACAACCATAAACACACAACAAATTAATGCCTGACAGTGTAGCTTGACAGTTGGCTCAATATTAGGAAGATATTCTTCTCTATTAAAATGCTAAAAAGCAATTTTTAGCTTTTAGCATGAACTTGAATAAAGCTGCAGTCAGATGATCATATCAACATGCAATATAATTCTAGTTCAATAAAATGTATTGAACATCCATATTCTATTTTATTGTAGGATTTGCATTTGTTTCCATTTGGGCCAATGGTTTGTGAGAAGATTGTTTTGTAAAAGCTAACATACGATGGACAATGGACGACGGAAGCTGGACGATGGACGCCAAGTGATGGCAATAGTTCACACTGACTTTCAGTCTGTTGAGCTAATAATACCCAACACCAAACTATTTAACATACCGAAAGTACAAATTTGACATGTTAATTACATATTGATTACAGAGTAAATGCCTATTAATTGAACAGAAAATCTATTGAAGAATTACTGACAACCAAGGAATTCGCCACATTTAAAGACATATTTGTCCCTGGCACATCAAATATAAGCATTTACTCTATATCTATTATATCTTGTTCGATAGAGCTCCATGGTATAAAAGAATAAATGCTTATTTTATCACCAGAATACAGGAAGATGAACAAATTCTCCCCCCACTGCATGTGTAACATACGTCTGTCCAGGGTGAGATAGCAGGGGGAGACAGATGTATCCCACCCCACCCACATGACGTTATACATTTATAACATTATTATGACGTTATGCATATCGTATCAGTTTTTTGCTACCAGCTAATTCATATTGACGTCATCAGAATGCCGTGTGATCAAAGTTTGATGCTCTAAAACTCTTTAAACCCCAAGATGCCATCGTTCCTGATTGTTTTCGTGGTATATACCTTTGCATGCTCTTTCCGATGGTGTCATTAGTTTTTCAAAACAACGAATACCAAATGAGTTGATTATATCAGCACGTGACCGCTGATTACCTCTGAATAATGTTACCGCTGTATGATGGGGGAGAAAAATAATCCCCGATGGGTACGGATGTGGGATGGGAAAATCTCACCCGAGGGCAAGATATTTGGGCCAGACACGAGGCTTGCCGAGTGTCTGGACCAAATATCTTGTCCCGAGGATGAGATTTTCCCATCCCACACCCGTACCCATCAGGGATTATAATATTCCAGTTAAGTGAATATTGTAAAGTCAATATTTTTCTGGAAAAGTTGCTATTCAATTACTCCTCTGTACACTGGCATCAAAATATCAAAATTTCAAGCAACATTTTCCAATAATCAACTAGAAATTTAACCCTTTACCCAACGTAATGGTCAAAACCGGCCAGTGCTATTCTCAAAAATCGCCAATTAATTTTCATTATTTTTTCATTTTTTGTCTCAAAAACATAGGTTATGACCCCTCGTCGGAACGAGCTCACCGAGCTCGTTCCAACGAGGGGTCATAACCCATGTTTTTGAGACAAAAAATGAAAAAAATTAATTATTCAAGAAATTTTTTTGCAAGTGTCGTCTGCTTTTCATGTTAGGTAAAGGGTTAACCAATTCTCTCTTGTTTGACAGAGCCTAATGAGCTGTGTCAAACAAAACTGAATTTGATAAATTCCTCTTTGCATTATGGGAAAACTTTGTGGACTGAAATTTCAGGGTTTTTTTACACCAATGCAATGATGATGAACCAGGTTCAACTATATCGCAATGAAGTCTCCTTGGCTACATTTGCTTCATAGTCACATTAAGATTAATTTTGTGCTGTTCTCCGATAAATTGAAACAAAACAATTTTTGATGAACTAATTCTGACAAACAAAATTACCCCGACACCACTAGGTAACCCTTTACCAAACACAACTAGGAGATAACACTATAAAAAAAAAGAAATTCATGAATAACAAATTCTTTCTTTTTTCTCAAAAACATAATAAAATTTAAATGCTTCTTTTTGTGAGTTTATTTAATCTTATTTGTTTTACAAGGATTGGAGAACAAGCTATGCAACTTATATTAAGTCTCTCCTTGGTCCAATGGCGAAGGTGTGTGGGATGATCTTCGTAGCGGCAACTTCATGACCTCACTCTTCTCAAATACTACGAAAGGATCTTCAGTCTGTACAGAGTGTGTTGCTCTATGCAGAGAGGACAGCCATTTTATGTCCCCACCTGACAGGATGGTACACTGTGACAGCATCCACCCCACAATTGATGCTGACAGAGATTGTTCAGACACCTCAAGAACTTTCCATGACCAAGGATTGATCCCGGGACGTCTGGCATGAGAGACCAGCAATCTTATCCAAATGGCCACCACTCTTTTGTGTGAAGTGCTTGACAGAGAAGACTGTTACATTAGTTAATGAGTGTGGAAAATGTGTATCAGCCTCAAGATTACAATTTTCATTCATGCAATACAATTCCTCCCTTATAATTGTTTTCTCTACACTTCTTGCTGACATTTTATCAGATAGGAATTACAACCATAAACACACAACAAATTAATGCCTGACAGTGTAGCTTGACAGTTGGCTCAATATTAGGAAGATATTCTTCTCTATTAAAATGCTAAAAAGCAATTTATAGCTTTTAGCATGAACTTGAATAAAGCTGCAGTCAGATGATCATATCAACATGCAATATAATTCTAGTTCAATAAAATGTATTGAACATCCATATTCTATTTTATTGTAGGATTTGCAGCAGTAAATAGAATGCAAATGCAGTTTCATCATGCAAATTGAATGACCACTGATAGCCCAAAATATTCTAATAACAGGAATATGACATTATTTAACCCTCTGCACACTAATCTGAATTGAAAGATTTATCCCACAATGCAACTGGGAACTTAACCAAATTAATCCTATTTAGCAGAGCTCATTGAGCTCTGTAAAACAAGTTTGAAATGGTTAAATTCCTAGTTGTATTACTGAAATGAAAGTGTCAATGACACTGTAGCTTAACTTGTCTGTGTATTGTGTTTGATGAAAAGGATAATGTTCAATGTTTATGAAAGAATTATGAAATAAGACAAGAATTGTGATAATTGAGAATATGTTAATTTCTTTTCTCTGTATGCTATGTTTTTAATAAAAATAATATGAGGTGTACACTGTACTAAAGGGCGGAAGGGTGGGTTAATGACCTCACAGTTAATGTATTTGTCCCTCGCAGTTAATGTACATAAACGAAAATTATCAAAACGAGTCATCCTGTCAAGTTACATTGAAATCCCTTCATAAATATGGCATGTAGACTGTGCTAAAGGTTTTCGAGCTTCAGGCCTGTGAAGCCATGACGGTTGACCGATTACTACTAAAAGGAGATGTCCTCATCTCGACATTATACAGAGTCATTCTACTAAGTTACAATGAAATCTCTTCACAAATACGACCTGTAGTCTGTACTAAAGTTTTGCGGTTTTGGGCTTGGGAACCCATCATGGTTGAATGATCGCGACCAAAAGAGGATGTTGTCATCTGGGCATCATCTGGAGTGATCCTACGAAGTTACAATGAAATCCTTTCATAAATATGACCTGTAGACTGTTCTCAAGGTTTTCGGGCTTCAGGCCCCTGAAGCTGTCACAGCTGACCAATCATGACCAAAAGGGGATGTCATCATCTAGGCATTATATGGAGTCAACCTAACAGATTACAATGAAATCCTTCCATAAATATGACCTTTTGCCCAAACTACACATTTTTGGGCTCGGGCACCCATCAAGGCTGAACAAGAGCTGGACTGCCGTCTGGTGCATACCCCCACGTGGGGTACCGCCTGGTGTGGGCATACGTATGACCAACAAATATTATAGAAAATAATGAAAGATGTGAATATTCTCGGACTCACATACGGATGGATGCACGGACGGATGGACACACAGATGGATGCATGTAATCTAGTATACCCACCCCCCCCCCCCCCCCACGTTTCTTCGAAAGTTTTCAACAATTTCTAAGTCAAAAGGTATGATAAATTGTTTGGTGTTTGGAAATTTTATGCAATGAGGGAGAAGCCTTAGTCATAGGCAAACTGCATGCCATATTTCACTAAAATCGGATAACCCATACCTGAGATACGGGCTGAACAGACAAATAATGTTTAATTCCTACAATTTCTAAGTCAAAAAGGGGGATGTTTGTTTGTTGGTGGTTAACGTCAAATATTTATGCACCATGGCTAATCGTGACACAACATGGAGATGAAGTCAAGTTTAGTCAATCGTTGATCAACATGTTGCCCATTTTAGAGGACTTTCACCCCAAGCATTGGTGACTGGGTCCTATTTTACTAGTAAAGCGGAACTGGTTTACCACAGTAAACAAGTGCTGCTTACTTCCCGGGGTTCCCACGGGGACAAAAAGGGGGATAACTCTAAACAGAGAATGTGAGAAATATCGTTGAATCCTTTTTTTAAAGCTTATACCATAAGCAGTGTTCACAGCAAATTTCATTGCAATAGAACATTTGATACCTGAGATACAGGCTGAACAAAACAAAATTTGGCTCGGACGGACACAATTTCTAAGTGAACAAGTAATAATGAAAGTGTCAATGACACTGTAGTTGAACTTGACAAACTTGAACTTGTTAAGTTATAAATGAAATGACAAAATTGAAGATCATTGGTACCAATGTTATTTGATGAAATTTCAAAATAACAGCATTGTGTGTGCACAATGTCAGAGTAATCCATGCATTTTTAAATGTAAACTGTAAGACTGGCTAAAGGAAGAATGTTGATACACAAATGCAGTATGTTCAAAGTTTTTTGTAAATGGCAACTTTTTTCACAGAAATGAATGCTAATCAATAGCTCTTATCTGAAGGTCTTGCCAATGAGCACACCAAGTTAAAAAACAATCCTTTGATAAATGTGACCTGCAGGCCATGTCAAAGAATGTTGATGCACAAATACAATAAATTCAAAGATTGTTGCTAACAGCAACAGTTTTTGGTGGAAAAGAAAAGAAAATCAATAGCTCCTATCTTTGTCACCCTGCATAAGCTTACAAAGTTTCAAAACAACCTGATAATGGATGTGCACTCGGAGGCATGCCAAAGGAAGATGTTTATGCACAAATGCACTAAGTAGAAGGTCATTGCTTGTGGCAATGGTTTTTTTTATGGAAATTCATAAATATATCCTGCAGAGAGTGCCAAAGGGATAAGTTGATGCACAAATGCAGTAAGTTCAAAGGCTGGTGATAACGACAATAATTTTTTATGGAAATGAAAAAAGAGCAATAGCTCACATATAGAGGTCACCCCGAACACACATACCTAGTTTCAAAGTGATCCAATCATAAATGTGCCCTAAAGGGTGTGTTAAAGGGAAATATTGAGGTATGACTAAACTAAGTTCAAAGGTCAGTGGCAACATTTTTTGACAGAAATTGAAGACAATCGACAGCTCCCATATAGATGTCACCCTCATACAAGCACACCGAGTTTGCAAGTGATCCAATCATAAATGTGCCCTGCAGGGTGTGTCAAAGGGAAATATTGATGTTTAACTGCACTAAGTTTTTATTAAGTTCATTGAAGGTCATTGCCAGTGGCAACATTTTTTGACGAAAATCGATAGCTCCCATCTAGAGGTAACCCCAAACAAGCATACAAAGTTTCAAACCAATCTGATCACAAATGTGCCCTTTATGGCATGCCAAAGGAATATATTGATGCCTGACTAAACTAAGTTCAAAGATTGTTGCCAGCGGCAACATATTTTGACGGATGGAAATGGAAGAAAATCAATAGCTCCCATCTAGAGGTCACCCCCAAACAAGCATGCCAGGTTTCAAAGCAATCCGATCATGAATGTGCCCTGTAAGGCATGCCAAAGGGAAATATTGAGGTCTGACTAAACTAAGTTCTAAGAACGTTGGCTGCGGCAGCATCTTCAAACAGAAATGGAAGAAAATTGATAGCTTCCATCTAGAGGTCACCCAAAACAAGCATGCCAGGTTTCAAAGCAATTCAATCATAAATGTGCCCTGTAGGACGTGCTAAAGGGAAATACTGAGGTCTGACTAAACTAAGTTCTAAGAACATTGGCCGTGGGAACATTTTTTGACGGAAATGAAAGAAAATGAACAGCTCCCATCTAGAGGTCATCCCAAACAAGCATACCAGGTTTCAAAGCAGTCCGAGCATAAATGTGCCCTGTAGGGTGTGCCAAAGGGAAATATTGAGGTCTTCTGCCTAAACTAAAGTTCTAAGAAAGTTGGCCGCGACAACATTTTTTGACGGAAATTGAAGAAAATCGATAGCTCCCATCCAGAGGTCACCCTAAAACAAACAAGGTTTCAAAGCGATCCAATCATAAATGTGCCCTGTAGGGTCTGCTAAAGGAAAATATTGAGGTTTGACTAAACTAAGTTCTAAGAACGTTGGTCGCGGCAACATTTTTTGACAGAAATTGAAGAAAATCGATAGCTCCCATCTAGAGGTCACCCCAAACAAGCATAGCAAGTTTCAAAGTGATCCAATCATAATTGTGCCCTGTAGTGTGTGCCAAAGGGAAATATTGAGGTTTGACTAAACTAAGTTCTAAGAACATTGGCCGTGGCAACATTTTTTGATGGAAATTGACGATAATCGATAGCTCCTATCTAGAGGTCACCCATAACAAGCATACCAGGTTTCAAAGCAATCCAATCATAAATGTGCCCTGTAGGGTGTGCCAAAGGGAAATATTGTGGTCTGACTAAACTAAGTTCAAAGAACATTGGCCGCGGCAACATTTTTTTATGGAAATTGAAGAAAATCGATAGCTCCCATCTAGAAGTCACCCTAAACAAGCATGCCAGGTTTCAAAGCAATCCGATCATAAATGTGTCCTGTAGGGTGTGCCAAAGGGAAATATTGAGGTCTTCTGACTAAACTAAGTTCTGAGAATGTTGGCCGCGACAACATTTTTTGACGGAAATTGAAGAAAATCGATAGCTCCCATCTAAAGGTCACCCCAGACAAACAAGTTTCAAAGTGATCCAACCATAAATGTGCCCTGTAGCGTGTGCCAAAGGGAAATATTGAGGTTTGACTAAACTAAGTTCTAAGAACGTTGGCCGCATCAACATTTTTTGACAGAAATTGGAGAAAATCGATAGCTCCCATCTAGTTTCAAAGCGATCTGATCATAAATGCGACCTGTGAGGTGTGCCAAAGGAAATTGTGGACATACGTACTAACGTACTAACTACCGTACGTACATACGCACGTGCGTACGTATGCAGACGGACGAGAAGTGATGGTAATAGCTCAGGTTGACTTTGTCAAGTTGAGCTAAAAACAAGTGATAAAAAATAAAATAACTAGTGTGGGCATACCTATGACCAACAAATATTATAGGAAATAAAAATTTACTAAAGTAATGAAAGTTATGAATATTCTCGGATGGACTCACACACGGATGCATGAATGCATAGATGGACGGAGGGACGGACGTATGTAATCCAGTATACCCCCATTTTCTTCAAAAGTGGGGGTATAACGATTGCGACCAAAAGGGGACGTTCTCATCTAGACATTATTTGGAGTCATCTTACCAAGCTACAATGAAATCCCTTCATAAATATGACCTGTAGACTGTGCTAAAGGTTTTCAGGCTTCGGTCCCCTGTAGTCATCACAGTTAACCAATCGTGTCCAAAACAGGACGTTATCAGCTAGACATTATGTGAAGTCAACCTACCAAGTTACAATGAAATCCCTTCATAAATATGATCTGTAGACTGTGCTAAATGTTTTCGGGCTTCGGGCTCGGGCAGCCATCATGGTTGAATGATCGCAACCAAAAGGGAAATTCTCATCTGGGCATCATCTGGAGTGATCCTACGAAGTTACAATGAAATCCCTTCATAAATATAACCTGTAGACTGCTCAAGGTTTTCGGGCTTTGGGCACCTGTAGCCATCACAGTTGACCAATCACGACCAAAAGGGGATGTCATCATCTAGGCATTATATGGAGTCAACCTAACAAGTTACAATGAAATCATTCCATAAATACGACCTATAGACTATGCTAAATGTTTTTGGGCTCGGGAGACCATCAAGGCTGAATGACTGCGACCAAAAGGGGATGTTCTCATCTAGATATTATTTGGAGTCATCCTACCAAGTTACAATGAAATCCCTTCATAAATATGACCTGCAGACTGTGCTAAAGGTTTTCGGGCTTCGGGCCTCTGTAGCCATCACAGTTGCCCAATCACGTCTAAAAGAGGACATTCTCATCTAGACATCTAGACATTATATGAAGTCAACCTACCAGGTTACAATGAAATCCCTTCATAAATATGACCTGTAGACTGTGCTAAAGTTTTTCGGGTTTTGGGCTTGGGCAGCCATCATGGTTGAATGGTCGCAATCAAAAGGGGACATTCACATCTGGGCATCATCTGGAGTGATCCTACGGTGTAGCCTGTGCTAAAGGAAAATGTGAACAGACTCACAGATTCACAGACTAACAGACTTCCGCACGCGTGATGGCAATAGCTTATCTTGGCTTTGTCAAGTTAAGCTAAAAACTAGATGTGGCCTGTCCAAACCTGGGACCAAGAATACCCCCCGTGACACACTCTCTAATAGTGGGCAACAATAATACCAAGTATCACTAATATCCTTTAAGTCTATAAATAGTTCTGAGGCAGGCACAACTTTGTATATTTGGATATGGGTACGTGAAGTTAAAATAAGTTTGTGACCTTGCCCTTGAGGAGACATTCCAACTTCACTCGCAACACACTCTCTGAAAGTGGGTAACAATAATACCAAGTACCATTAATACCCTTAGAGACATTCAAAAGTTCTGAGCCGGACTCGACTTGTTGTAGTTGGATTTGGATGAGGGGGTATGTAAACTTGAACTAGGTCTGTGACCTTGACCTTGTAGACTAGCATTCCAACCTTATTTGTGACACACCCTCTGTGGTGGGCAACATTAGTACCAAGCATCATTAATATCCTTCAAAGCCATCAAAAGTTCTGGGCCGGACAAAACTTGTTATATTTGGATTTGGAAGTGGGGGTAAGTAAATTTGAACTAAGTCTGTGACCGTGACCCTGTAGACAGGCATTCCAACCAACCAGAGGGGTAGGTTAATGTGATTCTTACAGTTAATGTATGTCAACCAAAGTTACCAAGTTACAGTGAAATTATTCCAAAACAAGTCATCCTATCAAGTTACAATGAAATACCTTCATAAATATGGCCTGTAGACTGTGCTAAAGGTTTTTGGGCTTCAGGCCTGTGTAGCCATCATGGTTGATGCATCCCAACCAAAAGGAGACGTCCTCATCTAGACATTATACTGAGTGTTCCTACAAAGTTACATATGACCTGTAGTGTGTGCTAAAGGTTTTTGGGCTCGGGCAGCCGTCATGGCCGAATGATTGTGACCAAAAGGGGACTTCTCATCTTGACATTATCTGGAGTCATCCTACCAAGTTACAATGAAGTTCCTCCATAAATACCACCTGTAGACTGTACTAAAGGTTTTGGGCTCGAGCAGTCATCATGGTTGACATATCGTGACCAAATGGGGATGTTCTCATCTAGACACCATAGAGATTCATCCTACCAAGTTACAATGAAATCACTCTGCACTGAATATGACCTGTAAACTGTGCTAAAAGTTTTTAGGTTTTGGGCTTGGGCAGCCATCATGGTTGACAGATCATAACCAAAAGGAGATGTTCTTATCTAGATATTTTACAGAGTCATCCTACTACGCCTGTAGCCATCACAGTTGACCGATCATGACCAAAAGAGGATGTTCTCATCTAGACATTATATGGAGTCATCCTACCAAGTTACAATAAAATCCCTCCATAAATATCACCTATAGATTGTGCTAAAGGCTTTTGGGCTCGGGCAGTAATCACAGTTGACAGATCATGACCAAATAGGGAGGTTCTCATCTAGACACCATACAGAGTCATCTTACCAAGTTGCAATGAAATCACTCTGTATTAAACATGACTTAAAATATTACTTGCAGACTGTGATAAAAGTTTTTAGGTTTCGGGCTTGGGCAGCCGTCACGGTTGATAGATCATAACAAAAAGAGGGCGTTCTTATCTAGACATTATACAGAGTCATCCTACTAAGTTACAATGAAATCTCTTCATAAATATGACCTGTAGACTGTGCTAAAGGTTTTGACCTCGGGCAGCCATAAGGGTTGACCGATCATGACCAAAAGGGGACCGTTCTCATCTAGACATGGTCTCAAACCTGCATATGAAATTTTGTGATGATCGGACAAGAACTATGGGGTGTAGCCTGTGCTAAAGGAAAATGTAAACAGACTCACAGACTAACCAAGTTACAATGAAATCCCTCCACATTAAATATGACCTGTGGACTGTGCTAAAAGTTTTGGGCTTGGGCAGCCATCACGGTTGACAGATCATGACCAAAAGGGGACGTTCTCATCTAGATATTATACAGAGGCATCCTACCAAGTTACAATGAAATCCCCTCATAAATATGACCTGTAGACTGTGCTAATGGTTTTCGGGTTTTGGGCTTGGCAGCCATCACGGTTGGTTGACCAATCGCGACCAAAAGGGGACGTTCTCATCTAGACATGACCTCTAACATGCATATGAAATTTCATGATAATGAGACAAAAACTACAGGGTGTAGCCTGTGCTAAAGGAAAATGTGATCAAACTCAGAGACTCACAGACTAACAGACTTCCGCACACATGATGGAAATAGCTTATCTTGAATCTGTTAAGATAAGCTAAAAATAAAGCAAGTGGAACGATATTCGAACTTGATCTGTAAGTATCCATAACAAAGCTACACATAAACCAGAGGCTCAAGTGAGCCTAAAACGCTTACCTGGCTCAAGTTGTCAAAAGAGATGAGTGTATCAGTATGTGATCAACAGCAAGAGTAATTTTTTGATTTGCTATGACACAATGACACAACAAAGGCAACTTTTTTTGGCCATTCATTTCCGCTGGTCCTAGAAAAGCTTTCTAGCAAGTTCTGTTCTGTGATTTTTTTGTTTTTCAACCACCGTGGTTCTCCCCCCCCCAAAACATTGTAGTCTTGAGAGAGTTAAATTAAAGACATGCACACAGGAATCAGATAAATGTTTTCCAGGGTTCATTCAACATGAAATAACTTATATGTGCACAGTAGTGAAAGAGTTCATCATGAAATAAAATCTTTGGAAAAAACACACTGAAGTCATGAGAGGGTTAAATTAAAGATATTCATACAGGAATCAGAAAAATACATCTATAGTATTGAAAGGGTTTTTGTTTGTTCATGGAATCAATAAAATCTTTAGAACCCACATTGCAGTCTTGCGAGGGTTAAATTAAAGACATGCATACAAAAATAACAAGACTCTACCCCCACCCCCCTCCCCCCACACACCCCCCAAAAAATTGTTTGTGTCTTGAGAGGGTTAAAGATTTGCACACAGGAATCAGATAAATGTTTTCCAGCATAGAAAGTGTTCATTCAACATGTGAAAGAGTCCATCATGAAATAAAATCTTTGGAAAAAAACACTGAAGTCATGAGAGAGTTAAATTAAAGATATTCATACAGGAACCAGATCAATTTTTTTTCCAAGGAACCAGAAAAAAATACATCTACAGAATTGAAAGGGTTTTTGTTTGTTTATGGCATCAATAAAATTTTTGGAACACGGCATCAATAAAATCTTTGGAACCCACACTGCAGTCTTGAGAGGGTTAAATTAAAGACATGCATACAGGTATCAGATGTTTTCCAGCATTGAAATGGTTCATTCAACATAAAATAAAATCTTTGCAAAAACAAACAAGTCCAGAGAATTTTCTGATTAAAATAACAAGATAACAATGTTCATAACAGGTTTGTTATTTTTAAGAACAATATGTCAATCAAAAGTTCTCAGTGAATGAAAAAACCTCCAGAATAAACTACTGCAAAAATGCTGACTCATCATTTTTTGAATATCCTCTAACAGGCACCCTGATTGAACTGGTTGCAATCTTGTTTAACCAATCCCTTCTTCCGGTCTTTAGGATGCTTCATACCAAATAACAGTTCTCTGTTCCTTGTGGTTTGGGATATATGGGCTTTTGAATTCTTTTCTGTTTTTAGTCCCTGCGGTTGTCACAGGGCTGTGAAATTATTTTTTTTTAGGCATCAATCAATTACTTAGGATCCACTTAAACTACATGCCAAATTTTGTTGAAGTTGGCCTACTGGTTCTTGAAACAGAAATTTTGGGCAGAGCCCAAAATGGATATTCCCCCCCACAGAGAGCCCATATATTGACCTATCAACTTCCCTTGAACAAACTTTAATCTTCTATACCAAAGGATGTTCCATACCAAATATCAGGGCATTCCCTCTGGTGGTTCTTGAGAAGAAGATTTTTAAAGGGTTTTAAGTTTTTGGGGCATAAACCAGAGCCCGAATATGGCAGCTGTTTCAATTAAACAAAACCAAAAGGGTATACTCCATAGATGGTCTGTGCAATTTTTGTTTGAATGTGGCTTAGTGGTTGTGAAGAAGATGTCAAGTTTGCAAAAAGTTAACGGACGGTGGATGACGGATGCCAAGTGATGGCAAAAGCTCACCCTGACTTGCAATCAGGTGAGCTAAAAAATTTCTCAATATATCAATCCATAATGAAAAAAAAGTCTGGAAAACAACTCCGGACAGATGGACAGACAGACAAACGGACACCAAGGCTATAACATAATGCAACCGTTTGTATAAAACCGGCGTATAAAAAATGATGACCACTAAAAATGACAATTTTGTTGAGCCAATTCAATTATAAATGTCCATAAGCTAAGTCCTTGAAGAAAACATTTTAAATTAAAAAATAATTCAATTTGAACAGAAATTTTTGTGTTTGCACCATGTAGAGGTATTTATTAATTTATTGGTGTTTAAGGTCACGTATTTTTGCACAATGGCTAATCATGACCACAACATGAGTATCAACTCAAGACCAGGGGTGAGCATTAATAAGCCATGTTGCCCCTCCCAAGCATTGGTGACTCTGTCTTATTTTACCAGTAAAACAGAACCTGTTTACAACAGTGAACGGGCACTGCTTCAATTCCCGGGGTTCCCGCAGGGACCATGTGGAGGTAATTTGGATGAATTTTTAGGTGACGGGTTAAGCCCTTACCTAATGCACAGAACAAAACCAGCCAATACTATACAGAATAAATGTGAATTAAATCTTATTTTTCAAAGCATTGCATCTAAAATCTAGCTTATGACACCTCATTAGAAAGAGCTTGATGAACCTGACAGGCTCCTGCCAGTGAGACAAAATATGGGCTCAAAACACAAAATACTGCCAATGTTATCTGCAAATTATATTAGGTAAGAGTTGGGTTTAAAAATATGTTGAAGATTACTATATGCTTTTTGCATTGTTGGGTCGAGATTTAATACTAAAAACTTACGCGTCTAATATTGATTCTCTACAACTGTATAAATTGTCAAATTTCGTCTGAAAAGAGATATTGATACATATAATAAATCTGAACATTAGTTTGTTCAGTTGTGGTAAATTCAGGCAAGAGATTAGTCTTTTAACCCTTTACCCAATGAATCGGCCACATCTGCCTGCGTAATAAGCAAACTCGTCAGCTGAAAAAATATTTTTTGAAAAATTTCAACAAAACAATATCATGTGACCCCTCTTTGGAATGAGCTCGTTCCAATGAGGGGTCACATGATATGCTTTTGTTAAAATTTTTTTAAAAATTAAAAAAAATGATAATTAAAATAATAAATTCTGATATTGTCTCCATTGGGCAAAGGGTAAAAATAATGTGAATATGAAATAAACTAACACAATGCTTTAAAGCCTAGTGATGCTTCAATATTTGATTTGATATCCTCTGGCATATTCAATCCAGAATAATGGTTGCTATTTGGGAAAAAAACAAATATTTCAAACCTTCCTGTTATCATTGAGATGACTTTTGTTTTTATGCATCCAAGATTCAGTTCTAGTGATAATGTTCTGCGATATTGTCAGGAAGCATAAAAAGGAATAAATAACTTTCAACAGACTGAACAGAGGTCATAGACAGTTCTCGTTCCATCATATTCCATTCCATTTCATTCAACTATCGTTCTGACCCTTTGCAACATTTTGAATCATGATATCATGTGGCAAAACAAACAGTCTGAATGATGAATGAAATGAAACAAGACAAGTTCATGTACTTTTCTAAGAAACCCCATCATGCAGTTCAGTGGTGTGACCAAAGGAAATACAACTGCAAGGTCCTGATCTGAAAGTTTTCCAATACACTGGTCCAGGGGAAAGTACTCTACCTCATAGTTTGCCCGGAATGTTGTTTTTCCAATGCACAGACACTCATTTTCATACATCTATCACTTCCATATTCACAATGTGATTCCGCAGGACTGTTGGGTTAGAAATAAATTCTATGACGGTGAACTGTCGCATTTTAAGAGTACAATCACAGATATTACATATGGTATCACTGAACTAAATATTTGAATTAGAAATACCCGCCTTGAAATGTTGCACTTGGAAGTGATGCAATCTCTAAAAATAAACATTAGAAATACCCGCCTTAAAATGTTGCACTTGGAAGTGATGCAATCTCTAAAAATAAACAGCCTTGGGAAAATAAATTGTTTCAATAAATGTTTGAAGTATTATATTGACATCTTGCATTATTCCACATAAAAAGGTGATTTGATGACTTTTGGACCTAAAAAATACAATTTACATTTTGTGTGTTTTTGTAGGGAATTCCCTGAAAAATATGTGCACGTGACCAGTACTTTCCTTGCTGTCAATTTTTCTCTCTTATTTGTTGCATGCACCCCTGTTTTGGGGTCAGAAAAAGTTGTCTGAAGGGCTATACTTGACAAAGATATTTGAATGCCAAAATTAGAGTGATGCGATCATATTTTGTTTTGCCTGAACGTTATAATGGTCGACTATGGGAAAATATTTAGTTCTGTGATACCATATGAACTAATGAATATTCTGAAAAACCTGACAATAAACAATCACTTTGATGTACAAAAACAATATTTTCGCCACAGACAACAAGAATGATATAGTTAAAACTAGAAGTCCTGTCATGCAATGCGCACAAATAGCACATTGATCTGTGCGTGAATCTACACATTATGACCATAGTAAGGCTATCAAATTCTGTACATATGGCCTGTGCACAAGCAATATTTCAGCCAATGGACCTCCGGGTAACCCAGAGGTCCATTTGGCAGAAACATTGACTGTGTTTGCTTTGAGTAACCAGGAGAACCTGCCATGCTTTGGATGCCATTCGATATGGCAATTGCTAGTAATTCCTAGGTGCATGCTCTATGTCTCC
Source organism: Pictodentalium vernedei (assembly GCA_031216915.1). NCBI lineage: Eukaryota > Metazoa > Mollusca > Scaphopoda > Dentaliida > Dentaliidae > Pictodentalium > Pictodentalium vernedei. The sequence continues at coordinate 396,322,371 of CM062296.1, forward strand.
AATAATTGATACCTTTAGCAAATAATAATGTGGGCCCAATCTTATAAACCATTTACAATTGTATTCTCTAGAACTGTATTTTGTGAGTTGAAGTAAAATGTTAGCATTTTAAAAACAAATAGTTAACTGGTAGTGTTTTATTAAAGGCTAAACGACACTAAGCGATAGATTACTGAAAAAATTGCAGAAAGATAGAAATCGTATCCCCCACTGTGAAGATATAGAAATTTTCACTTTCACAGTATCAATGAGAATGGTGGCTTTCAAAGCATCACTTAAAGGTGAATACAAGTCAAATTATCACTGGAAATGATCAATTTGTCCTAAAAATGTATAATGAAAAGAAAATCTAGTGAGTGGATATCGATCATTTCCAGCAATTAGTCAACATATATTCACCATGAACTGATGCATGAAACCCATCAGCTGAATCAGATCGCAAACCACTACCTGTTCCAAGTATCGATCAAATCACTTCTGTGTATCATTGCACATCAACTGTTTACTTTCATGCATCACTTCAAGAATGAAACGAGTGGAATTATTGACAGGAATGATCATATTCTTATAAAAATAGGCCAATTAAATCGTCAGATGTGTACCCATACGTGCAACTTGTAGAAAGCTGTTATTATTTCAGGACCAATTTCAGGATCAAATTACACCAAAAACTATACAGACTGGCACATCAGTAACCTGAACATATATATCAAGTAACATGACAAACGGATTGATATTTTTGAGTAATCGCATGCCAAAGAAATGGATTGGAAGAATTCTCAATTTGATGGATAAAGGGTTAATATCTCAGGATCGAATTATCAGATTTACACCAAAAACTATACAGCTCAACACATCAGTAACCTGAACACAAATCTAAAGTAACATGACAATCCATGCAAAATTTTTCAAGTTATCGAATGCCAAAGAAATGGATACAGATGTCAGAGGAACAGACAGATATGGTTACATCTAGAAATGGATTGGAGGAGTGCCTAATTTGATGGATAAAGGGTTAATATCTCCGGATCAAATTATTAGATTTACATAAAAAACTATACAGCACAGCACATTAGTAACCTGAATACATATAAAAAGTAACCTGATAATCGCATTAATATTTTTTGAGTTATCGCATGCTGAAGAAATGGATTGGCAGAGTTCTCAATTTGAAGGATAAAGGATTAATATCACAGGGTCAAATTATCAGATTTACACCAAAAACTATACAGCTCAGTACATCAGTAACCTGAACACATAATAAAGTAACATTACAATTGGATTGATAGTTTTTGAGTTATCTCATGCCAAAGAGATTGGAGGAATTCTCAATTTGAAGGATAAAGGGTTAATATCTCAGGATCAAATTATCAGATTTACACCAAAAACTATACAGCTTGGAACATTAGTAACCTGAAGATATATATAAAGTAACATAACAATCCAAGCAATATTTTTCAAAAAGTGATTGCAGAAATTTTCAATTTGAAGGATAAAGGGTTAATATCTCAGGATCAAATTATCAGATTTACACCAAAAAATAAGGAGGGCGGCACATCAGTAACCTGAAGATATCTATAAAGTAACATGACAATTAGATTGATATTTTTTGAGTTATCTCATGCCAAAGGGATTGGAAGAATTCTCAATTTGAAGGATAATTACTGATAAAGGGTTAATATCTCAGGATCAAATTATCAGATTTACACCAAAAACTATACAGCTCGGGACATCAGTAACCTGAATACAAATATAAAATAACATGACAATCCAAGCAATATTTTTCAAGTTATCGAATGCCAAAGAATGGATATGGACGCTGGACGGACAGACAGACAGACGGATGGACAGACAAAGGATGGACGAACGACGGAGGGCCATCCCAGTTGCCGACATTATGTGTACCATACATGGTATAATAATAAAAAGAAAATCTAGTGTTTTTGAGTGGATACCGAAAATTATCTCACTCGTTACGGAGACAAATGTTTTTTTATAAAATGAAAGTGTCAGTGACACTGTAGCTCAACTTGTTTAAGACATGTACATGTATTGTGAGTGACACTGCAAAGACAAACATCTAGGTAAAGACCTGATAACAAAGGTACATGTAAAGTATTATAACGGTCTGTACATAAATGCTGACCGTAGCCTGTAACAAATATATAGGTAAAGTATTGTAAAAGTGGGGAGAAAGTTAGATGTTAAACTAGAAAAGAAATCTTTGAGTCCCAGAGTGGGTCTGACTGAAACCAAAAATATTTGTTCTCATAGCACAGTGATAACAAAGGCACCCAAAAACACTCGTTCCTGTCACAAGGTGATAACAAAGGTACCCCAAGAAGTTTCGGGAAGATCAGTTCACAAATACAGACTCTAGCCCGAGCCGTATTGACATGTGCACTTACTGTATATAAGTAGCACTGAACAAATCAAAGTTCATCTAATTTGCATAATTTCTGCATGGGAAAAAAAACCTGTACTATATGTGATGCATTCCATGTTACTAAACATTCCTACAAACATTTATTCAAATCAGAACTTTCATACAGAAGTTCTGTACAAAAAACTGATTGCACTAATTTTAGTACAAAAAGGCTGCTGGTGGCCATCTTGAATTTTGGACTGCACCCAAAAACACTTGTTCTTGAATTTTGGACCGCACCCAAAAACACTCGTTCTCATCCCTTGGTGATAACAAAGGTACCCAAGAAGTTTTGTAAAGATCGGTTCATAAATACGGCCTCTAGCCCGAGCCATATTGGCATTTGCAGTTACAGTGCTGAAAGTAACACTAAATAGATCAAAGTTAGTCTAATTAGCATAATTTATGCACGAGAAAAAAACCTGTATTATATGTGATGTATCCCTTGGTACTAAACATTCACACACAAAATTATTCAAATCAGAACTTTCATACAGAAGTTCTTTACAAAAAACTGATTGCACTAATTTTAGTACAAAAAGGCTGCTGGCAGCCATCTTGAATTTTGGTTCGCACTCAAAAACACTTGTTCTCGTCCCACAGTGATAACAAAGGTACCCAAGAAGTTTCATAAAGATCAGTTCATAAATACAGTCTCTAACCTGAGCCATATAGAAGTTGTGTACAAAAACTGTTTGGACCAAATTTCGGTACAAAATGCCCAATGGCAGCCATCTTGAATTTTGGACCGCACCCAGAAACACTCGTTCTCATTCCAAGGTGATAACAAATCTACCCAAGAAGTTTTGTGAAGATCGGTTCATAAATACAGCCTCTAGCCCAAGCCATATTGACACATGAACTTACTGTGTAGCACTGAAAAAACCCCGTATTATATATGATGTATTCCATGTTACTAAACATTCATACAGAAATTTATTCAAATCAGAACTTTCATACAGAAGTTCTGTACAAAAAACTGATTGCACTAATTTTGGTACAAAATGGCCACCAGCAGCCATCTTGAATTTCAGACTTCACCCCAAAACACTCTTTCTCGTCCCATGGTGATAACAAAGGTATCCAAGAAGTTTCGTAAAGACTGGTTCATAAATACTGCCTCTAGCCCGAGCCGTATTGGCATTCGTAGTTACAGTGCTGAAAGTAACATTAAATAGATCAAAGTTAGTCTAATTTGCATAATTTACGCAAGAGAAAAAAACCCGTATTATATGTGATGTATCCCATGGTACTAAACATTCATACAAAAAATTATTCAAATCAGAGCTTTCATATGGAAGTTATGCACAAAAGTCGGATTGCACCTAATTTTGTACAAAATGGCTGCCAGTGGCCGTCTTGAATGTTGGACCGGACCCAAAAACACCCGTTATCGTCTCACAATGATAACAAAGGTACCCAAGAAGTTTTGTAAAGATCGGTTCATAAATACGGCCTCTAGCCCGAGCCGTGTGAACGGCACGATGGACAGACAGGTGGCCAGACGGCCATGACAATACCTCGAATTTGGCTTCGCCAAAGTTGAGCTAATAAAATAAACATTTGTCTTGGTGACTCATGAGATAATTTTCGGTATTCACTCAAACACACTATATATCCTCTAGACATTGCTTTCCAAGGGTGATTTGTAACATGAGCATTGCTTTCAAACATATCATGCTACCAGCAAGGGGAACATTAGTTTAACATAATGTTCTTCATAAATAATTGTTTTATTACCATCTATTGGAGAGTGCCACCAGGCACTCTCCAATAAATGATAATAAAACAATTTTATGTAAACATTTATTTTTCTAATGATGAGCAAACAAGCCAACACGATATTGAAAGCCAGTATAGTGGTTTCGAGCACTTTACAGCAGAACATGATAGTGGCTTCTGGCACTCAACCAGTTAAATTGCCATGTCTTTAGAATACTAATGATCCATATCAATCATTTAAATACACTAGCAGAAAATAAAATTCAGAAAAATACAACTGTAAAAGTTTTATGGTACAAAGCCAGGATGCAGGTGGACATTTTTTGGGGGGGTTTGAGTTTACATGAAAATGGTTTTGAAGATGATTTTCAAGAAAATTTAAGAAAATTAAAAAAAATTGTTATACTGAAAGAAATAAACTAAGTTTGAACGATAAAGTACAGAATAATTGGATTATTACTAAAACACCATAGGCTGGATTTTCCAACCAAACAGTATTTGAAATTTATTTTAAACAAGAGGCCCCATGGGGCCTGAGGTGCTCACCTGACAATAGTTATTTTAAGAAGGATTTAATTAGCATCGATAGCTAGTTAATACTACAGAGGAATGAAGTTATTTAATTATTTATAACTCTGTTGTCCATGCCAGATGATTTTTTTTCTAGTACTGAGATGGTACCACAGAAATAATGCCCCAATTTCTAGTAATTCAAAACTTGAGAGTCCAAATATCAACCTTGGAACTGAACTTGAACAAACTTGAGTCTGAGCCCTTCTCCACCACCAGGATGCTGTATACCAAATACAAAAGAATTCTGACTGGTGGATCTAGGGAAGACGATTTTTAAGAGATGGTTCTGGAGAATTTATTTATTTATTTATTGGTCTTTGAGGTCACACATTTCTGCACAATGGCTAATCATGACCACGAAGGTTTTATGGGTGGAGGAAGCCGGAGTACCCAGAGAGAACCACCGAGCAACTGCCAGCTCCCTAACATACTAACTCCACACAAGCAGGGTTAGCACTGGTTGAAAATGGGTGCACCATCGACGTGCAGTATGCCTTAGTACACAATGTCACCATGCCCCCATGTGGGCAATGAGGGTGAAGTGTCTTGCCCAAGGACACAACGCGGTTGCCGCTAGTGGGATTCGAACTGAGGATATCTCGGCTTGCAGCCTGCACCTCTACCTACTAAGCCACCACGATGACAGTTCTGGAGAAAAAGACTTTTAAAGAAATTCCCTCAAATTGCACTCAGTTAAAATTCAGGCTCCCGTAAAAAGCCCAAATATTAACTTGGGGGCTCGATTTGAATAAACTTGAAACTCACCCCCAGAGATGTTGTATACCAAATATGAAAGCATTCTGACTGGTGGATCTGAAGATTTTAAAGAAATTCCCTCCTATTGCACCCATGGGGAGACCAAATATTAGCCCAGGCACTTGATTTGGATACACTTGAATCTGACCCCTCTAAAGATGTTGCATACCAAATGTGAAAGCATTTTAACTGAAGGATCTGAAGATGATTTTTAAAGATCATTCCCCATAATGCCCTAAGTTAAAAATTTGGGCTCCTGTATTGAGCGCAAATATGAACCAAGGGGCTTCATTTTAACACACTTGTATCTCCCCCCACCCTCCCCCCATGGATGCTGTACACCAAATATCCCAAGATTCTGATCAGAAGTTGTGGAGAAAATTAAAAAAAAATTTTTTTGCAAATATGCTGACTCAGCTTTTTTTTGATGCGTTTCAGCCCCCCCCCCCCCCCCCCCCCCCACACACACACACACACTCACCCCATATACCACCCTGACACAACCGATGGCAATTTTTTGGCTTCATACCAAATAACAGCTCTCTGTTCCGTGTGGTTTGGGAAATATGGGCATTGAAAATATTTCTTTTTTTAGCTCCTGGGGTTCCCAAAAGGACACAGGAATATTATTTTCGCATGAATCAAGGACTTATAATTCCACATATCAAATCTGGTTCACATCGGACCATCCGTTTAGAAAATACAAATTTTGGGGAGGCCAAAAAACTAGCCCTCCCATTACAAAGGCAAATACTGATCCATGAACTACGTTTGAACAAACTTGATTCTACACCTCAAAAGTAAGCTCCATACCAAATATCAAGTCATTGTACCCATTGGTTCAAGAGAAGAGTATTTTTTAAAGACTTTTGGTGGATCTTCCCCTATGAGGCTGGGCAAGTTCATTGGAAAAAAACAACAAAATGCGATGTCAGAACACGCAATCACCTCAAATATAACTAAAATTTGTTCAGCGGTTTAGGAGGGCAGGTGCAAACACCATGTTCACGGACGTCGGACGATAGACAACAAAGGACATTGAGTGATCACTATAGCTCATCCTGACTTTCAATTAGGTGAGCTAAAAAGCAGAATAAGCACTTGCAAATTTCCAACTTATTGACTATTCAAAGGCTGAAATTTCAAATATCTTCAGGTAATCCTCACATTGGGGTACTGACAAAATTCCTCAAGACAAAATACCTCAAGACAAAGCATAATTTTTTTATTATTTATTTATTATTATTTATTAAGGTTTAACGACACTCTAATAGCCAAGGTCTTATCGTGTCGGTGACAGTTTTACGGGTGGAGGAAGCCGGAGTACCCGGAGAGAACCACCAAGCAATGACGGACAGCTGCCAGCTCCCCAACATCGTAACTCCACACTGCAGCACAGGCAGAGTTAGATTGGTTGAAGACATGCGCACCATTGATGTGCAGTACACCTTAACACACAGCATTATCGTGCCCCCATTTGGACAATTGGGGTTAAGTGCCTTTCCAAAGCACACAATGCGGGAGCCCAAATCGATCGCTCAGATGGTCACCCACCAAGGACTAACCAGACTCGACGTTGCTTAACTTTGGTGATCAGACGAGAACCAGTTACCGCAATAACCTCCAATTTTATTATTATTATTATTAAACACAATTTCAAAAAATTTAACCTAGACTCCTAGAAAATTTCTAGTTGCACTGCATATCAAAGGAGATAATCAAAGCGAAAAGGCACAGTGGACACTACTTGAACAAATGTTAATCTGATCCACCCACATATACATCTGAGTGAATTTGACCACAAGCTTTGCTCCATTTCCTGGGATTCCCATGACAGATTTCCATGGACATAATTTGATTACAACCTATTCCTGCAAGCAGACTTTGGATGAGAATGAGATGTAATTTGATTCTCTTAAACATTCTTATTCTCTTAATAAAACAAGAGGCCCCAGGGGGCCTGAGGGCGCTCACCTGACATGGTAGCCTAAATAGCAACCCAGAGAATTGATTTCCACAAGTTGCTTTTGCTCCTCCTAAGAAAAGCTGAAACCAAATGTCCAAATATTCTGACCAGTGGATCTAAAAAAAGATTTTTAAAGAATATTCCTCATACTGAACTAAGTCATAATTCGGGCTCCCACAGGAAGCCCATATATGAACCCAGGGACTTGGCTTTAACAAACCTGAATCTCACACCCCTAAGGATTCTGCACACCAAATATCAAAATATTCCGACTGCTGGATCTGAAGAAGAAGATTTTTAAAGAAAATTCCTCATTTTGAACCAAGTTACAATTCGAGCTCCCACAATCAGCCCAAATATGGACCTAGGGACATGGCTTGAACAAACTTGAATCTTACCCCCCTAAGGATGCTGCATAAAAAATATCAAAAGCATTCATCTGCTGGATCTGAAGATTTTTAAATAAAATTCCTCATTTTGAACTAAGTTGTCATTCAGGCTCCCATAGTGAGCCTAAATATGAACCAAGGGACTTGGCTTGAACAAACTTGAATCTCAGCCCCCTAAGGTTGCTCCATGCCAAATATCAAAACATTCCAACTGCTGAATCTGAAGAAGAAGATTTTTAAAGAAAAATTCCTCATATTGACTAAGTTATAATTTGGGCTCCCACAGGGAGCCCAAATATGGACCCATGGACTTGGCTTTAACACACTTGAATCCCCCCTCCCCCCCAAGGATGCTACTCACCACATATCAAACCATTCCGACTGCTGGATCTGAAGAAGAAGATTTTTTAAGAAAATTCCTCATTTCGAACAAAGTTACAATTCAAGCTCCCACATTGAGCCCAAATATGAACCTAGGGACATGGCTTGAACAAACTTGAATCTCACCCCCCTAAGGATGCTGCATACCAAATATCACAAGATTCTGCCTGCTGGATCTTGAGAAGAAGATTTTCAAAGAAATTTGCCTGAAATGCACTAAGTTCGAATTTGGGCTTCTATAGTGAGCCCAAATATGAATCCAGGCGGCCGATTTGAACAAACTGGAATCAGATCCACCCCACAATGTTGCATACCAAATATCAAAAGATTCTGCCTGCAGGATCTGGAGAAGAAGATTTTTGAAGAAATTTGCCTGAAATGCACTAAGTTCAAATTCGAGCTTCTATAGTGAGCCCAAATATGAATCTAGGGAGCCGATTTGAACAAAATAGAATCAGATCCACCCCACAATGTTGCATACCAAATATCAAAAGATTTTGTCTGCTGGATCTGGAGAAGAAGATTTTTTAAGAAATTTGCCTGAAATGCACTAAGTTCAAATTTTGGCTCCTATACTGAGCCCAAATATAAACCCAAGGGGCCGATTTGAACAAACTTGAATCAGATCCACCCCACAATGTTGCATACCCAATATCAAAAGATTCTGCCTGCTGGATCTTGAGAAGAAGATTTTCAAAGAAATTTGCCTGAAATGCACTAAGTTCAAATTTGGGCTCCTATACAGAGCCCAAATATAAACCCAAGGGGCCGATTTGAACAAACTTGAATCAGATCCACCCCACAATGTTGCATACCAAATATCAAAAGATTCTGCCTGCTGGATCTGGAGAAGAAGATTTTCAAAGAAATTTGCCTGAAATGCAGTAAGTTCAAATTTGGGCTCCTATACTGAGCCCAAATATAAACCCAGGGGGCCGATTTGAACAAACTTGAATCAGATCCACCCCACAATGTTGCATACCAAATATCAAAAGATTCTGCCTGCTGGATCTGGAGAAGAAGATTTTTTAAGAAATTTGCCTGAAATGCACTAAGTTCGAATTTGGGCTCCTATACAGAGCCCAAATATAAACCCAAGGGGCCGATTTGAACAAACTTGAATCAGATCCACCCCACAATGTTGCATACCAAATATCAAAAGATTCTGCCTGCTGGATCTGGAGAAGAAGATTTTCAAAGAAATTTGCCTGAAATGCAGTAAGTTCAAATTTGGGCTCCTATACTGAGCCCAAATATGAACCCTGGGGGCCGATTTGAACAAACCTGAATCAGATCCACCCTCCAATGTTGCATACCAAATATCAAAAGATTCTGCCTGCTGGATCTGGAGAAGAAGATTTTTTAATGTTTTTCCCATTGCCTACAGTGTTAAAAAGTGCTGACTCAGCACTTTTTCAATGTCCCGAAACTGTACCCTACGATAAAACCGATGGCAATTTTTTTTTACCAATTCTTTCTGTTGGTCCTAAGGAAGCTTCACACCAAATAAAAATTCTCGGTGCCGTGCAGTTTTGGAGATATGGGCGTTTTAATTTTTTTCTATTTTTAGCACCTGCGGTTCCCATGGGGCTACGGGAAAAAAAAAATCAGCATAAATTAGTTACTTATGACCCAATAAGCCCTCACATAAAATTTGGTTCAAATCAGCCTCTCGGTTTGGAAAATAGAAATTTTGGGCGGGGCCAAAAATTTTGCCCCTCCCATAACGACGCCAAGTATAGCCCCACAAACTTCTCTTGAACAAATCTGAGTCTACACCTCAAAAGGAAGCTGCACACCAAATATCAAGTCTCTGCTACTGCTGGTTCATGAGAAGAAGATTTTTTAAGATTTCAGCACACTTTTTGGGTGTGGCCCTACCCACGGGCGGGGCAACTTGATTTGAACAAAATCAAATTGCGATGTCATAACAAACTATTATCTCAAATATCAATTAAATTGGTTCAGCGGTTTGGGAGGAGAAGACGCAAACACCATGTTCACGGACGACGGACGACGGACGACGGACGCAGGACGACGGACGGTGAGTGATCACTATAGCTCTCCTGACTGAAAGTCAGGTGAGCTAAAAAACAAGTGGACCCACCCATCCCAGGATGGGAAGCTCTACCTATGCGATGGAAAATTTCTAGTTGCATTGTATATCAAAGGAGATAATCAAAGCTTGAATTGGTAAGTAGGATGAATCATGGAATCACTGAATAATGAACTCATGAAATCATACATTCCTCATTTATATGATAGATGACAATATTTTAGATTCAACTCCTTGCATGCTGCTGGCGGTTATTCCAGCCCAGGACTCAAAATCAAATCTCTTGCCACTGAAATATGTATAATTTGGACACATTTAACAAAATTTCCACCCTTTGAACTGAATGGACCTTTGACCAATGATTTCTCGAGTTAAGTTTAGATGAATTTTTCATCAAATCTAGTCATGGCTGCTTCACTGCAGCCATGACTAGATTTGATGAAAAATATTCTGAAAATACTCAGCAGGTTAAGAGTTAATGCCACTGGCTAAAAGCTGTTAGTGGTGTACATTTCATCATTTTACATTCAGCTCAAAAGATGACTCAATGAACACACCTTAGAAGAAATTACCTAACCATTGTTATTTATATGACTGAATTTGTAAGCAACCTCACATGACTGCATCTCATCAATATATTTCATGTCAATAAAATCTGAAGAACGTTTATGAAACTTTCTTTGTCATTTGTAATTTTCTTAAAAGATTCATTAATGTTCCATTAGTAACATGCCAACTGAGGGAAACACAATGACACACTTCATTGTGGGAAAACCATTTCTTTCTATTAACACTTTACCAAACACTACTTGCAGGCTCATGCAAAAAAAAAGTGTTTTTGCCTCAAAAACTTGGCCTATACCCTTCATTGGAACAAGCTTGTAATTCCAAACTAGAGTGATGTCACGCATGCAGCCCGAATGTCCCAGGAATGGCAATGCTTAGATGCAAAATAGTCGGAGCCATTTTTTGTTAACAGTTTACCTTATGAATCTGCCATATCTGCACTTGTGATATGCAAAATTTGCTATTCAAATTTTATTTTTTCATTTCTCTACTTCAAAACATACCTCATGACCTTAATATTAATGGAACAAACTTGATGAGCTTGTTCCAATAAGGAGTAATAAGCCATGGTTAGAAGTAAATAAAAAATGAAAAAATCTGATGTTTCAGAAAAATAATTTGTACTGTTGGCTTCAACTTGTGTTAGGTAAAGGATTAAAGATGCAGTACATAAAGCAATGTTGGGCTATATGAGTCAATTTTCTTTTCTGCATGTAATAACTCCCAATCCTTCAAAATGCATTTTGGGAATAATTGCCTAAGTGACACGTTTGTGTGTGTGTGTGTGTGTGTGTGTGTGTGTGTGTGTGTGTGTGTGTGTGTTGGGGGGGGGGGGGGGAGTTGTGGAGCCTATATTGAAACCTGGCCTGTATTACTAGCTGGAAAATACACATATCAACTTTGGTTGAAAACAAATAAAATAATCCAAACTGGAGTAATCAGTTGGAAACCAATTGTTTGCAGACAGATGGGTGGACGAAAGTCATGACTATAGCCCTGACTATTGTCAGGCTAAAAATGCATTTTGTACCAAAGAAAAAATATTGCATGCAGGGGTCGATTTAACCGGTATCGCATCGCATTTTTCGACACATTTTTCTATTTCAGCGATGCATTTCATTTCTCTGTATATCATTTTGCGATTCATTATTTAAATATTAATTACCAGTGCCTGGGTCCGTCCTCACGAGTCACGTCCTGGTTGTTTGTTTGTTTGTTTGTTGGTGGTTAATGTCACATATGTATGCACCATGGCTAATCGTGACACAACATGGAGATGAAGTCAAGTTTAGTCAATCGTCGATCAACATGTTGCCCATTTTAGAGGACTTTCACCCCAAGCATTGGTGACTGGGTCCTATTTTACTAGTAAAGCAGAACTGGTTTACCACAGTAAACAAGTGCTGCTTACTTCCCGGGGTTCCCACGGGGAGTCACGTCCTGGTAATGTATCTAGTGTGCACGTTATTGTTTTGATTTTCGACAGAAGGTTAATCATCGAGACAGACACTTCCCGTCATTGGATACAAAACTTGTTTCTGCTGTTCATTACGCCAATCGATAACCTTGTAACATAAAAACACATGGCTGTGTTTTTATGTCCTAGAGGGGTCAGTTATCATGTATTCACGTTTAACCAATGAGAAGTTCTCTTGGTATGAACACACATGGTTTTAATGTTTGTCTTTAGTTCAAATGGTTGACCTGAATGACAATATAAGAATTACAATGTCTTCGAGCAGTGAAATGCCGATCGCACTTAACACAGGAGGTCCCGTCAAACACCGGAGGTCCCCTAAAATAAATTATGATTTTAGTTCTTATCATCTGACACAAGTGGTGAATCATTCAACACAACTGACAGCATTCGTACCCCCGTCCGATTATGGGTATTTGTTAAAGGCTAAATACCACAATCACAATTTTGGTCGTTTCGCCCCAAATCCTGTTCGCCCCTTGGGTCGTTTCGTCCCAATTCCTTTCCCCCCGGGTCGTTTTGCCCTGGGTTGTTTCGCCACACATTCGGAAGTGGGTCGTTTTGCGCCCCCTCTCCCCTAAAATTATATTGGACATGTATTGAGACATGTAATTTATTTGTTTTGTTTTGGTACACTTTACCCGGCAAAGTAAAGAATTAGATTCCAGAAGTTGCAACTCTGGAGTAATATTGTATGATAGAATAGCATATTTATTTACTTTGGTACGTTTCCTCTAAGGGTGTATCGAAGTGGTGCACGGACATCCTTCGGACAACTGCCTACCTTGACATTTGTGCATCAGACAAACACCCCTCACAGTCCATCTTTTCCTTTCTAGACATGATCACAAAGATGAGAGGAAAGTTCAAGAAACTGTTTTCTCATTTGCTCATTGGTAATGGTTATGGGGTATTTTTCACCACATATACGACACATAGATATGATAAGTGAACAAATTGTTAAAAACTATTTAAATAAACTATTCAAATTAAATAAAAAAGATCACCTCTGACCCGGGTCGTTTCGCCCCAAATCTTGGAGGGCAAAACAACCCGGGTGAACGGGTATTGGAGCGAAACGACACCTCACAGGATGAAAGGAAATGACAGGCACTCGCTCTAAATCTCACAAAATCATCCACAATCACCCGAAATCACACACATCGCAAGAAATAATGTTGGCAATGGATCAATGGTGTAACCACCCAACATTTATTGATTTTTCTTTACATAACATTTATTGATTTGTTTTTGATTGAGGAGAGATGGAGTGCTGCATTCCCACAACAATCTGTGTTTTAGGGGCCTTAAAAAACAAAAATAATACAATTTGAAAATAGCAATGCAATTTTTCAAAATTGCTACCCATTTCTCCTACACTTGTAGCAAAATGCTATGCAATTTTTCAAAATTAAATCGATCCCTGATTGCATGAATGGCCCTGGGTGAGGAGGAGGTGGGGTGGGGGGGGGGGTGAGGGGTGGGGGGGGGTGAGGGGTGGGGGAGAGTGGGGGTGTGTTAGGGGAGTCCATTTTTTTTCCACATGTGGTCAGTCTAAATCCTTCAGAATGCATTTTGAGCTGAGAAAAAAAAATACCTAACTGGCACCATGGGGGTGGGGGTGGTGTTTGTCTGGGTTTTTAACCACAAACTTTAACCAAAACTGTAAAACTGCATTTTTGATGAAAGAAAAAAAAGTGCCTAATTGCACCCCCCCCCCCCCAGTGGTTGGGAGGGGGGCAGGGGGGGGGGGGAGGAAAAAAAGGTTCTGCATGTAGTGACTGTAAATAGTTCAAAATGCATATTGGAGGAAATAAAAAAAAATAAAATGCCTAATTGGGGGGAGGGGGGCGGTGGTGCTTGTCTGGGTTTTTAACCAAAACTTTAAAGAAGCATTTTTGACAACAGGAAAAGAAAATGCCTAATTGGCCCCCGGCAGGGGGGGGGGGGGGGGGGGCTGGGCATGGGAGGGGGGGGGGGGTACGTAAGTTTAAAAAAAGGTTCCGCATGTAGTGACTGTAAATAGTTCAAAATGCATATTGGAGAAAAGAAGAAAAAAAACAAGAGGCCCCAGGGGGCCTGAGGGCGCTCACCTGACATGGTAGCATAAATATCAACCCAGAGAATTGATTTCCACAAGTTGCATCTGCTCCTCCTAATAAAAGCTGAAACCAAATATCCAAATATTCTGACCAGTGGATCTAAAAAAAGATTTTTAAAGAATATTCCTCATATTGAACTAAGTCATAATTCGGGCTCCCACAGGGAGCCCATATATGAACCCAGGGACTTGGCTTTAACAGACCTGAAACTCACACCCCTAAGGATTCTGCACACCAATTATCAAAACATTCCGACTGCTGGATCTGAAGAAGAAGATTTTTAAAGAAAATTCCTCATTTTGAACCAAGTTACAATTCGAGCTCCCACAATCAGCCCAAATATGGACCTAGGGACATGGCTTGAACAATCTTGAATCTTACCCCCCTAAGGATGCTGCATAAAAAATATCAAAAGCATTCATCTGCTGGATCTGAAGATTTTTAAAGAAAATTCCTCATTTTGAACTAAGTTGTCATTCAGGCTCCCATAGTGAGCCCAAATATGAACCAAGGGACTTGGCTTGAACAAACTTGAATCTCAGCCCCCTAAGGTTGCTCCATGCCAAATATCAAAACATTACAACTGCTGAATTTAAAGAAGAAGATTTTTAAAGAAAGACCAAATATAGACCCATGGACTTGGCATTAACACACTTGAATCCCCCCTCCCCCCAGGATTCTACTCACCACATATCAAACCATTCCGACTGCTGGATCTGAAGAAGAAGATTTTTTAAGAAAATTCCTCATTTCGAACAAAGTTACAATTCAAGCTCCCACAGTGAGCCCAAATATGGACCTAGAGACATGGCTTGAACAAACTTGCATCTCACCCCCCCTAAGGATGCTGCATACCAAATATCACAAGATTCTGCCTGATGGATCTTGAGAAGAAGATTCCTATACTGAGCCCAAATATAAACCCAGGGGGCCGATTTGAACAAACAAACTTGAATCAGATCCACCCCACAATGTTGCATACCAAATATCACAAGATTCTGCCTGCTGGATCTGGAGAAGATTTTTGAAGAAATTTGCCTGAAATGCACTAAGTTTGAATTTGGGCTTCTATAGTGAGCCCAAATATGAATCCAGGTAGCCGATTTGAACAAAATAGAATCAGATCCACCCCACAATGTTGCATACCAAATATCAAAAGATTCTGCCTGCTGGATCTGGAGAAGAAGATTTTTTAAGAAATTTGCCTGAAAAGCACTAAGTTCAAATTTGGGCTCCTATACTGAGCCCAAATATAAACCCAGGGAGCCGATTTGAACAAACTTGAATCAGATCCACCCCACAATGTTGCACACCCAATATCAAAAGATTCCGCCTGCTGGATCTTGAGAAGAAGATTTTCAAAGAAATTTGCCTGAAATGCACTAAGTTCAAATTTGGGCTCCTATACTGAGCCCAAATATAAACCCAAGGAGCCGATTTGAACAAACTTGAATCAGATCCACCCCACAATGTTACATACCAAATATCAAAAGATTCTGCCTGATGGATCTGGAGAAGAAGATTTTCAAAGACATTTGCCTGAAATGCAGTAAGTTCAAATTTGGGCTCCTATACTGAGCCCAAATATAAACCCAGGGGGCTGATTTGAACAAACTTGAATCAGATCCACCCCACAATGTTGCATGCCAAATATCAAAAGATTCTGCCTGCTGGATCTGGAGAAGAAGATTTTTTAAGAAATTTGTCTGAAATGCACTAAGATCGAAATCGGGCTCCTATACTGAGCCCAAATATGAACCCAGGGGGCCAATTTGAACAAACTTGAATCAGATCCACCCTACAATGTTGCATACCAAATATCAAAAGATTCTGCCTGCTGGATCTGGAGAAGAAGATTTTTTAATGTTTTTCCCATTGCTACAGTGTTAAAAAGTGCTGACTCAGCACTTTTTCAAAGTCCCGAAACTGTACCCTATGATAAAACCGATGGCAATTTTTTTTTACCAATTCTTTCTGTTGGTCCTAAGGAAGCTTCACACCAAATAAAAATTCTCGGTGCCGTGCAGTTTTGGAGATATGGGCGTTTTAATTTTTTTCTATTTTTAGCTCCTGCGGTTCCCATGGGGCTACGGGAAAAAAAAATCAGCATAAGTTAGGTACTTATGACCCAATAAGCCCTCACATAAAATTTGGTTCAAATCAGCCTCTCGGTTTGGAAAATAGAAATTTTGGGCGGGGCAAAAAATTTTGCCCCTCCCATAACGACGCCAAGTATAGCCTCACAAACTTCTCTTGAACAAATCTGAGTCTACACCTCAAAAGGAAGCTGCACACCAAATATCAAGTCTCTGCTACAGCTGGTTCATGAGAAGAAGATTTTTTAAGATTTCAGCACACTTTTTGGGTGTGGCCCTACCCACGGGTGAGGCAACGTGATTTGAACAAAATCAAATTGCGATGTCATAACAAACTATTATCTTAAATATCAATTAAATTGGTTCAGCGGTTTGGGAGGAGAAGACGCAAACACCATGTTCACGGACGCCGGACGGTGAGTGATCACTATAGCTCTCCACACTGAAAGTCAGGTGAGCTAAAAAGCCTAATTGGGGGTGGAGTGGGGGGGGGGGGGGGTAGGGGTGGTGGTGTTTGTTTGGGTTTTTAACCACAAACTTGGAGTCACCCTACCAAGCTACAATGAAGTCCCTTCATAATTATGGCCTGTGGAATATTCTAAAGGTTTTCGGGCTTCGGGCCCCTGTTGCCCAAAAGGGGACGTTCTCATCTAGACATTATATGAAGTCAACCTATCACATTACAATGAAATCCCTCCATAAATATGACCTGTAGACTGTGCTAAAGGTATTCAGGCTTTGGGCCCCTGTTGCTGTCACAGTTGCCCAAAAGGGGACGTTCTCATGTAGACATTATATGAAGTCAACCTATCAAGTTACAATGAAATCCCTCCATAAATATGTCATGTAGACTGTGCCAAAGGTTTTCAGGCTTCGGGCTCAGGCAGCCATCATGGTTGAATGATCGCAACCAAAAGGGGACATTCTCATCTGGGCATCATGTGGATTGATCCTACGAAGTTACAATGAAATCCCTTCATAAATATGACTGTAGACTGTGCTGAAGGTTTTCGGGTTTCGGGCACCTGTAGCTGTCAAAGTTGCCTAATCACGTCCAAAAGGGGACTGTCTCATGTTGACATTATATGAAGTCAACCTATCAAGTTACAATGAAATCCCTCTATAAATATGGCCTGTAGACTGTGCTAAAGGTTTTCAGGTTTTGGGTTCGGGCAGTTGTGACGGTTGATAGATCATGCCCAAATGGGGAAATTCTCATGTAGACATCATACAGAGTCATCGTATCAAGTTACAACGAAATGCATCCATATTAAACATGACCTGCAGACTGTGCTAAAAGTTTTTGGGTTTCGGGCTTGTGCAGCCATCACGGTTGACAGATCATGCCCAAACAGGGACGTTCTCATCTAGGCATTATAGAGAGGCATTCTATGAAGTTGCAATGAAATCCCTTCATAAATACGACCTGTAGACTGTGCCAAAAGTTTTTGGGCTCGGGCAGCCATCATGGTTGAATGATCGCAACCAAAAGGGGACATTCTCATCTGGGCATCATGTGGATGGATCCTACGAAGTTACAATGAAATCCCTTCATAAATATGACTGTAGACTGTGCTGATGGTTTTTGGGTTTCGGGCACCTGTAGCCGTCAAAGTTGCCCAATCACATCCAAAAGGGGACTTTCTCATGTTGACATTATATGAAGTCAACCTATCAAGTTACAATGAAATCCCTCCATAAATATGACCTGTAGACTGTGCTAAAGGTTTTCGGGTTTTGGGCTCGGGCAATTGTGACGGTTGATAGATCACGCCCAAATGGGGAAATTCTCATGTAGACATCATACGGAGTCATCGTATCAAGTTACAACGAAATGCATCCGTATTAAACATGACCTGCAGACTGTGCTAAAAGTTTTTGGGTTTCAGGCTTGGGAAGCCATCACGGTTGACAGATCATGCCTAAACAGGGACGTTCTCATCTAGGCATTATACAAAGGCATTCTCTGAATTTGCAATGAAATCCCTTCATAAATACGACCTGTAGACTGTGCTAATGGTTTTCGGGTTTTGGGCTCGGGCAGCCATACCGGTTGACCAATAACGACCAAAAGGGGACGTTCTCATGAAGACATGACCTAAAACCTGCATATGAAATTTCATGACGATCAGACAAGAACTACCGGGTATAGCCTGTACTTGAAGGCTGAATAAAAAACTTTAACCACAAACTTTAACCAAAACTCCAAATGTCAACTAAGCAGGAAAAGAGAAAAAAAAAACAAAAAAAAAAACAAACAAAAAAAAAAACCCACTTGAACCTTCAGTAAAAAACTTTAACCACAAACTTTAACCAAAAACTCTAAATGTTAACAGATGGACGGATGGACGGACGGATGGACAGATGGATGGATGGACGGATGGACAGACGGATGGACAGACAAAAGTCATTACTATACCCCTTACTGTAAACAGTCGGGCTAAAAATAGCTTCTGACTCCTCTTTAGTATGACTCATTGAACTCATTCCAGCAAAGGGTCATACACTATGTTTTTGAAAACAAAAGTTTTAAAAACGAAATTTAAATAGTCTTAATTGAGAATATTGAAAGGTAGATCTGACTGATATTTTGGTTAGCAGATTAATCCTTTAATGCCCAGAGATTTTTACACAATTTTGCAACACTTTGACAGTGCACATCTATGGCTTTGCAGTTATTTCTATGTATGTCCTGGCTGCCTATAAAGGCAATCAAGACATGCCTTGGAACAATTGCCCAGGTGTACTTGTTTGTTTATTCTTTATTTAGGAGATAAACGTCTGTTGTTAAGTTAGACATTTGGGAATTTGGCTTGGGAAAACCATTTGTGAATGAGTCCCGAAAGGCCGAGTTAACAAATGGAAACATTGGAAATGAAAAAATTCTCCAAACCCGTTTGATTTGAAGAAAAACAATAAAAACAAGAGTTCAAATATAGCTGAAGCAATACAATGTCCGCTACCAGACTAATAAGCATTAATAATTATACAAATGTTATACCCCAGATGTGAGCAGCACGAATTCCATTGAAGCGTTTCCAAAAAAAGTCAGGAAAACTGATATTTTGGCACTTTTCCATATTTCCATGGGCCATAACTCACACAAGAATAATGCAATCAGCATGAAACTCAAACTTGATCTGTAAGTCATCGTTCTATAGTTGGTTACCAAAAATGAAATCATTCGGTTAAAGCATTTCCAAAAAAGTCCAGAAAACTAAAGTGTGACTGACAGACTGACGGATGGATGGACAGAGTGCAAATGAAACTTGATCTGTAAGTCATCATTCTATAGTAGGTTACCAAAAATGAAATCATTCCGCTGAAGCGTTTCCAAAAAAAAGTCCAAATAACTGATATTTTGGCACTTTTCCATATTTCCAACAGCTATAACTCACACAAGAATAATGCAATCAGCATGAAACTCAAACTTGATGAGGTCAACCAAAAATAAAGATTGTTATCAAGTTGATTTTTAAAAATATGTTAAAACATTGTATGGGTGCTTGATTTTGATACTCAGAAAAGGAAAGGAAAATAAAGTGTCACCATACGGTGACACAAAAAGATACCCCCGCTTATTTAACAATGCAAGCCTGACTTTTCGGTGATAAAGTTTTGGGGTATGTACAAATTCTAAGTCCACAAAGGGCAATGACTCTGGCAATAAAACCTTGAATGACACTTGCATTTCACTATGGGTATACAGCAACTGGATACACTTGCATACAAAATATCAAGTCAATCAACCAAATACTTTTCAAGTTATTCATGACTGAATTTCAGGATGGATGGATGGATGTTTGGATGGACAGACAGACAGACAGACGGACGGACAGACAAGGCAAATCCTGTATACCCCCACTGGGGGTATAAAAATGTCATTTTCGATCCTGGTCTGTTTGCCATGATCGAATTTACAAGGTAAACTTCAAAGCACAGATGCTAACAACTGTTGCCATAGAAAACAACTCTGGGGTGTGTTTAATCTATGACAGGAGCAGTTTAGCACCGTTTCTCATGCATAACATGGGAACAGACATGATCTAATCAACCCCCTTCCAGCAATTAGAGCATGGTAAGAGTGAATTTACCTGAGGTTAGAGCATGGAGCCAACATGCTATCAGCCAATTAAATTATGGGTTCAGAAAGAACGAGGTTGAATTTTACTGATGAATTACAATAGGGTTTTACTGGTTGAGTGGGGGTGCAGTGGCATCATGGTAACCAGTTCTCGTCAGATTACCGAAGTTAAGCATCGTTGAGCGTGGTTAGTAGTTGGATGGGTGATCATTTCAGCGACTGATTCATGCTCCTGCATTGTGTCCTTGGGCAAGGCACTTAACCCCTATTGCCTACATGGGGGCATGATGACGCTGTGTACTAAGGAGTACTGCACGTCGATGGTGCGCATGTCTTCAACCAATCTAACCCTGCCTGTGCCACAGTGCAGAGTTCAGAGTTACGATGTTGGAGAGCTGACAGCTGCTCATCGTTGCTTGGTGGTTCTCTCCGGGATACTCTGGCTTCCTCTACCCGTAAAACTGTCACCGACATATGACCCTGGCTGTTAATGTGTCGTTAAACCCTAATAAAAAAAACAAGTGTTTGACCACCGCAGTGGTATTAGTCCCCTACGCCGCTTTTGTGACATAAGGTGTTTTTGTCACAGAAGACACTAGAGTATACATGCATCTTGGATTTTGAAAAAAAAAATATTGAGCGTGCATAATCCCCTCACAACCCTTTATCCATGTACCATATATGAAAGGCGTAGCTTGAACCATGTTGGAGGGAGGGGTGGTAACATAAAATAGAGAAAAAAGCTTAAAAAACACAACAAAAATGGTCGCCATTCTGCCATCTTGGATTTTGAAAAATAAATATTGACTGTGCATCATCCCCTCAGAACCATTTATCCATGTACCAAATATGAAAGGTGTAGCTTGAAGCATATTAGAGGGAGAGGTGGTAATATAAAAACAGACAGACAGACAGACAGACAGACAGACAGACGGACAGCTGTTAGATTTTGAAAAAAAAATATTGAGCGTGCAACATCCCATTACAACCCTCTATCCATGTGCCAGATATAAAAAGTGTAGCTTGAACCATGTGGTAACATAAAATAGAGAAAAAAAGCTTAAAAAACATAACAAAAATGGCTGCCATGCCACCATCTTGGATTTTGAAGAAAAAATATTGAACGTGCATCATCCCCTCCCAACCCTCTATCCATGTGCCAAATATGCAAAGTGTAGCTTGAACCATGTTGGTGGGAGGGGTGGTAACATGAAAATAGAGAAAAAAAGCTTGAAAAACACAACAAAAATGGCCGCCATTCTGCCATCTTGGATTTTGAAAAAAAAAATTTTGAGCGTGCATCATCCCCTCAGAACCATTTATCCATGTACCAAATATGAAAGGTGTAGCTAAAAGCATGTTGGAAGGAGAGGTGGTAACATAAAAAAAACCCAGACAGACAGATGGACAGACGGATGGATGGATGGACAGATGGACGGACGGACAGACGGACAGACAGACAGACAGAGTGCAATCCTATAGTCCCCTTACAGTTCCCGTAGGGGACTAAAAACAAACTAGTTGAGTGCTAAATTATTTTTCAAAGGTGATTTGAAATGCGAGTATTTTTTTTTCCAAGATGCCATGCAACCAGCAAGGGAAGCCTTAATTTAGGAAGATTTTGTTAATGAAGAATTATTTTTTCACAATTTAGTGGAGTGCCTGTTGACACTCTCCAATAAATTGTAATAAAATTTTTTTTATATAGTTATCTTCTGCTGTTAAAAAACAACAAACCTTTGCAAACAGAGTAAAGCCACTAAAGTGGCACTCAGCACTTTTCAACAGAGCCATGATAGTGGCTTCTAGCACTCAACCAGTTAACATTTTCAACAGCTGAGAACAAGAGCATTGGACAGTTTTACATAAGGAGAAAGCCAAGAACCACCAAGCAGTGGCAACAGCTGTCAGACCCTCCAAATTACTAATTTTGCACAAGCTGTGTTTGCAGTGGTTGAAAGCAAGTGCACCATCGTCCAAGTAACTTAAAATGTAATTTGCAAGTTTATCTCAAGAGTGCATGTTGGGACCCCTGTTTTGTTGCAGTAAACAGTGAATATTTTAGGCCTTCAAGGGTTAACCCTTAAGGGCTTAATTCTGACTTTGATCATATTTTTCTACAACAAGAGGGGCAACACAAAGCATGTGCCAATGCCCCCCAAAAATTTGCTGCAACGTAAAGCGTGTGCCAATGTCCTTGAGCCACCAAACATTTTCTGTGACGAAAGAGTGAAAAAGGGCCATAACTATGGAAATGAAAGTGTCATTGACACTGTAGCTCAACTTGTGTAAGACATGTACATGTATAATATGTGACACAGCAATGACACACATCTAGGTAATGACCTGATAGCAAAGGTACATGTAAAGTATTGTAAAGGTCTGTATATAAGTACTGACCGTAGCCTGTAACAAATGTACAGGTAAAGTATTGTAAAGGTGGGTGACAGTTAGTTGCTAAACTAGAAAAGAAATCTCCATGGGGTTTTGTGTCACAATAGAGATCCTTGTATGGTGCACCATAACCCAAATGTTAGCAATTGTTTTGGCCTGTTTGATTCAAACCCTTCTAAGGTTGATTCATACTAATTAATAAATATTTGTCCAGTCCTTCTTAAAATGTAGGTATTTGAATTTTTTATCTTTTGCTCATAGGGTTCCCACGGGTGAGGAAATTTTATTTTTCTCATTGGAAATAGAAAATCAGGTTGTGCTAATAATGTTTACCCTCCCCAAACAACACCAAATATTAACACAGGAACTTGGCTTCAACACATTTGAATATACACATACTCGGGATGCTGAATTCAAGAAACATTATTTTGTCTGGTGTTTTTGGAAAAGATTTTTAATTATCTCCCTTTTTGAGTCCCCGAGTGGATCTGACTGAACCCCAAAATATTTGTTCTCACACTACAGAGATTACGAAAGCACCCCATAAATTTATAGCAAACATTACTGACATAAATGAAAGTGACAATGACACTGTAGCTCAACTTGTTTAAGACATGTACATGTATAGAGTGTGACACAGCAATGACAAACATCTAGGTAATGACCTGATAACAAAGGTGCATGTAAAGATTTTAACGGTCTGTACATAAATGCTGGCTGTAGCCTGTAACAAATATATAGGTAAAGTATTGTAAAAGTGGAGAGACAGTTAGATGTTAAACTAGAAAAATATCTCTGAGTCCCAGAGTGGGTCTGACTGAACCCTAAAATATTTGTCCTCATAGCACAGTGATAACAAAGGCACCCAAAAACACTCGTTCCTGTCACAAGGTGATAACAAAGGTATCCCAAGAGGTATCGTGAAGATTAGTTCATAAATACAGACTCCAGCCCGAGCCATATTGACTTACTGTGTATAAGTAGCACTGAACAAATCAGAGTTAATTTAATTTGCATAACTTCTGCACAAGAAAAAAGCCTGTTTTATATGTGATGTATTCCATGTTACTAAACATTCCTACAAAAATTTATTCAAATCAGAACTTTCATACTGAAGTTCTGTACAAAAAACTGATTGCACTAATTTTGGTACAAAAAGGCTGCTGGTGACCATCTTGAATTTTGGACCGCACCCCAAAACACTCGTTCTTGTCCCACAGTGATAACAAAGGTACCCAAGAAGTTTCATAAAGATCGGTTCATAAATACAGCCTCTAGCCCAAGCCATGTTGACGCATGCACTTACTGTGTATAAGTAGCACTGAATAAATCAAAGTTCATCTAATTTGCATAATTTCTGCTCGAGAAAAAACCCTGTATTATATGTGATGTATTACATGTTAGTAAACATTCATACAGAAATTTATTCAAATCAGAACTTTCACACACAGAAGTTCTGTACAAAAAATCGATTGCACTAATTTTGGTACAAAATGGCCGCCAGCAGCCATTTTGAATTTCAGACCGCACCCAAAAACACTTGTTCTCGTCCCATGGTGATAACAAAGGTACCCAAGAAGTTTTGTAAAGTTCGGTTCATAAATACGGCGTCTTGCCCAAGCCGTATTGGCATTTGCAGTTACAGTGCTGAAAGCAACATTAAATAGATCAAAGTTAGTCTAATTGGCATAATTTATGCACGAGAAAAATACCCGTATTATATGTGATGTATCCCTTGGTACTAAACATTCACACAAAAAATTATTCAAATCAGCGCTTTCATATGGAAGTTCTGCGCAAAAATCGGATTGCACCTAATTTTGTACAAAATGGATGCCAGTGGCCATCTTGAATTTCAGACTGGACCCCAAAACACTCGTTCTCATCCCACGGTGATAACAAAGGTACCCAAGAAGTTTCGTAAAGTTTGGTTCATAAATACGGCCTCTAGCCGAAGCCGTATTGGCATTTGCAGTTACAGTTTTGAAAGTAACACTAAAAAAATCAAAGTTAGTCTAATTTGCATAATTTACGCATGAGAAAAAACCCTGTATTATATGTGATGTATCCCATGGTACTAAACATTCATACAAAAAATTATTCAAATCAGAGCTTTCATATGGAAGTTCTGCGCAAAAATTGGATTGCACCTAATTTTGTACAAAATGGCTTCCTGCGGCCATCTTGAATTTCAGACCAGACCCAAAAGCACTCGTTCTCGTCCCACGGTGATAACAAAGGTACCCAAGAAGTTTCGTAAAGATCGGTTCATTAATACGGCCTCTAGTCCAAGGCGTATTGGCATTTGCAGTTACAGTGCTGAAAGTAACACTAAATAAATCAAAGTTAGTCTAATTTGCATAATTTACGCACGAGAAAAAACACCCTGTATTATATGTGATGTATCCCATAGTACTAAACATTCATACAAAAAATTTTTCAAATCAGAGCTTTCATATGGAAGTTCTGCGCAAAACCCGGATTGCACCTAATTTTGTACAAAATGGCTGCCAGCAGCCGTCTTGAATTTCAGACCGGATCCAAAAACACTCGTTCTTGTCTCACAGTGCTAACAAAGGTACCCAAGAAGTTTTGTAAAGATCGGTTCATAAATACGGCCTCTAGCCCGAGCCGTGTGTATGGCACGGTGAATGGACAGACAGCCAGACGGACAGGCCATGACAATACCACAAATTTGGCTTCGCCAAAGTTGAGCTAAAAATCTTAACAGGTTTTCTGTACAAAAAATGTA
The DNA here is from genome assembly GCA_031216915.1 of Pictodentalium vernedei. Taxonomy (NCBI): domain Eukaryota; kingdom Metazoa; phylum Mollusca; class Scaphopoda; order Dentaliida; family Dentaliidae; genus Pictodentalium; species Pictodentalium vernedei. Next base: position 396,348,111 of record CM062296.1, read on the forward strand.
ATACACACAGTCCCGTAAATATAACCGCCAACAGGCATTTTGAATTTTTGCCCAAGCCCAAAAGCACTTGTTACCATCCCATGATAATAACAAATGCAGTCCAAGAAGTTCTGTACAAAAAACTGATTGCACCTAATTTTGGTATAAAATGACCAGTGGCAGCCATCTTGAATTTTGGACCACACCCAAAAACACTCATTCTCGTTCCAAGGTGTTAACAAAGGTACCCAAGAAGTTTCGTGAAGATCGGTTCATAAATACAGCCTCTAGCCCGAGCCGTATTGACATGTGCACTTACTGTGTATAAGTAGCACTGAATAAATCAAAATTCATCTAATTTGCCTAATTTCTGCAGGAGAAAAAAACAGTAAAATATGTCATGTATTCCATGTTAGTAAACATCCATTCAAAAATTTATTCAAATCAGAACCTTCATATAGAAGTTCTGTACAAAAAACTGATTGTACCTAAATTCGGTACAAAATGGCCACCGGCAGCCATCTTGAATTTCGGACTACACCCCAAAACACCCGTTCTCGTCCCAAGGTAATAACCAAGGTACCCAAGAAGTTTCATGAAGATCGGTTCATGAATACAGCCCCTTGCCTGAGCCGTATTGATATGTGTATTTACTGTGTAAAAGTAGAACTGAATAAATCAAAGTTCATCTAATTTGCATAATTTCTGCTATGTCAAAGTTAAGCTAAAAATGGGTGGAAGAAACTCATGCTACACAGGTATCGTTCCCCATGATGCTGTATCACAACACCAAATATCATTCAAATCCGAGAAGCAGTGGCTGAGATACAAGGGAAAATGTTGGTACAGATGGACAAATGGACAGATGTCTCCACTTTTCAAGTCGGGGATAACAAAACAGGTGCCCTAACATGCAATTTTGGGGTAAGCTCAGTGGCGTAGCCAGCCCAAAGCAAGTGAGGGGGACAAATTCATACACATACAGGAACGTAGCTAGAACCGTTTTAATAAGTGGTGGGGGGGGGGGGGGGGGATGCAGGAAAAGTATTCCAGGCTGGTGCGTCCCCTACCACCTCCTCCCCCCCCCCCCCCCCCCCCAAATCCTCACAAAACACAGATACAGATGTAATGTTTTTTGTCATGATAATTAGAGCATCCGGGAAATAAATAGGTCAGTTATTGAGCAGCCATAGGTCGTCGCTACCACCCACGGGCCGACCATGGTTCGGCCTGTGTTAGAAAATTTTTTAATTCCAAGGTCCGAAAACCTCCATTTCCTTGCATCTGAGCAGATATTTTTAAGTTTTTCATGGATATACATTCGTAAGATTTAACAAATCTACAAACTACCCCACTCCCAGATACAGGAAAAGTTTTGTAGGGTTTCACATTTTTAAAATTTTGCGTCCCCCAGACCCTCTCTTCCCCCTCCTCCTCCCAGATGTAATGTGTTTTTCACAATAATGAAGCTTTCTGCCAGGGACAATAAATGAGTCAGTTATCGGGTAGTAAAGGATCGTTGCTACCACGGGCCGACCATGGTTCGGCCCGTGATAGAAAATTTTGGAATTCCAGGGTCCCAAAATCTTCATTTCCTTGTATCTGAGCAGACATTTTTGGGTTTTTCAAGGAAATACAATCGCAAGATTTAACAAATCTACAACCTAACCCCCCTGGACCTAACCCCCCTACGATTTTTATGCCAGTTTTGGACATATTTCGAGGACCAACTTTGGGCAAAAGTGGGGGGGACGTGTCCCCCCCAATCCCCCCCGTGGCCACGCCACTGGGTAAGCTTGCAAGTTACATTCAAATTGCCATGGCAGTTGTTTCTAGGCAAGTCTACATAGGCAACCAGGACTTGCCAAGAAACAACTACAAAGTCATAGGATGTGGATTGTCAAAGTAAAGCAATAATGTACAAAAAATCTCCAGGCCCCTGAACACCATAATTTCCCCAAATAATAACATAAAATAAAACATTTCAACTGTATCAGTGAATAATATTTAATACATGTGAAAAAACATGAAAAATTGCCAGAATTTTGTTATATATTTATATCAATGAAAAACTTAAAAAAAAAAATGTTTGTTGGTATTTATGTTTGGAGGTAATGGATTAAATCAGCGTTAAAATTTGGCTTTTTAAGAAACAATGAAAACAGCAAAGGTAAATTTTTAATCCTACAAATGCATTATTGCAGTGTGAATGAAAAAAATTATTGACAGAAACTAAAAGGTCAGAAACTTTTCCAGTGCAAACCACAAATATTATGAAAACAGTCCATTTTTAAAAAAAACAAGCACATGCCATGAGATGACAAGATAGCAAAATGCCTGCCTTACAAAGAGTGAATTTAATGTTCATGAAGAAACAATTGGCAATACTGATTATACTTATCCCACCTAAGGACCAAGAATACCCACCACGACACACTGGTAGTGGGCAATAATACCAAGTATCATTCTTCAAGGCCATCAAAAGCTCTGAACCAGATACGACTTGTAAAAGTTGGATTGAATGTTGGGGGGGGGGGGGGGGGGGAGGGTATGTAAACTTGAACTAAGCCTGTGACCTTGACCTTGTAGACAGGCATTCCAACCTTATTCGTGACACATCCTCTGGTGGTGGGCAACATCAATAGCAAGCATCATTATTATCCTTCCTGGGTGGTAGCAAACCCTAACCCTTTCAGCTTACTGACCCTGACCCAAACCCTTACTCTAACATAAAATCCCAGAAAATACCATACCCAATTTTTGGCCACATAAACAAATTTATCCACATAAAAAAAACCCATTTTAGCCACATAACTCACTTTTTTAGACACAAAAACAACATTTGTCAGTTCAACTTTATGCAGACAGACAGACAGACAGACAGACAGACAGACAGACAGACAGACAGACAGACAGACAGACAGACAGACAGACAGACAGACAGACAGACAGACAGACAGACAGACAGACAGATGGATGGATGGATGAACAGATGGAGACAGAGAGACAAAGTGATTCTTATATACCAACCCCCTGCCCCCAAACTTCGTTAATGTGGTGGGGGGGGGGGGGGGGGTATAATTATGTTGTCACGTCCTGAAAATAATTATCAAACACCAAATTTTCAACAAAAAGGCTGAACACCTACAGAAATCAATGAACTTGGGTGAATATCCTATCAGAGCAAGATCTTCCCACAAATTATGCCTATACACAAGTTATCAAAATATTTTTATATTTGTTGAAGTTAGCTTGTTAACAAAATCTACTGGATGGTGGGATGTATGCACAGAAACACAGATGGATGAGAACCATTTTTATACCAATATCAAACTTTGTTTTAGCAATATCAATTACATTTGTTCAAGTAATTGCATTCACAAAGTCATTATCACACAAAAACCAAATTTTCGGAACATCCAATCATAACCCTTGCAGAAATTGACAAAATTGGGTTCAATCAGGAGTCGGATCTTCTCACAATGTATGCCTATACCAAGTTTTATTCAAGTCTGATTATATTTGTTCCAAGTTTTTATATTCAAAAAGGTCATTATGAGGCACTCAAAATTTCAACAAAAAGGGACATAACTCCTGCAGAAATTGTGGAAATTGGGCAAACATTTAAGATCTTTCCACAATGAATGCCTAAACCAAGTTTATCAGTATTTGATTACACATGGGCAAACATTAACTAGAGGGCTGCCACATCCAGGGGGCTGCTGATCCCCCCGAAAAAAGTGTGGTCATCATAAGATTTTCTAAGTTGAAAAGGGGCATAACTCTGGTAAAATTAATCAGGACAAACCCATTTTCGAACCTGACCTGTATTTTGATATGTTTGCACCACATATCAAGTTTGGTTACAATCAAACTATCTTGAGGGAAGTTACCATCCGGAAACCAAAAATCATAAGATTTTCTAAATTAAAAAGGGGCATAACTCTGGTAATATTAATCAGGATGAACCCGGATTCGAACTTGACCTGTATTTTTATATGTTTAAGCCACACATCAAGTTTGGTTACAATCAAACTATTTCAAGGGAAGTTATCATCCGGAAACGAAATGTAAATGGACGGGCAGACGGACGGACAAAAAAAAACGCGTGACGACTATATCCCCCGAAATTTTTTTTAGGGGGGATAAAAAGATAACAGGATAGACATCAGATCTTAACATATGGCAAGAAAACTTTGGAAATATGTTGTTTCAATAAACATTTGAAGCATTCTACTGACATATTGCATTATTTTTGAATATTCCATATAAATAAAGAGGGTGATTTCATGACTTTTTGGACCTAAAAAATACAAGTGACTGGTGGTGTGTTTTTGTTGGGACTTCCCTGAAAAATATGTGCACGTGACTGGTACTTCCCTTCCTGTCAGTTTTTCTCTCTTATTTTGTTGCATGACCCCCTGTTTTCAGAAAAAAGTTGTCCGAAGGGCAATACTTGACAAAGATATTTGAATGCCAAAATTAAAGTGATGCAATCATATTTTCTTTTTTTGCTTGAATGTTATAATGGTCGACTTTAGTTTTGTGGTACCCATAACAGCACTCTAAACTTGAAAGCAACGAAGGTTTTCACTGAAACTTAAGAAGCAAGGTCAGATAAGTTCAAATTTATAAATCAATACAAAAACAATTTACAAACAATTTAATCAATTTATCACCAAGACTGCACTGACACTGACACATGAGGCAATACGCGCTGTCAAGGGAGAAAAGGATAAACTTATTTGTCGGGTTTCTCTTCTGAGGAAAATGTTTAACACTCTTAACCCTTTACTCAACAGCCAAAACCGACCAGTGCTATTCTAAAAAATCGCCGTTTAATTTTCATTAAACTTTCATTTTTGTCTCAAAAACATAGGTTATGACCCCTCTTTGGAACGAGCTCATCAAGCCCATTCCAATAAGGTGCCATGACCTATGTTTTTGAGACAAAATAAAAAATGTAAAAAATTAGTTATTCAAGAATTTTGTTTTGCAAGTGTCGTCTGCTTTTCATTCTAGGAAAAGGGTTAACTCTGATTTTAAATATCAAAGTTTTCAGTTGAACCTTTATCCTAAATTTTACACAAGTGGATGGAGAATTCATAAATAGAACTACTGTGGAATTAAAACACTAGAATCCAGTTAACTGAAAAGACATTTTACCAGTGAAAATTATTCAATTAACAGGAAGTTTCAATTAAAAGTTACTGGATCACTTGATTGTATTCTGGAGACAAAGTAAACATTTATCCTCTTATATCTTGTTTGACAGACCTCTTTGAGCTCTGTCAAACAAAATATAATAGCTTAAATGCCTGTATTGCATGTACTGTGGCCAAATAGGTCTATAAACAAGCCAAATTTGGTGATCAACAGGATATTTTCTCGACATCTTACATGATTTTTTATTCAAACACAAGAGACCCCACGGGGCCTGAGGCACTCACCTGACCCTAACTACCCAAGTCTAAGATTTTTAAAGAATATACCTCATAATGCACCAATTCAAATATACTCGCCCAAAAAAGAAAGTGTGCATTGCAGAAATTGATCAAACTCCAAAAAAATAATTTCGTAGGTGTAAAGAGTGTTAACCTGTTCATGAATAAGTTATATTGAACACAAAAACAGCTTTCCCCGTCAAAATTGCATTAACGTTAAATGACGTGCTGCACGTTTGTGAAAAGGCATGTTTTGCACGTGGAGAGTCTAAAAATTCATGCAGCAGTGTGAATCCTTGGGTATTTAAACACTAAAGTAAGGCCTTCCTATCGTTCACATTCAAACTTGCGCTGCTGTTAAAACGACTCCACATTAGCATGCCAAGATTGACAATGAATCAACGCCTCCTTGCCCTGGGTATGATTAGAGCTGGCAGAACACACAGAGAGGTTGTCCAGCATTTGAACAGCCACCGTAACACTGTAGACAGGCTAGACCACCGGCATGCACAACATGATGACGTTCGAGACCGACCCCGCTCCGGGAGACCCCGAGTTACAACCTCTGCACAAGATTGGTATATCCGTGTCGTCCATCTCCGGCACCGGCAACAAACGGCAACGACGACAGTCAGGAACATCCCTAACCTGAGACGGATACATCCTCAAACAGTAAACAACTGGCTGAGAGAATACGGCTTACGTCCTCGAAGACCTGCAATTCGTCCGATTTTGACGTTACGTCACGGCCCCGGCATCATTCTACAGCAGAACAATGCCCGACCCCAGCTCGTGTTGTTCAACAGTATCGGCAGCAACAACAAGTGGATGTTCTTCCCTGGCCCGCAAATTCGCACGATATCTCACCCATTGAGCACGTATGGGACGAAATGAAACGTCAGCTACGCCGGCTTCCCCATGCACCGTCAACGCTTGTGGAACTCCAAAGACAGCTTATCAGAATATGGAACAACATCCCACAACACTTCCGTGCTAACTTGTTCGCTTCCATGAGGCGTAGATGCACAGCAGTAGTTGATGCAGACGGAGGTCATACCAGATATTGAGTGTGTGACTTTTGTGTTTGACCCTTAGTGTCTTTGACTCTCCATGGCACCAAGAGTATTCGTCGTAGTGTAATGAAATTTCTCGTGTTGATCACAAATTGATTCATCTGTGATTGAATAAAATTTCCATGAATAAAAATTATATATATCTTTTTTTAGTGTTATTTTTTAGCATGCACACTTTCTTTTTTGGGAGAGTATATTTAGGCCCCCATAAAGAGCCAAAATATGAACATCGGTTCTGACCGGTTTCTGTTTATTAAGTACTTGTTAACCAACCTTCTAAAGATGTGGAATATGAAAGCTTTTGGAGAAGTGGTTTAGGAGCAAAGGACAATTTAATATTTTTTCATTTATTTATTTATTGGTGTTTAAAGACACTTTAGCAGCTATGGTCATATCGTGTCAGGGACAGGTTTACAGGTGGAGGAAGCTGGAGTACCCGGAGAGAACCACCAAGCAGGGACGAGCACCTGCCAGCTCCCAAACGTCATAATCCCAGACTGTACAGCACAGGCAGGGTTAGAGAGGTTGAGGACATATGCACCTTGGCATGCAGTATGTCTCAGCACATAGCGTCATCCTGCCCCCACATGGGCAATGGGGATTAAGTGTCTTGCCCAAGGACACAATGCGATGTCACCGGTGGGAATCGAAGCTTCGACCACAAGATCTCAAGTCCGACACCTTACCAACTGAGCCACCACGCTCCCCATTTTTTCATTAACCTCAGTGTTAAAAAATGATGACTTTTTCAAATTCCTGAAAAAGCACTTTATGATCAAACCAATGGCAATTTTTTTAACTGTTCTCGTCTGTTGTTAATAAGTAAGCCTCATTCAAAATCGGAAGTCCCTGTGCTGTGTAATTTTGGAGAAATGGCAGAGGTAAAAGTTTTTTTCTATTTTTAGCTCATGAGGTTCCCACGTGGCGAGGAGAAAATTTTTTTGGCATATATTATGTACTTAGGACCCATTATCATCTCATATCAAATTTGGTTCAAATCGGCAGCATGGTTCAGAAAGTAGATCTTTTGGGTGGGGCCAAAAAAATTGCCCCTTCCATAACTAGGGCAGTTACTGTCGCGCAAACTACTCTCAAACAAACTTGAGTCTACAGCTTAAAAGGAAGCTATATACCCAATATCAAGTTTCTGCTATTGCTGATTCATGAGAAGAAGATTTTTAAAGATTTCGGCTCATTTTGAGCTGTGACCCCCACCCCAACAACAGAGCCTCTTGATTTTAACAAATCTGAATAGGCATATGGTAATAAGCATTTATCACAAAAAATGGTTCAATGGTTTGGAAGGAGAAGTCAATAATGTAAAGTTAATGCAGGATTTGCTTTTCCTATTCAATTCAATGTTAACAAATGATGACTCGGCACTTTTTCAAAGTCCTAAAAAAGGTATATTGTGTTCAAACCGATAGGTTTTTTTTAACCATTTTATTCTTCTGGTTAAAGGTAACCTTGTACAAACTAAGAATTCTCTGTGACGTGTAGTTTTGGAGATACGGCAGTTTCAAAGTTTTTTCTATTTTTAGCTCCCGAGGTTCCCACGAGATGATGAGAAAACTTTTTTGAGCATCAATCAAGTACTTATGACCCATTACTATCTTATATCAAATTTGGTTCAAATCGACCTCACGGTTCAGTAAATAGAAATTTTGGGTGGGGCCAAAAATCTTGCCCCTCCCACAACGAGGGCAAATATTGCCGCACAAACGTCTATTGTATAAACTTAAATCTACATGCCAAAAGGAAGCTGTATAACAAATATCAAGTCTCTGCTACTGCTGGTTCATGAGAAGAAGGTTCTGAAATATTTCAGCTCGTTTTGAGCTGTGGCCCCACCACAGGGAAAGAGCACCCTCAATTGAACAAATCTGAATTGGTATGTGATGATAAGCATTTACCCCAAATTTGAATGAAAGTGTCAATGACACTGTAGCTCAACTTGTCAAGACAAAGACATGTACATGTAAAGTATGTGACACAGCAATGACAAACATCTAGGTAATGACCTGATAACAAAGGTACATATAAAGTATTGTAACGGTCTGTACATAAATACTGACTGTTGCCTGTAACAAATGTATAGGTAAAGTATTGTAAAGGTGGGTGACAGTCAGATGCTAAACTAGAAAAGAAATCTTTGAGTCCTAGAGTGGGTCTGACTGAACCCCAAAATATTTGTTCTCATAGCACAGTGATAACAAAGGCACCACAAAACACACTCATTCCTGTCCCAAGGTGAAAACAAAGGTACCCAAGAAGTTTCGTGAAGATCAGTTCACAAATATGAGCTGCATAGAAGTTGTGACAAAAAACTGATTGGACCTAATTTCGGTACAAAATGGCCACTGGCAGCCATCTTGAATTCTGGACCGCACCCAGAAACACTCGTTCTCGTCCCAAGGTGATAACAAAGGTACCCAAGAAGTTTTGTGAAGATCGGTTCATAAATACAGCCTCTTGCCCTAGCCATATTGACATGTGCACTTACAGTGTATAAGTAGCACTGAATAAATCAAAGTTCATCTAATTTGCATAATTTCTGCACGAGAAAAAAACCCGCACTATATGTGATGTATTCCATGTTACTAAACATTCATACAAAAATTTATTCAAATCAGAACTTTCATACAGAAGTTCTGTACAAAAGACTGATAGCACTAATTTTGGTACAAAATGGCTGCTGGTGGCCATCTTGAATTTCGGACCACACCCACAAACACTCGTTCTCATCCCACGGTGATAACAAAGGTACCCAAGAAGTTTCGTAAAGATCGGTTCATAAATACAGCCTCTAGCCTGAGCCGTATAGAAGTTGTGTACAAAAAACTGATTAGACCTAATTTCGGTACAAAATGGCCACTGGCAGCCATCTTGAATTTTGGACCACACCCAGAAACACTCGTTCTCGTCCCAAGGTGATAACAAAGGTACCCAAGACGTTTCGTGAAGATCGGTTCATAAATACAGACTCTAGCCCGAGCCGTATTGACATGTGTACTTACTGTGTGTAAGTAGCACTGAAAAAATCAAAGTTCATCTAATTTGCATAATTTCTGCACGAGAAAAAAACCCGTATTATATGTGATGTATCCCATGGTACTAAACATTCACACAAAAAATTATTCAAATCAGCGCTTTCATCTGGAAGTTCTGTGCAAAAATCTGATTGCACCAAATTTTGTACAAAATGGCTGCCATCGGCCATCTTGAATTTTGGACCGGACCCCAAAACACTCGTTCTCGTCCCACGGTGATAACAAAGGTACCCATGGAATTTCGTAAAGATCGGTTCATAAATACGGTCTCTAGCCCGAGCCGTATTGGCATTTGCACTTACAGTGCTGAAAGTAACACCAAAAAACATCAAAGTTAGTCTACTTTGCATAATATATGCATGAGAAAAAAAACGGATTATATGTGATGTATCCCATGGTACTAAACATTCATACAAAAAATTATTCAAATCATAGCTTTCATATGGAAGTTCTGTACAAAAAATAGATTTCTGCATCGTCGGTACAAAATGGTGGCTGGCAGCCATCTTGAATTTCGGACCACACCTAAAAACACTCGTTCCCGTCCCAGGGTCATAACAAAGGTACACAAGAAGTTTCGTAAAGATCGGTTCATAAATACGACCTCTAGCCCGAGCCATAGGCAATTGTTGACGTACGGACAGAAGGACGACAGACGACGGGCCATGACAATAGCTCAAATATGACTTCGTCAAAGTTGAGCTAACAAAAATGTTTCAGTGGTTTGCGAGGAGAAATCTATAATGTAAAGTCAATGCCGGATTTGTTTTTCCTATTCAATTCAGTGTTAACAAATGATGACTCAGCACTTTTTCAAAGTCCTGAAAAAAGTACCTTGTGATCAAACCGATAGGGATTTTTTTAACCATTCTATTCTACTGGACAAAAGTAAGCTTTATACAAAATAAGAATTCTCTGTGCCATGTAGTTTTGGAGATATGGCAGTTTTAAGGTTTTTCCAATTTTTAGCTCCCTAGGTTCCCTCGGGACAATGAGAAAATTTTTTTTTGCATCAATCAACTACTTATGACCCGTTATCATCTCATATCAAATTTGGTTCAAATCGACCTCCGGTTCTGAAAATACAAGAGGCCCCCAAGGGGCCTTAATCGCACACCGGACAAAGTGATTCAAACAAAGTGGTTCAAAGAAGTATTTGGGGTCACATTCAGTTAGACATGGTTCATCAACACTACAAAGAAATGAAGTCATGAGAGACAAATTTTATGGAACTAGGGACATGGCTTAAACAAACTTGAATCTTACCCCCCTAAGGATGCTGCATACCAAATATCAAAAGCATTCATCTGCTGGATCAGAAGAAGAAGATTTTTACAGAAAATTCCTCATTTTGAACTAAGTTATCATTCAGGCTCCCACAGTGAGCCCAAATATGAACCCAGGGACTTGGCCTTAACAAACTTGAATCTTCCCCCCATAAGGATGCTACACACCACATATCAAAACATTCCGACTGCTGGATCTGAAGAAGATTTTTAAAGAAAATTCCTCATTTCGAACTAAGTTACAATTCAAGCTCCCACAGTGAGCCCAAATATGGACATAGGGATATGGCTTGAACAAACTTGAATTTCACCCCCCTAAGGATGCTGCATACCAAATATCAAAACATTCCGACTGCTGGATCTGAAGAAGAAGATTTTTAAAGAAAATTCCTCATTTTGAACTAAGTTATCATTCAGGCTCCCACAGTGGGCCCAAATATGGACCTAGAGACATGGTTTGAACAAACTTGAATCTCACCCCCCTAAAGATGCTGCATACCAAATATCAAAACATTCTGACTGCTGGACCTGAAGAAGAAGATTTTTAAAGAAAATTCCTCATTTTGAACTAAGTTATAATTCGGGCTACCACAGTGAGCCCAAATATGAACCCAGAGACTTGGCTTGAACAAACTTGAATCTCACCCCTCTAAGCATGCTGCATACCCAATATCAAAAGATTCTGCCTGCTGGATCTTGAGAAGAAGATTTTTGAAGAAATTTGCCTGAAATGCACTAAGTTCAAATTTGGGCTCCTATACTGAGCCCAAATATGAACCCAGGTGGCCGATTTGAACAAACTTAAATCAGATCCACCCCACAATGTTGCATACCAAATATCAAAAGATTCTGCCTGCTGGATCTGGAGAAGAAGATTTTTGAAGAAATTTGCTTGAAATGCACTATGTTTGAATTCGAGCTTCTATAGTGAGCCCAAATATGAATCCAGGGGGGCCGATTTGAACAAACTTGAATCAGATCCACCCCACAATGTTGCATACCAAATATCAAAAGATTCTGCCTGCTGGATCTTGAGAAGAAGATTTTTAAAGAAATTTGCCTGAAATGCACTAAGTTCGAATTCGGGCTTCTATACTGAGCCCAAATATGAATCCAGGGGGCCGATTTGAAGAAACTTGAATCAAATCAACCCCACAATGTTGCATACCAAATATCAGAAGATTCTGCCTGCTGGATCTGGAGAAGAAGATTTTTTAAGAAATTTGCCTGAAATGCACTAAGTTCGAATTTGGGCTTCTATACTGAGCCCAAATGTGAATCCAGGGGACCGATTTGAACAAACTTGAATCAGATCCACCCCACAATGTTGCATACCAAATATCAAAAGATTCTGCCTGCTGGATCTTGAGAAGAAGATTTTTAAAGAAATTTGCCTGAAATGCACTAAGTTCGAATTCGGGCTTCTATACTGAGCCCAAATATGAATCCAGGGGGCCGATTTGAACAAACTCGAATCAGACATATCACATATCAAGTCTCTGCTACTCGTGGTTCATTAGAAGAAGATTTTCAAAAATTTGGCCATTTTTTCCCCACCCCTCTGCTCAATATGAGCCAAAACCTAATTTGCATAAAAATCAAAATGCCCCTATATAACCACTACTTACATGAAATTTAATTAAAATGTGGCCAGTGGTTTAGGAGAAAGAGGCTCAAACACCACCTTCACGCAGGACGACGGACGACAGACAACAGACGGATGACAGACGAAGAGTGATCAGAAAAGCTCACCCTTTCAGTCAGGTGAGCTAAAAAAGAGTCTGCTCTGTAATGTCTTCAACAGATGATTGGAACTGGCCACCATGATAAGCCGATTGTGGGCGATCAGATGGCAATGGCCCCTGGAATATCGGCTCAACTGATTGTTGCCAAGCATTTTGTGATGATTCATGAACTGCATTTTATTATCTTCTGTGACTGTTCAGTTGTTAACGTAAAATGATGTCAATGATATCATTCAATAAAGAAGAGAAACAACCACAATGTGTATTCTTAATCTCTCTCGACACCCTTTTTATGGGATATACAAGTAAAATGACATGTAACACTTACAACTGAGCATACTTGTGGCTATTGCTAGTTCATACCAGAAATGTGGAAGGTGCATTACACTTACTCAGGTCGCAGTAAAATCATCAGTTCTGCACACTTGGGCAGTACACGTGGCTCGGAGTGAGAACCTTGTGTACTGCCCAAGTGTGCACTTCTGGTACGCGAAAGCCGCAAGTATGCTGAATTGTAAGAGTTAGTCTGTAAACACTGTAAAATATCTTCAATTTAATGTAGTTCTTTCGAGCCTAGACTTGTCTAGTAGTGCAAGGTATTACAATTGTAATCGCATCAGAATTGAGTGATTGTGAGCTCAAATAACCAGTAATCGGTCAGTGGCCATTTTTTGAAATCGGTTGAACATTACTCTGTAACCTTTAGAAAATTAACAGGTTTATGGTAAATGGGTCAGTGTTTGGTGTTATATTCAATTAACAATGCATTATTCAATTAAGAGATATCTAATTAAGTCGGCTCCACTAAACTGAGTCAAAAGAAACAATCACATACACCTGAGGTACAATGTTTTCACATTCAGTTTTTGACACGTAAGATTCTAGTGTTGTGGGCATGTAAGCAGACTGAGAATATCAATGATACGATGAGTCATGATTTGGTTGAAATTCTCTGTCTGTTTTTGTAATGGCAGTAGTGTACTTCCAATAAAAACAGAAAAATGTATTTTGAATAAATGACTGAGGAACAAAAAAAAAAAATTACATGTTTTTTTGGGAGACTCTTTGTATGGTTAAACAAATGTTTAATATCCGAGGATCTGCTTGATGAGTAAAAATTGAGACACAGCAAAATACATCAGGCAGAAGCAAGCCTCCAAATATTGTTTTTGGGTGGAGAGAGGAAGGTGGGGGATGCATCTGTTGAGGTCACAAACAATAAAGTGTCTGTCAAACATAACTTGGTTCCTAACACAATTATTACATGCCAGTCATAAATTTAGGATACTACTATATCTGATGGTCATCATTAGAGGCAAAATTATCAGCTGTTTGACTTAGCAATTATTGGAAAGCGCTCTTTCAGTAAGGTACATGCTAATTAAATAAGAGGTTGTGACACAACTACTACATGTTAATTTCATTTATTCACTAATAAATTTCCAAAAAGTCTTGGGTTTTTCAACTACAATCTTGACCAACTAGTAGTGTAATTACACCATCAAGAAATGCCTTCATGAAGGAATGCCTTGATGATGTAGCTGGAATATTAGTCAGATGGGACTTGAGCTATCACAGTCGAGACAAATCAGGTTTAAATCACCTCTTTGTGAAACCCCTGTCCAGCACAACTAAATATTTTGAACATTTGGTGCACCAAGCTACTATGGGTATATTCTATATTTATACCATGATTACCTATTCTACTATATATGAAAAGCCTATGACATAAATTTTAGCTTCATACACCAACTGTGGTGAACACGCCAGCAATGTGATTTCAATAGTTAAAAATTACACCTACAGTGGAACTACATCCAAGCTGACCTTTGGTGACCTCGACCTGAATGCAAACTTGTCGAAATTTATTGCTCGTCGCCTTGCAAAGAGGGAAATGAAAACAGTAATTATTTATTACGTTTTAAATGAGCTAGTTTACCTCAGAAGCAGACATGTTAATCTCAGAAATTTTTTTTCAGGGAACTTGCAGGTGATTTTCAGGGAAATTGGATGAATTTCCAGGAGGGTGGGGGGAAGGGGGTGGTGGGGTGGGGGAATCAGGCAAAAAATTACTGATACAGGGTGGAAATATTTTCAATTTTTGGGACCCACCACCCCTGGAATGCAAATTTTTGCCAGTTATGTCTTGGACACCCACCCCTCCCGCACAGTTTTTCCTCAAAGACAATTGGGGACCCACCCCAATTTATAAAATCTGTTTAACGGAGTATTCAAATTACCTAAATCAAAAAAAAATAAAAAAAATAAATACTTTTCCCAAACACGAAAGGTGCTGCAAACCAACTTGTCCGATATCCCAGCCCTGCTCTTGGGCATCCAAGGCATCCCTAGCCACAGATGGCCCCAAAACAATCTCTCAGCATATAAAGCCACAGTGGAAATGCAGAATCAGAGCCCCAGATAACCACTGGAACGCGCCTCCACCAACTGAATTGTAGATATACACCCATTCATGTTCCAAGCAACAGCCCTTACCCCGATGTACAACATGTCTATGCTGTTCAGACACCAGTCGAATCCCACCACCAAGAAGCCCAGCCCAAAATATATTGTTCCTACAGTTAAAACTAGAAGTCCTGTCACGTCTAGTGCAGAAAACGCTCGTTAGCTAATGCGCTATCTAGTGCAGAACAGTCAAGTAAATCTCGTTAAACATGCGATAACTTCTGCGCTATGTAACGCAGAACGTAGTGCGCTATTCCCGAGGTCATTAACATCGATCTCCGACACATATCATGAGGAAAAGAAATGTGTGGTAAGTGGACTCAGACATCAGTTGATATTATTTCGAATCAGGTTCGCCGGGTAAATTAGTCGTGACAATGAATGAAAAAACGCAGAAAAAAATGTCGAAATGACCAGTTTTAATTTTCACAAGAAGCCCGGACAGTGAAATCAAAGTCATTGCCAAATCGGATATAATCGTCTTTTAAATGATTTTATTCCGTGCTATTGATGAACACGGGGACGAGACTTGTGTGAGATGTGTATGTACGAACTGCCCGGCACGTGATCGTTTTGAAATAACCTAATAAAAATGTTTTGACAACAACATTTTATCAATTAATTAATATCTCTGACTCTGTTCGACTTGGAAAATATGGATAAATTTGTTCGTAAAATCACCATAAAAAATCATCCAAATACCGTTAATACCGCTCAGTCTCCGTCTGAATTTCAACAAGTAATTCGCAACAAATTTTCAATATCATTTAAAACCTTCTCATTCCAGTATAAGGCCTTGTTCATATCACTTGCTACACCAAATAATAACAAACACAGTGAGGCCGCGACTTGCTATTCAGTACGATGGGAATCGCCCAGAGACTCCCCTAGCCGAATCGATCCGCATCGTTTTGATCCGAACCCCGTCTCCACTATTTATTTGACCCAAACCCATTTTCAGTGGCAAGGCCGTAAGGCTGGCGAACGATTTCACCCCGCCCGTCCCAGAGTCAAACCGTCCCCAGAATATTTAGACCGACACCCCCCCCCCCCCCCCCCCCCCCCCCCAAGATTTTGAAATAATGACTGGGTGGTCACAAGCTGGGTTTTTGAGGCGGTAGTTGTTCTTGTTTTGGCAAACGGCGCGCTTGTTCATATTAGTCTAAGGACTAAATAAACAATAATTTTTCAATGTTCATTGAAAAACGCCCTTCCCCTTCCTGTGCAGACTGGTTAAAAATAGGTCATAAGCCAACACGACTTATTTGACCCCCCCCCCCACACCCCCGATCTTCAACTTTTCCGAACCGTCTTGTCCTTCTCACCGTAAGTGAAGTGTATCTTATAAAATTATCAGTAAACAATAGGGATGAGACAATTTAGCTAAATTGTAGGTACAATTTATTAAATTGTAGCTACAATTTAATAACTAAAAACAATGTGAAGCTAATAGGCTTCGGTAGATGAGAACGCTTAGCAACAAAATTCGCTGAAATTTGCAAAAATTCCGTTTTCAAAATAAATTTGTAAAAATCAGGGATTTTTTTTAAATATAAGAACACAGGGTGAACGAACCTGTTGATTTAGAAATATTTAATTTCTAAAAATTTCAGCGTTTGGGACAGGAATTTCAATCCCTTTAAACAATTAAAGCAGCCGGAAAAAATGAGTCTTTTTTTATTTTAATTTTTTATCCCAAACAGATTTTTCTTCGGATCAGTTTTTCAATCATTCTTCATCATTATTCTTTAATCACTGATGATAAAAGAATGTAAATATAAATTTGACACCTAATTGTTATTAAGTAACCCATTTCCAAATTGAAGTCATAAAACGGGAGCTTAGTATATTGACAGGAGTGTTTTCAAAGCTTATTCACACCTTCTGTTGTTCAAAAAACGCACAGATGGTAATTGCCAACATTCCTGATTGCTACCTGAAAAACTGCCGCAGAAAATCCTCCCTGTTCAGTCCACAATATAGCGCAATCCTCTGATGTAGCCTTCAGCACCAATAAATAATAATCATATTTGTTCCATAAATGTGGAGCAAGAAAGTTGAATAATCAAAAGAACTGGTGACAATTTATGAAAATTAAAACTAACAACTTTCAAGTGTGCAGAGTAAAAACTTCACCGTGCACATGGTTTAATGGCAGTTCATTGTAAACGAACTGTACGCCTATATTAGAGATATGATAGGGTCTTGTGTGGGATGGGTCTATACAATTCCCCTCCCCCACCCACTGTTTGGAATATCGGACTGAAATCCTTCAAATTTCAACTCGAGGAAACACCACTTGGCACTTGTACTCATCTACTCGCCAGATGACCCGAGTTATTCTTCTCCTTATAATTGGGGTGTCTGCAAATCACTCCAGGGGTGGAATATCCACCCGAATGATATTCTCAGTTTCTGTGACAAAGCAAACACAAGGAACTCACAGTATGGTTCTGTTGATTGGTTTTTTTTATATTGGTTCGAAGCTCACTTGAAGTTGAGAATGTTTCTTTCACATAACACAATCCAGAATGCGTGGAAATTCCACTTTGTTGGTGTTTCAGTACAAAAGCATATACCATGTACCGTGGATGGGTTTCAGACACGTCACAGAATATCCACAATCAGAAGTACAGTCGTTAACGGTGTACGAGAAATTCAGAAGAACGATGGGTCGAGTCACCTGTGGTACGAAACAAGAGATGAAGTTTCAACGTCTCAAACCACGTGTCAAGATGTGGACGAGAAAATTGTTCACAATATTCATGCTCACTGAGCTTTCTAAAACATTCTTTCAGATATTTTTCACGAATAAATAGTTGTTACAGGCTTTTGATTGCTCTCAGTCATTTGGAAATGCTCTCTCACGACATATTAACCTATCAAGTGAAATGCGTCAGAATATCAATTCACCCCAAAAAAGCCGCCCGCGGACAGAAAATAAAAAAAACTGATTTTAATTGATTTCTAGCATGAGCATGTGGACAATTTTCAGTTGCCCTTGCTTTTTCAACACTCCATTAAATATTGACAACGATTGTTTGAAATGTTTCATGGATATCTTTCTAAAATAAAAATAAAATATATGCAAGTCAAGCCCAAGGGTTTAATATTCTATTGCGGTTGCCAGTATTTGAGAGAAATTTAAAAATGCCGTACTATGAATTTTAAAAGGCCAAATTTAACTGACCACATATGGAAGAGTAGGAATGTAGGTCCCAGAAAAAGTGTTGTGAAGGGTAGGCCCGCCCTTATCAATCATAAATTGTTAACACCGCATGCCCATCGATTCGAACCATGCAGTGGTGGAAACTTGTGTTAGCGGGTGTGTGTGTGTGTGTGGGGGGGGGGGGGGGGGGGGGGGCAGATATAAAATCCCCCCCCCCCATCACATGAACTCACACAAAATAATTACGCATCGACGTTTCTAATCTCATCGACGTTTTTAATCTAACTCATAATGTTAACCTTGTTTTACCTTCAATGATCGAAGGTGCACGTGGCATTGGCCACCAGCCAAATTTGAGAATTTTTTTTACCGTTTACTTCAAAAAAAAAAACGAAGCTAGCGTGGGGATGAGGGGTTGTGGTGTGTGAGGAATTGGCAGTTTGCTGCTCATGCTTTCCTCTGTGTGGGGATAAGGGTACATGAGGACTTGAGGGTTCTGCCCCGGAAAGGGAGGGTGGGGGGGGGGGATCTTTTTTCTTTTTGTTGATTTTCAAAGTTCTCGACGAATAATTAATTTCTTTTTGAGCTTTCACCCAAATGCATATTTTTTTTTTACAGAACACCAACTATCTCTTGAAATTGAAACTTTCTTTATAAATATCTGAGCATTCCGATTTCTTAATTCGCTCGCAACACTTTCGATACACTGTCAGTTCGGTAGGCTGTGGAGAGCGTTCTTTTGTTTCCAACCACGCTTGTTTTCTCATAGTTCCTCCATAAGAACGGCTGCGATTCATACATACTAGGCTAAAAATTCTCGAAATAAAAACGTCATTACCTCTACCTTCTCAAGGTTTAGCAGTCTTGAATCAACCAGCATGATTTTCTCATCAATCTTCGAAAACAAAAATCACGCAATACGCGTTTTTAAATACTTCTTGTATTGTCGCGAAATGAATTGATAATGAGAAGTGTGTGTTTGTGGAGGGGTGGGGGGGGGGGGGGGGGGGGGGAGGGGAGCAGATGAATGAACATCATTTCGTCCTCTTAGTATCTAATTCTAATATTTAATTGCCACCTCATGTCAGTAGGACGTGCGACTTAATAACTATTGATTGCCTGTTTCAAGTACTGAATATCAGTCAGCCGTCGCGCGTTACAATTCTGCAGAAATCGCGATACACTACCGTGCATCAGATGTGATTCTCTGATGATTTGCTGCGCTAACCTAACGCGCTATTATTTCAAATTAGTGCAGAATACGGGACAGGACTTCTAGTTTTAACTGTACCTGGAAATAGTTGTTTTTCATTTCATTACTTTTCAGTTAAATGTTTAGTTTGTACAGCTGGTCTGGGAGAGACCTAATACTGAAGTTCTTTGACCCATGCCAGGATGGCTTGTCTGAGAGGAATTGCCTCTTATCTATTTTTTATGTTAGTGTCACTAGAATCATATTTACCTTGAAATTCTACATGTTTTCAACAATCAAGATTTTTATTCTATCAACCTTTCCAATTATTCCATACATGGAAGAACACTAGACCACTAGCATGAGGCACCCTGAGGCTTACAGAAGAATCAAATAATAGGAGCTATAAAGCCCTAATAAGAGGCAGACTGCCTTGGTAGAAACATTAAGGAGTGAAAATCATGACCAAATAGCTGGGAATCACTTTTTCGTTTTGCAAATTTTTGCCAGACCCAGAACAGGACCCACCCCTAATGAAGTGTAAAACATGGGGAAAAAATTCTAACATGGAGCCCCCAACACATTTTCAATGCTCTATTCTGTTTTAAGTTATGAATCTAAGCACTTGAATTCACTTTGATTGAAATTACTTGTCTGTAAAATGATATTTGGCAAAAAATTGCATGACACCGGAAAAAACTGCGCACTTTGGGGCTCGGACCCACCCACCCACCCACCCAGACCTTGTATCCTGGCATTTTTTTGCGCCCCCCCCCCCCCCCACCCTTGAATTTCAGGGAAACATACGTGCACGAACAATATATACACAAGAACTAAAAAAATTCAGCTCTTGGACCACCACTGGCACTAGGTTGCACCCAGTAGTTCATAGGCTAAAAATTTGCTGATGCTTATTATGCCATGTTAAATGAAAGTGTCAGTGACACTGTAGCTCAACTTGTTTAAGACATGTACATGTATAGTATATGACACAGCAATGACAAAATTCTAGGTAATGACCTGATAACAAAGGTACATGTAAAGTATTGTAACGGTCTGTACATAAATGCTGACCGTAGCCTGTAACAAATGTGTAGGTAAAGTATTGTAAAGGTGGGCGACATTTAGATGCTAAACTAGAAAAGAAATCTTTGAGTCCCAGAGTGGGTCTGATTGAACCCAAAAATATTTGTTCTCATAGCACAGTGATAACAAAGGCACCCCAAAACACTTGTTCCTGTCACAAGGTGATAACAAAGGTACCCCAAGATGTTTCATGAAGATAAGTTCATAAATACAGACTCTAGCCCAAGCCGTATTGACATGTGCACCTACTGTGTATAAGTAGCACTGAACAAATTAAAGTTCATCTAGTTTGAATAATTTCTGCACGAGAAAAAAACCTGTATTATATGTGATGTATTCCATGTTACTAAACATTCCTACAGAAATTTATTCAAATCAGAACTTTCAAACAGAAGTTCTGTACAAAAAACTGATTGCACTAATTTTGGTACAAAAAGTTTGCTGGCAGTCATCTTGAATTTTGGACCACACCCAAAAACACTCCTTCTCGTCCCACGGTGATAACAAAGGTACCCAAAAAGTTTCGTAAAGATCGGTACATAAATACAGCCTCCAGCCTAAGCCATATAGAAGTTGTGTACAAAAAACTGATTGGACCTAAATTCGGTACAAAATGGCCACTGGCAGCCATCATGAATTTTGGACCGCACCCAGAAACACTCGTTCTCATCCCAAGGTGATAACAAAGGTGCCCAAGAAGTTTCGTGAAGATCGATTAAAAAATACAGACTCTAGCCTGAGCCGTAATGACAAGTGCACTTTCTGTGTTTTAGTAGCACTGAATAAATCAAAGTTCATCTAATTTGCATAATTTTTGCACCTGTATTATATGTGATGTATTCCATGTTACTAAACATTCATACAAAAATTTATTCAAATCAGAACTTTCATACAAAAGTTCTGTACAAAAAACTGATTGCACCAATTTTGGTACAAAATGGCCACCGGGAGCCATCTTGAATTTCGGACTGCACCCCAAAACACTCGTTCTCGTCCCAAGGTGATAACAAAGGTGCCCAAGAAGTTTCGTGAAGATCGGTTCATAAATATGGCCTCTAGCCTGAGCCGTATTGGCATTTGCAGTCACAGTGCTGAAAGTAAACATTAAATAGATCAAAGTTAGTCTACTTGGCATAATTTATGCACGAGACAAAAACCCGTATTATATGTGATGTATCCCATGGTACTAAACCTTCTCACAGATGAAAGTGTCAATGACACTGTAGCTCAACTTGACAAACTTGAACTTGGTAAGTTATAAATGAAATGGCAAAATTGAAGATCATTGGTACCAATGTCATTTTTTTGCCAGTGGCAACATTTTTTGACAGAAACCGAAGAAAATCGATAGCTCCCATCTAGAGGCCTCCCCAAACAAGCATGCCATGTTTCAAAGCAATCCGATCATAAATGTGCCCTGTAGGGTGTACAAAAGGGAAATATTGTGGTCTGACTAGACTAAATTCTAAGAACGTTGGCCGTGGCAACATTTTTTGACAGAAATGGAAGAAAATCGATAGCTCCCATCTAGAGGTCACCGTAAATAAGCATACCAGCAATCTAATCATAAATGTGACCTGTAGGGTGAGCCAAAGGGAAATATTGTGGTCTGACTAAACTAAGTTCTAAGAATGTTGGCTGCGGCAACATTTTTTGATGGAAATTGAAGAAAGCTCCCATCTAGAGGTCACCCCAAACAAGCATGCCAAGTTTCAAAGCAATCCGATCATAAATGTGCCCTGTAGGGTGTGCCAAAGGGAAATATTGAGTCTTCTGACTAAACTAAGTTCTAAGAACGTTGGCAGCGGGAACATTTTTTGACGGAAATTGAAGAAATCGATAGCTCCCATCTAGAGGTCTCCCCAAACAAGCATACTAGGTTTCAAAGCAATCAAATCATAAATGTGCCCTGTAGGGTGTGCCAAAGGGAAATATTGTGGTCTGACTAAACTTGAGTTCTAAAAACGTTGGCCGCCGCAACATTTTTTGACAGAAATTGAAGAAAATCGATAGCTCCCATCTAGAGGTCACCCCAAACAAGCATGCCAGGTTTCAAAGCAATCCGATCATAAATGTACCCTGTAGGGTGTACCAAAGGGAAATATTGAGTCTTCTGACTAAACTAAGTTCTAAGAATGTTGGCCGCGGCAACATTTTTTGACAGAAATTGAAGAAATCGAAAGCTCCCATCCACAGGTTTCCCCAAACAAGCATACCAGGTTTCAAAGCAATCTGATCATAAATGGGCCCTGTAGGGCGTGCCAAAGAGAAATATTGAGGTCTGACTAAACTAAGTTCTATGAACGTTGGCCGTGGCAACATTTTTTGCCGGAAATTGAAGAAAATCGATAGCTCCCATCTAGAGGTCACCCTAAATAAGCATACCAGGTTTCAAAAGTAATCAAATCATAAATGTGCCCTGTAGGGTGTGCCAAAGGGAAATATTGTGGTTTGACTAAACTAAGTTCTAAGAACGTTGGCCGCGGCAACATTTTTTGACGGAAATTGAAGAAAATCGATAGCTCCCATCTAGAGGTCACCCCAAACAAGCATGCCAAGTTTCAAAGCAATCTGATCATAAATGTACCCTGTAGGGTGTGCCAAAGGGAAATATTGAGTCTTCTGACTAAACTAAGTTCTAAGAACATTGGCCGCGGCAACATTTTTTGACAGAAATTGAAGAAAATCGATAGCTCCCATCTAGAGGTCTCCCCAAACAAGCATACCAGGTTTCAAAGCAATCTGATCATAAATGTGCCCTGTAGGGTGTGCCAAAGGGAAATATTGAGGTCTGACTAAACTAAGTTCTATGAACGTTGGCCGTGACAACATTTTTTGCCGGAAATTGAAGAAAATCGATAGCTCCCATCTAGAGGTCACCCTAAATAAGCATACCAGGTTTCAAAGCAATCAAATCATAAATGTGCCCTGTAGGGTGTGCCAAAGGGAAATGTTGTGGTTTAACTAAACTAAGTTCTAAGAACGTTGGCCGCGGCAACATTTTTTTACGGAAATTGAAGAAAATCGATAGCTCCCATCTAGAGGTCACCCCAAACAAGCACACCAAGTTTCAAAGTAATCTGATCATAAATGCGACCTGTGAGGTGTGCCAAAGGAAATTGTGGACGTACGTACGTACGCCGACGGACGAGAAGTGATGGCAATAGCTCAGCTTGACTTTGTCAAGTTGAGCTAAAAATTATTCAAATCAGTGCTTCCATATGGAAGTTCTGCGCAAAAATCTGATTGCACCTAATTTTGTACAAAATGGTTACCAGCGGCCATCTTGAATTTCAGACCGGACCCCAAAACACTCATTCTCGTCCCATGGTGATGACAAAGGTACCCAAGAAGTTTCGTAAAGATCGGGTCATAAATACGGCCTCTAGCCCAAGCCGTATTGGCATTTGCACTTACAGTGCTGAAAGTAACACTAAATAAATCAAAGTTAGTCTAATTTGCATAATTTACGCACGAGAAAAAAACTTGTATTATATGTTATGTATCCCATGTTACTAAACATTTATACAAAAAATTATTCAAATCAGAGCTTTCATATGGAAGTTCTGCGCAAAAATCTGATTGCACCTAATTTTGGTACAAAATGGCTGCCAGCAGCCATATTAAATTTCGGACTGGACCCAAAAACACTCGTTCTCGTCTCACGGTGGTAACAAAGGTACCCAAGAAGTTTCGTAAAGATTGGTTCATAAATACGTCCTCTAGCCCGATCCATGTGTACGGCGCGACGGATGGATAGACGAACAACAGGCCATGGCAATCACTGGTTCAAATATTTCATCTCCCTCTTTTTTTTTACCCCCTTCCTTTCCTGCTAGATCCCCCCCCCCCCCCCACACACACACACACACATCCTCTACACACGCTCACACACCCCACCACCACCTGTGGTTACAATTTGGCCAAAGTGCACAGTAATATAATTCCCTTCTGGAATGGGCAATAAAGTGTAATTCCAATTTTTATGACACACACAATTTAATCCAGCTTCCCCTTATTTGGTGTTGTTTCTTTATTTGCACCAACTTCTGCGAGGGGACGTTTCAGCCTTTGGGCATCAAGATTTTCTCTCCTCATCAGTAATTCATAATTCTGTTTTGAACTGTGCAAATACCATTCAGAGCTTTCTGGGAATAGACGCCTCAACTGTGACTCGTGAAGCAAAACAATGATCAGTGTTACGGACTATTAAAGAAAACGTCCGTTGTCTATCGATTTTAAGCTGTAATTTTTCGGAAAATCATGGAAGCAAGGTGAATTTCTCCAAGCAAATTGTCCCATTTTAAACTGTATTCTTCTACTTTGCAGAAGTGAATCACAAATCAAGTGGATAAGTGAATTAGATGTTTGAACCAAATAAAGAAATATAAATTCATTAGTTCTTTTTCATACATTTTATTCACCAGGAATCATTAATTAAGTGAAGGTGAATGTCAATAGGTAATGTATTTTAGTCACCTATTTTCGCTTCTGCACTCATAAATTGACCACGCAGAAAAAACAAAATGAATAAAACAGAAAAAAAAAAACTTGGATATAAGTGAAATATTTATAGTAAAGGACACTTTTATTAAATATAATTCATTTGTATGCATATTTTGTTGTTTTATTCATTATAATCAGAGTGTCGAAGGCTTATGGTTTGACACTGAACATCTGAAAATGGAAATTTTTTTTGATTGTACCATTTTCTGGGATTTATGTCTAAAACTGATTCCCTTCCGGGAACTGAGGAAGTACACTGAATTTACGGGATTTACCTGAGCATTCCAGGAGAGTTAACATGTCTGCTCAGAAGATACTCACAATTAACAAACATGCATTGTCACATATTAATAAAGCATCCATAACTCAAAATAGTATGTTATTAAAATGAAAAAGGCCCCTGTGATTTGTGAGTTTCTTTTCCCATTTCGTTTCTGCAATAAATTGACAGTGGAAGTGCCGCCCATCAGTGCTCATGTAAACAAAAACAGATTTGCACGTATGTACGTCTATTGCTCAGTAAAATCGAGAAAAAATAATAATGACTTAATAATCTGACGATCATGGTATAAATAAAATATACCCAAAGTAGCTTGGTGTACCAAATGTTCACCATTCGTGGTGAAGTGGTGTTAACCACTCGCAGAAGGTTAACACCACTTCACTACTCGTGGTGAACATTTGGTACACCAAGCTACTATGAGTATATTCTACATCTATTCACTAATAAATTTCCAAGAAGTTTTACGTTTTTCAACTATAAATCCTGATTAACTAATATTCCAACTGCACCATCAATGAAGGCATGCCTTGATGATGCAGGTGGAATTTTGATGAAGGCTTGGCTTGAGGATGTAGTTGGAAGATTAGTCAGTTGGGACTTGATCCATCACAGTTGGGACAAATCAGGTTTACACCCCCCGCCCCCATAATCAGTCATTTTTGTGGTGTCCCTGCACTCAACCAGTTAAAAGCCAAATTTTGCCTTTACTAAATGTTGTGACCTGTGAAAAGTCTTAACCAAGTCTTCCAAACATCTAACTTTCATGGCCTTAATTTCAAACCCAATCTGGGTTACCCATAAAGGCAACCAATACTTAACCAGCAATCACCGCTGTATCTCCAGACTTGCTGGTAATGATGTATTGCAAGTTGATTAAAATAATTCTAGCCCTCAAGCAATAACACGATTTTTGAAATTCAAGTACCAACTAGGTAGAAATGTCAACTCCAGTGAGCTATCAATGATTCTGTAACCTTTCCAATACAATGCTCATTACAGGGCCAGAGTCAGTAGCCTAAAACCAGTTTTCTTCCCATACAGGGAAGATAATTACTATTTAATGCCACATTCACAAATGGCTGATGAATTCTCTATTGATTTGTCTGTTTTTAGTTGATACAAGAAATAAAAAGTACATTATCAGGGGACAAAATCAATGCCAGATCTTTCTGTGAGTCAGACCCTACAGTAAACAGAAAATTCTTCAGGGTTCCCAAAAAAAGCTTTAACACAATTTCAATAATTTTTACAAGAAGAATTTACACTTTTCCATGACCACTTTTGATCATTTTATGGGGAGAATAGAAAGAGGATGTCCAACAAGTACCCCAGTTTATAGTGCAATTACGTATCAGATTCAGTAAGATAGGTCTGGGTTGAGCCAAAAGCTTGGTCCAGACCTGTTATTCAGAACTCATTGCGAAAACTCCACTTTTAACCAGGGATGAGTTTAAGATACTACTTATCTATTCATCAACCCAATGAAAGATGACTAAATGAATCATGAAACAAACAGTGCTTCTAATAATGATTTGAAGTATGTTGTTAACCCTTTATCCAACACAAGGATATCAAAATTTATTATACGCTAAATGATAAATTAGCAAAAAAATTGCGGAAAAATAGAAAACGTATACCCCACTGTGAAGATATAGAAATATTCACTTTCATGGTATCAATCAAAATGGCGGCTTTCAAAGCAACACTTAAAAAAGTTGAATACGAGTCAAATTATCACTCGAAATGATCAATTTGTTCTAAAAATTAAAAAATGAAAGAAAATATAGTGTTTTTGAGTGAATACCAATCATTTCCAGCAATAATTCAACATGTATTCACCTTGAATTCATGTATGAAACTTGCCAGCTGAATCAGATCACAAGAAGCTACCTGTTCCAAGTATCGATCAAATCACTTCCACATATCAATGCACATCATCTGTTTATTTTCATGCATCAATTCAAGGTTGAAACGAGTGGAATTATGGATAGGAATGATAAGATTCTTATAAAAAGCGTACAATAAAAAGACTTGTGACTGAGATAAATGGTTATTTTTGCTAGCGCAATTGCTCACAAAAATAAACATTTGTCTCGGTCACTCATGAGATAATTTTCGGCATCCACTCAAAAACACTAGATATCCTCTATTTATTAATTTAGGCCTAAAAAAAGTTAAAAATCTGTTTCTAGGGCCCTCCTGTATGGTCCTTTTGGCTGCAGCATGCTCTCTTTTTATAACTAATGCAAACTTAAAATGAAAGTATCAATGACACTGTAGCTTAACTTGTCTGTGTGTTTCGTTTGATGAAAAGGATAATGTTCAATGTTTAAGAAAGGCCATGACAGTTGTCCGATTGCTACTAAAAGGGGACGTCCTCTTCTCGACATTATACCGAGTCATTCTACTAAGTTACAATGAAATCCCTTCACAAATATGACTTGTAGTCTGCACTAAAGTTTTTCGGGTTTTAGGCTTGGGAAGCCATCATGGTTGAATGATCTCGACCAAAAGGGGACATTGTCATCTGGGCATCATCTGGAGTGATCCTAAAGGTTTTTGGGCTCGGGCACCCATCAAGGCTGAATGATCGCAATCAAAATGGGACGTTCTCATCTAGACATTATTTGGAGTCATCCTACCAAGTTACAATGAAATCCCTTCATAAATATGACCTGTAGACTGTGCTCAAGGTTTTCGGGCTTCGGGCACCTGTAGCCGTCACAGTTGACCAATCACTACCAAAAAAAAATGTCATCATCTAGGCATTATATGGAGTCAACCTAACAAGTTACAATGAAATCCTTATATAAATACGACCTATAGACTGTGCTAAAGGTTTTTTGGTTTTGGGCTCCGGCAGCCATTAAGTCTGACTGATCGCGACCAAAAGGGGATGTTCTCATCTAGATATTATTTGGAGTCATCCTACCAAGTTACAATGAAATCCCTTCATAAATATGACCTGTAGACTGTACTAAAGGTTTTTGGGCTTCGGGCCCCTGCAGCTGTCAGTTTCCCAACTGCGTCCAAAAGGGGACATTCTCAGCTAGGCATTATATGAAGGCAACCTACCAAGTTTTACAATGAAATCCCTTCATAAATATGACCTGTAGACTGTGCTAAAGGTTTTTGGGCTTTAGGCTCGTGCAGCCATCATGGTTGAATGATCGCAACCAAAAGGGAACATTCTAATCTGGGCATCATTTGGAGTGACCCTACTAAGTTACAATGAAATCCCTTCACAAATATGACCTGTAGATTGTGCTGAAGGTTTTCGGGCTTCGGGCCCCTGAAGCCGTCACAGTTGACCAATCACAACCAAAAGGGGATGTCATCATCTAGGCATTATATGGAGTCAAACAAACAGGTTACAATGAAATCCTTCCATAAATACGACCTATAGACTATGTTAATGAAATCCCTTCATAAATATGATCTGTAGACTGTGCTCAAGATTTTTGGGCTTCGGGCCCCTGTAGCCGTCACAGTTGACCAATCACAACCAAAAGGGGTTGTCATCATCTAAGCATTATATCGAGTCAACCTAACAAGTTACAATGAAATCCTTACATAAATATGACTACAGACTATGCTAAAGGTTTTTGGGCTCGGGCAGCGATCAAGGCTGAATGATCGCGACCAAAAGGGGACATTCTCATCTAGACATTATTTGGAGTCATCCTACCAAGCTACAATGAAATCCCTTCATAAATATGACCTGTAGACTTTGCTAATGGTTTTCGGGCTTCGGGCCCCTGTAGCCGTCACAGTTGCCCAATCACATCCAAAAAGGGACATTCTCATCTAGACATTATGTGAAGTCAAAACTACCAGGTTACAATGAAATTCCTTCATAAATATGACCTGTAGACTGTGCTAAAGGTTTTCAGGCTTCAGGCTCGGGGAGCCATCATGGTTAAATGGTCGCAAACAAAACGGGACATTCTCATCTGAGCATCATCTGCAGTGATCCTACGAAGTTACAATGAAATCCCTTCATAAATATGACCTGTAAGACTGTGCTAATGGTTTTCGGGCTTTGGGCCCCTGTAGCCGTCACAGTTGACCAATCACGACCAAAAGGGGATGTCATCATCTAGGCATTATATGGAGTCAACCTAACAAGTTACAATGAAATCCTTACATAAATACGACCTATGGACTATGCTAAAGGTTTTTTGGCTCGGCAGCCATCAAGGCTGAATGATTGTGACCAAAAGGGTACGTTCTCATCTAGAGTCACCCTACCAAGTTACAATGAAATCCTCACATAAATATGACTATAGACTATGCTAAAGTTTTTTGGGCTCGAGCAGCCATCAAGGCTGAATGATCGCGACCAAAGGGGGACGTTCTCATCTAGACATTATTTGAAGTCATCCTATCAAGCTACAATGAAATCCCTTCATAAATATGACCTGTAGACTTTGCTAAAGGTTTTCGGGCTTTGGGCCCCTGTAGCCATCACAGTTGACCAATCACAACCAAAACGGGATGTCATCATCTAGGCATTATATGGAGTCAACCTAACAAGTTACAATGAAATCCTTACATAAATACGACCTTTGGACTATGCTAAAGGTTTTTTGGCTCGGGCAGCCATCAAGGCTGAATGATCGTGACCAAAAGGGTATGTTCTCATCTAGAGTCATCCTACCAAGTTGCAATGAAATCCCTTCATAAATATGACCTGTAGACTGTGTTAAAGGTTTTCGGGCTTCGGGCCCCTGTAGCCGCCACAGTTGCCCAATCACGTCCAAAAGCGGACGTTACAAAATCGACAGACGTACAACACTCATTGTGTATACGACAAGTTTGTTGTTAGGGAGACGACTTACATAAGCTGTAAGCGTTTGTTGTTAGGGAGACGATTTACATAAGCTGTAAGCTTTCTGTCGGATCCCCTCTCAAACTGTAACTTGTCTGCTCGCTACTTGTATACAATTGTATTGCTTGCTGTTCACATTTTGTTTACTTCCATTAATTGTCATTGAATATTGTATACATATCAAATTCTTTAATAAATATTATTTAAACTAAAAGTGGACGTTTTCATCTAGAAACTAGAACTATCACTGAAGGTGATTAATACCCCCGCTTTGGGTTTTTAGAGGAATGCACTTCTGATCATGTAGGCGAAGGCCATAAGGAAATGTATACATAAAGATCATTTTTTGTTGTTGAAATTTGTATTTGCATGTGGCCTTCCACAGAACAGCACTGAGTACTTAAAGAGCCCACACATATGTGGTTTACATTTGGAAAAACACATTTACAATGTGCAACATGTATTCAAAATCGGTTCATTAATGTAGGAGGAGTTGCACACACAAGAATCCCATTTGAAAACCCATAATAAATCCAAGTTAAAGGGAGATAACCTGGTTAAAATTGTCGCAGATCAAAAATTTGGGAATATGCGTATGTTCACTTAGTTGTGATAATGTTTGAAAGGTTTCGTCAAAATTGATTGATAAATGTAGGAGGAGTTGCACGCACAAGAATTTCATGTAGAAACCCATAATAAATCTAAGTTAAAAGGAGATAACCTAGTTAAAATTGCCACAGCTAAAAAATTTTGGAATATGCGCATGTTTACTTAGTAGTGATGATGTCTGTAAACTTTTGTCCAAATTGATTGATAAATGTAGGAGGAGTTGTGCACACAAGAATTTCATGCCGAAACCCATATTAAATCAAAGTTCAAGAGAGATAACCTGGTTAAAATTGTCGCAGATCAAAAAGTTTGGAATATGCACATGTTCACTTAGTAGAGATGATGTTTGAAAGGTTTCATCAAAATCGGTTCATTAATGTAGGAGGAGTTGCGCACACAAGAATTTGTTCGAATGGAAAGACATAATAAATCTAAGTCAAAGGGAGATAACCTGGTTAAAATTGTTGCAGATCAAAAATCTTGGAATATGCGCATGTTCACTTAGTAGTGATGTTGTCTAAAAAGTTTTGTCCAAATTGATTGATAAATGTAGGAGGAGTTGCACGCACAAGAATTTCATGTAGAAACCCATAATAAATCTAAGTTAAAGGGAGATAACCTAGTTAAAATTGCCACAGCTCAAAAATTTTGGAATATGCGCATGTTCACTTAGTAGTGATGATGTCTGTAAACTTTCGTCCAAATTGATTGATAAATGTAGGAGGAGTTGCGCACACAAGAATTTCATGCAGAAACCCATATTAAATCAAAGTTCAAGAGAGATAACCTGGTTAAAATTGTCGCAGATCAAAAAGTTTGGAATATGCACATGTTCACTTAGTAGAGATGATGTTTGAAAGGTTTCATCAAAATCGGTTCATTAATGTAGGAGGAGTTGCGCACACAAGAATTTGTTCGAACGGAAAGACATAAGAATCTAAGTCAAAGGGAGATAACCTGGTTAAAATTGTCGCAGATCAAAAATCTTGGAATATGCGCATGTTCACTAGTAGTGATGATGTCTGAAAAGTTTTGTCCAAATTGATTGATAAATGTAGGAGGAGTTGCGCACACAAGAATTTCATGCAGAAACCCATATTAAATCAAAGTTCAAGAGAGATAACCTGGTTAAAATTGTCGCAGATCAAAAAGTTTGGAATATGCACATGTTCACTTAGTAGAGATGATGTTTGAAAGGTTTCATCAAAATCGGTTCATTAATGTAGGAGGAGTTGCGCACACAAGAATTTGTTCGAACGGAAAGACACAATAAATCTAAGTCAAAGGGAGAAAACCTGGTTAAAATTGTCGCAGACCAAAAATCTTGGAATATGCGCATGTTCACTTAGTAGTGATGATGTCTGAAAAGTTTTGTCCAAATTGATTGATAAATGTAGGAGGAGTTGCACGCACAAGAATTTCATGTAGAAACCCATAATAAATCTAAGTTAAAGGGAGATAACCTAGTTAAAATTGTCACAGCTCAAAAATTTTGGAATATGCGCATGTTCACTTAGTAGTGATGATGTCTGTAAACTTTCGTCCAAATTGATTGATAAATGTAGGAGGAGTTGCGCACACAAGAATTTCATGCCAAAACCCATATTAAATCAAAGTTCAAGAGAGATAACCTGGTTAAAATTGTCGCAGATCAAAAAGTTTGGAATATGCACATGTTCACTTAGTAGAGATGATGTTTGAAAGGTTTCATCAAAATCGGTTCATTAATGTAGGAGGAGTTGCGCACACAAGAATTTGTTCGAATGGAAAGACATAATAAATCTAAGTCAAAGGGAGATAACCTGGTTAAAATTGTTGCAGATCAAAAATCTTGGAATATGCGCATGTTCACTTAGTAGTGATGTTGTCTAAAAAGTTTTGTCCAAATTGATTGATAAATGTAGGAGGAGTTGCACGCACAAGAATTTCATGTAGAAACCCATAATAAATCTAAGTTAAAGGGAGATAACCTAGTTAAAATTGCCACAGCTCAAAAATTTTGGAATATGCGCATGTTCACTTAGTAGTGATGATGTCTGTAAACTTTCGTCCAAATTGATTGATAAATGTAGGAGGAGTTGCGCACACAAGAATTTCATGCAGAAACCCATATTAAATCAAAGTTCAAGAGAGATAACCTGGTTAAAATTGTCGCAGATCAAAAAGTTTGGAATATGCACATGTTCACTTAGTAGAGATGATGTTTGAAAGGTTTCATCAAAATCGGTTCATTAATGTAGGAGGAGTTGCGCACACAAGAATTTGTTCGAACGGAAAGACATAAGAATCTAAGTCAAAGGGAGATAACCTGGTTAAAATTGTCGCAGATCAAAAATCTTGGAATATGCGCATGTTCACTAGTAGTGATGATGTCTGAAAAGTTTTGTCCAAATTGATTGATAAATGTAGGAGGAGTTGCGCACACAAGAATTTCATGCAGAAACCCATATTAAATCAAAGTTCAAGAGAGATAACCTGGTTAAA
The DNA here is from genome assembly GCA_031216915.1 of Pictodentalium vernedei. Classification (NCBI taxonomy): domain Eukaryota; kingdom Metazoa; phylum Mollusca; class Scaphopoda; order Dentaliida; family Dentaliidae; genus Pictodentalium; species Pictodentalium vernedei. Next base: position 396,381,314 of record CM062296.1, read on the forward strand.
ATTGTCGCAGATCAAAAAGTTTGGAATATGCACATGTTCACTTAGTAGAGATGATGTTTGAAAGGTTTCATCAAAATCGGTTCATTAATGTAGGAGGAGTTGCGCACACAAGAATTTGTTCGAACGGAAAGACACAATAAATCTAAGTCAAAGGGAGAAAACCTGGTTAAAATTGTCGCAGACCAAAAATCTTGGAATATGCGCATGTTCACTTAGTAGTGATGATGTCTGAAAAGTTTTGTCCAAATTGATTGATAAATGTAGGAGGAGTTGCACGCACAAGAATTTCATGTAGAAACCCATAATAAATCTAAGTTAAAGGGAGATAACCTAGTTAAAATTGTCACAGCTCAAAAATTTTGGAATATGCGCATGTTCACTTAGTAGTGATGATGTCTGTAAACTTTCGTCCAAATTGATTGATAAATGTAGGAGGAGTTGCGCACACAAGAATTTCATGCCAAAACCCATATTAAATCAAAGTTCAAGAGAGATAACCTGGTTAAAATTGTTGCAGATCAAAAAGTTTGGAATATGCACATGTTCACTTAGTAGAGATGATGTTTGAAAGGTTTCATCAAAATCGGTTCATTAATGTAGGAGGAGTTGGGCACACAAGAATTTGTTCGAACGGAAAGACATAATAAATCTAAGTCAAAGGGAGATAACCTGGTTAAAATTGTCACAGATCAAAAATCTTGGAATATGCGCATGTTCACTTAGTAGTGATGATGTCTGAAAAGTTTTGTCCAAATTGATTGATAAATGTAGTTGGAGTTGCGCACACAAGAATTTCATGTAGAAACCCATATTAAATCAAAGTTCAAGAGAGATAACCTGGTTAAAATTGTCGCAGATCAAAAAGTTTGGAATATGCACATGTTCACTTAGTAGAGATGATGTTTGAAAGGTTTCATCAAAATCGGTTCATTAATGTAGGAGGAGTTGCGCACACAAGAATTTGTTCGAACGGAAAGACATAAGAATCTAAGTCAAAGGGAGATAACCTGGTTAAAATTGTCGCAGATCAAAAATCTTGGAATATGCGCATGTTCACTAGTAGTGATGATGTCTGAAAAGTTTTGTCCAAATTGATTGATAAATGTAGGAGGAGTTGCGCACACAAGAATTTCATGCAGAAACCCATATTAAATCAAAGTTCAAGAGAGATAACCTGGTTAAAATTGTCGCAGATCAAAAAGTTTGGAATATGCACATGTTCACTTAGTAGAGATGATGTTTGAAAGGTTTCATCAAAATCGGTTCATTAATGTAGGAGGAGTTGCGCACACAAGAATTTGTTCGAACGGAAAGACACAATAAATCTAAGTCAAAGGGAGAAAACCTGGTTAAAATTGTCGCAGACCAAAAATCTTGGAATATGCGCATGTTCACTTAGTAGTGATGATGTCTGAAAAGTTTTGTCCAAATTGATTGATAAATGTAGGAGGAGTTGCACGCACAAGAATTTCATGTAGAAACCCATAATAAATCTAAGTTAAAGGGAGATAACCTAGTTAAAATTGTCACAGCTCAAAAATTTTGGAATATGCGCATGTTCACTTAGTAGTGATGATGTCTGTAAACTTTCGTCCAAATTGATTGATAAATGTAGGAGGAGTTGCGCACACAAGAATTTCATGCCAAAACCCATATTAAATCAAAGTTCAAGAGAGATAACCTGGTTAAAATTGTTGCAGATCAAAAAGTTTGGAATATGCACATGTTCACTTAGTAGAGATGATGTTTGAAAGGTTTCATCAAAATCGGTTCATTAATGTAGGAGGAGTTGCGCACACAAGAATTTGTTCGGATGGAAAGACACAATAAATCTAAGTCAAAGGGAGAAAACCTGGTTAAAATTGTCACAGATCAAAAATCTTGGAATATGCGCATGTTCACTTAGTAGTGATGATGTCTGAAAAGTTTTGTCCAAATTGATTGATAAATGTAGTTGGAGTTGCGCACACAAGAATTTCATGTAGAAACCCATATTAAATCAAAGTTCCAAGAGAGATAACCTGGTTAAAATTGTCGCAGATTAAAAAGTTTGGAATATGCACATGTTCACTTAGTAGAGATGATGTTTGAAAGGTTTCATCAAAATCGGTTCATTAATGTAGGAGGAGTTGCGCACACAAGAATTTGTTCGGATGGAAAGACACAATAAATCTAAGTCAAAGGGAGAAAACCTGGTTAAAATTGTCGCAGATCAAAAATCTTGGAATATGCGCATGTTCACTTAGTAGTGATGATGTCCGAAAAGTTTTGTCCAAATTGATTGATAAATGTAGGAGGAGTTGCGCACACAAGAATTTCATGTCCGGAAAGACGTACGGACGGACGTATGGACGGACGGACGTACGGACGTACAGGGCGATTCCTATATAGCCCCCACTTCTTCGAAGCGGGGGTATAATTATATGAAGTCAACCAAGATACATTGAAATCCCTCTATAAATATGACCTGTAGACTGTGCTACAAGTTTTCGGGTTTTGGGCTCGGGTAGTCGTCAAGGTTGACAGATTGTGACCAAATGGGGAAGTTCTCATCTACACATCATACAGAGTCATCCTAACAAGTTACAATGAAATCCCCCGATGTTAAATACGACTTGCAGACTGTGCTAAAAGTTTTTTGGTTTCAGGCTTGGGCAGCCATCAGGGTTGACAGATCATGACCAAAAGGGGAGGTTCTCATCTAGGCATTATACAGAGGCATCCTACCAACTTACAATGAAATCCCTTCATAAATGTGACCTGTAGACTGTGCTAATTTTTTTTGGGCTCGGGCAGCCACACCGTTTGACCGATCACAACCAAAAGGGGACATTCTCATCTAGACATGACCCCAAACCCACGTATGAAATTTTGTGACTATCTGACAAGAACTACAGGGTGTAGCCTGTGCTAAAGGAAAATGTGAACAGACTCACAGATTAACAGACTTCTGCACGCGTGATGGCAATAGCTTATCTTGACTTTGTCAAGTTAAGCTAAAAATAATAATTAAATGGTTTATGTTTGATATTTTACCTAAGTTAATAAAATTGATAAATTTGTCCCTTGAGTACAACAAGGCTTTGCAATGCTTTAGCATCACAAAGCCATCTTGCACTCAAGGGACAAAATACACCATCACCCATGCTATTCGGTACATTATGAGGCCTAAAACATACAACAAACCGAGAATATGAACTTTTGATGGCAGAGTAATAATTGGAAAAATAAACAAGAGGCCCCACGGGGCCTGAAGTGCTCATCTTGAACAGAACACAATATAAACAGAGTCCAAGAATGAGTCTACATTAATCAATCCATCTCCATAGGATACACTGTCAATCCTTCAAGCCCTCGGGAGTGACAAAAATAATCCGGGCATCATGCCTTTTCTTCAGTTGATCATAATGTAAAGTGTAGAGCTCCCCTATTAAGCCCCTTGATATAACCTATGTGAATTAATCTTAGTTACACACCTCTAGAGGGTACTGAATACAAAATTTTTAATTCTTCAGCAGCATGGCCAATTCTGGCTCACAGGGAGCCCAAATATTAACCCAGGCTCTCAATTTGAACACAGTTGAATCTGACTTCCCTAGAGATGTTGTGTACCAAATATGAAAGAATTCTGACTGTTGGATCTGAAGAAGACGACTTTTGAAGAAATTCCCTCATATTGTATTAAGTTAAATTTCAGGTTCCCATATGGAGGCCAAACATTAACCCAGGCACTTGAATTGAACAAACCTGAATCTGACCCTCCTAGAGATGTTGTAGACCAAATATGAAAGCATTCCGACTGGTGGATCTGAAGAAGATTTTTAAAGAAATTTCTTCATATCGCACTAAGTAAAAATTTGGGCTACCATAGTGAGCCCAATATATACCTAGGGATCTGATTTGAACAATCGTGAATCTGACCCCCCCTAGAGGTGTTGCATACCAAATATGAAAGCTATCCTGTATTGAGCCCAAATATGAATCAATGGGCTTTATTTTAACAAACTTGTATCTGACCCCCCTATGAATGCTGTATACCGAATATCAAAAGATTCTGATGATTGGTTTTGGAGAAAAGATTTTTTTTAATTTTTGCAAATATGCTGACTCAGCATTTTTTCGATGCCCATTACAGAACACCCTAACAAAATCGATGGCATTTTTTTTTACCATTCAATTCTACTGGTCCTAAGGATACTGCATACCAAAAACAGCTCTCTGTTACGTGTGGTTTTGGGAAAAATGGGTGTTTGAAAATATTTCTACTTTTAGTCCCAGGGTTCCCATGGGGATGCGGGTTTTTTTTTTTTACATGAGTCAAGTACTTATGACCCAATAATACCACATACCAAATTTGGTTCAAACCGGACCATCGGTTCAGAAAATAGAAATTTTGGGCGGGGCCAAAAATTTACCCCTCCCATTACAAAGTCAAATATTGCTTCACGAACTTCGTTTGAAGAAACTTGATTCTACACCTCAAAAGGAAGCTCCATAGCAAATATCAAGTCATTGTACACACTGGTTCATGAGAAGAAGATTTTGTACACACTGGTTCATGAGAAGAAGATTTTAAAAATATTTTGGAGCATTTTTCCCCACTCCCTCCCTATGGGGCTGGGCATGTTGAGTTGAACAAAAATGCAATGCCCCTTCGGGACCATCACTCACACAAACTTTCACTTGAACTGGCCCAGTGGCTTTGGAGGAGAAGACCAACACATGGTGTTGACGGACGGCAGACGTACGATGGACGACGAGCGGTGAGATTAGCTCAGCTTGACTTTGTCAAGATGAGCTAAAAATAAAATAAACAAGAGGCCCCACGGGGCCTAAAGTGCTCACCTTAAACAGAGTCCAAGAATGAGTCTACATGAAGCAATCCATCTTCATAGGATCCATTGTCAATTCTTGAGCCCCTCAGGAATGACAAAAATAGTCCGAGCATCATGCCTTTTCTTCAGTTGATTATAATGTAAAATGTGGAGCTCCTCTATGAAGCTCCTTGATTCCACCTATGTGGATTAATCCTAGTTACACACCTCGGGAGGGTACTGAATACAAAATTTCTAATTCTTCAGATACATGGACAATTCTGGCTCCCATAGGTCGTCAAAATATTAACCCTGGCTCTCAATTTGAACAAAGTTGAATCTGAACTCCCTAGAGATGTTGTATAGCAAATAGGAAAGCATTCTGACTGTTGGATCTGAAGAAGTAAATTTTTAAAGAAATTTCTTCATATTGCATTAAGTTAAAATCTGGGCTACCATAGCGAGACCAAATATTAACCTACGGACCCGATTTGAACAAACTTGAATCTGACCCTCCTAGAGATGTTGTATACCAATTATGAATATTCCTCATATTACCCTATGGAGAGAAGAACTTGCTTATCACAGTAAACAAGAAATGTTACACTTCCTGGGGTTCCCAGGGGGGTACAACAGCATACCACTGGAGCTACTTCTGGAATGTTATTGAATAATTTGGCATTATCACATTTACAATATGTGTTCAATGCTTCAGGGAAATAGTCAGATCATGTGATAAAAGATAATATACTGTCAGGGATTCTGCTGGGAAAATAATCGGGACAATCATGCAATGATAGAACAAAAATCTTCCTTCACAGCACACACCTTGATGTCTGTGCTGAGCAGACAATTTTATTTTAGTCTGATGAAACTCTATATCTTGGAACTGAGACAGCAGAATCTTACTATTGGGTGGAGTAAATTGCTGGAGATTGTGGACATATAATGCAAACAAACAGCATGACTTTACACTAAATGATGTGACATATATATATAACTCCAAAAATGATAAAGTTTTGTACATGTAACAATCAGCTCATGATATAAAGACATTACAGTGAAACTCTGTTAATTTAATAGCCACTTTTCCAAAGAAAATTATTCAATTAACAGGAGTATTCAATTAACAGGGATTGTGTCACTTTCCTGTTTTCTAGATATAAACGTAGCGTTTATTCTATAATATCTTGCTTGACAGAGCCCCATGAGCTCTGTCAAACAAGATATAATAGATTAAATGCCCGTATTGGATGTACTGAGGCCAAATAGGTCTGTCAAACAAGATATAATAGATTAAATGCCTGTATTGGATGTACTGAGGCCAAATAGGTCTATGTGCAAAGGAAAACTGGGGAGACTCAGGATAATTTCTCGACAGGTTACACATTTTTTTATTCAATTAATAGGAGTTTACTACTCTATAACCTATATTCAATTAACAGTTCAAATTTGTACTGGAGGTATGGTAAATGGTTTTGTTTTGGGAAACTGTATTCAATTAACAGAGATATACAATTAAGAGATATCCATTTAAGTGGTCTGCACTGTACTAACTCAAGTGCATTATTTAAAAAAATTGCAAGATCACACCTAAGAAGTGACAGATGGCAAAAATGAAACAAATCCATAAAAAGTAATAACTCTGACAAAAAATACGGGTAGAGTTAGTATCAGTTAACCCTTTACCCAACACGGACGATATCAAAATTTATTATTTTAAATAACATTTTTTTTAATTTTTCAAGAAATTTCAACAAAACCATATCATGTGACCCCTCGTTGGAACGAGCTCGATGAGCTCGTTCCAACGAAGGGTCACATGATATGGTTTTGTTGAAATTTTTTGAAAAATAATACTTTTTCAACTGCTCAATTTGCATATTACGCGGTCGGATGCGGGCGATTCGTTAGGTAAAGGGTTAAAGGCAAGAGTAACGTTGATGTGCAGTCTGCTTTAGAACATAGCACCACCATGCCTCCCATATGCATAGCTGGGATTAAGTGTCTTGCCCAAACACATAATAGAGATGGTGTAGGTCAGGAATGAACTGACGACTTTGCATAAAGGCTTCATATTCAGTGGATGCGCTTCATTTTATCTTTGAAATTATTGAATGTAGGAATTAATCCCCCCAGGGACTAATCCCCCCAGTCCAAAAATGTATAAGTGGAATTATTCCCCACAGTTGAAGTTTGAAGGTGGAATAAATCCCCCCAGACACAAAACAAGGATCAGAACTAATCCCCCCACTCAGTTTTGGGACATGGAAAAAATTCCCCCAAAGGAAAATAATAGCAGCCAAGAGGATGATAAACTTTGTTAATTACATTACACCTTTTAAAATTTGTAACAAAGCAAAGACATGTCAACAAATCTGGGTGTTTCAAGAGAAATCTTGCATGCTACCAGTTAAAGTGCAAATCCATCATCAATGTATACAAATATAAACTATTTTCATATTTCATATTTTGTTTGCTGGAGTTTCCCGAGCTGTGGGTAAATAATTTATTTCGGCAGTTTTATTAGATGAGTATTAATAATTTAGTGACACCTCCTGTGATGCCATATAAAGGAAAATTATCAGGTGATCTAACTCAAGATTTTAAAATGCAGACAGGTTAACCCTTTATCCAACATACATGATATAAAAATTTATTATTTTAAATATTATTTTTTCAAATTTAAAAAAAATTTCAACAAACCCATATCATGTGCTTCCTCATTGTTATGAGCTCTACAAGCTTGTTCCGATGAAGAGTCACATATGATTTTCTTGAAAATTTTTGAAACATAATTTTTTTCAACTTCTCAATTTATGCAGGCGGTTGTGGCTGAATCATAAGGTAAAGGGTTAACTCTTAACCCACTGAGTATTGTTTATGTATTTTTCATCAAATCTAGTCATGTCTGCAGTGGAGCAGCCATGACTAGATTTGATAACAAATCTTCTAAATTTAACATGAAAAATCATTGCTGAAAAACTACTTTCAGTTTACAGGGTGGAAATTGCATCAAATGTGCCAAAAATATAGAACTTTAGTGAGCAGGCTCACATACCCCATGTGCCCCGATATTTCAGGCTCAAAAAACTGTAATTTTTAGGAAAATGACCCGCAAATCTGTTACTTGTATTTTTCAGAGTCCAGGGCCCGTAATTTCCACAAAAATCAGCCAAGCAGAACGAAACACAAACTTGATCTGTAAGTCATTGTGGCAGACTCACATACTAAAATGGCCGTAATTTTGATAATATCTGAAAGCGTGTAGAAAAAAAGTCCGGAAAACTGTAATTTTGATGAACTTTTCAAAGTCGAAGGGCCGTAATTTCGGTAAAAATCAGTGCAGCAGAACAAAATGCAAACTTGATCTGTAGGCCACCATGTTAGACAAACATACCAAAATTCAGCTCAATATCTGGAAGCATGTAGAGAAAAAGCCCGGAAAACTGTAATTTTGATGAATTTTTCAAAGTCTATGGGGCCATCATTTTAGTAAAAATCAGTGGAGCGGAACAAAACCCAAACTTGTTCTGTTGGCGACCATGTTAGACTAACATACCAAAAATCAGCTCAATGTCTGGAAGTGTGTAGAAAAAAAGTCCGCAAAACTGTAATTTTGATGAACTTCTCAAAGTTCAAGGGCCGTAATATCGGTAAAAATCAGTGGAGCGGAACAAAATGCAAACTTGATCTGTAGGCCACCATGTCAGAATAACATACCAAAAATCAGCTCAATATCTGGAAGCGTGTAGAAAAAAAGTCGGGAAAACTGTAATTTTCATGCATTTTTCAGAGTCCAAGGGCTATAATTTCTGTAAAAATCAGTGGAGCGGAACAAAACGCAAACTTGTTCTGTAGGGCACCATGTTAGACTAACATACCAAAAATCAGCTCAATATCTGGAAGCGTGTAGGAAAAAAGTCTGCAAAACTGTAATTTTGATGAACTTTTCAAAGTTCAAGGGCCTTAATTTCGGTAAAAATCAGTGGAGCGGAACAAAATGCAAACTTGATCTGTAAGCCACCATGTCAGACTAACATACCAAAAATCAGCTCAATATCTGGAAACGTGTACAAAAAAAGTCCAGAAAACTATAATTTTGATGCATTTTTCAGAGTCCAAGGGCTGTAATTTTGGTAAAAATCAGTGGAGCGGAACAAAATGCAAACTTGATCTGTAGGCCACCATGTTAGACTCACATACCAAAAATCAGCTCAATATCTGGAAGCGTGCAGAAAAAAAGACCGGAAAACAAGTAGGACGGACCAGTCAAAAACATTATACCCCCGCAACTTTGTTGCCTGGGGTATAATTACACATATTTCAATGACAATAGAAATTTTGTCCTGGGCAGGAATATCTGCCAGCAGTATGCAAAGAGTTACGTATACAATTTTTTCATGCTTACCTTTGTTACGGAATCATTGACATTCATGGCTGGTACAGTTAGCTTTCCAGTTTTTGAGAGCTGATACAGTCTATGGACTCCAGTGACACTCTCTTCAACAATTCCTTTAACCATATTAAACATGGCTGGATACTTTTTTAACATCAAATGAGTTGCATCTCCCCCATCATCCAAGATCTGCAACCAGATATTTTCAACATGGTGAGAAAAACAAAACTTCATTATGTCTTCTGAGATTTGACACCAGAGGAAATTTTACATCAGGAGTAACATAGGCAGCATGAATTTTATGTACAATGTACAGTTACGAAACCACATTTCTACACCCAAGCAAGGAAGGGTATATTCCCTAGTAATACATATTTTCAATACATGTGCAACTACAGGCACTCGCCTATAAACTGTAGCAGAGGAAATCCATACAGATATACAGTTCCAGGAATCTACTGGTGTTAGCGACAACACAAAATTGTTGCCAAATTTTTTCGGGGGTATTTCCCCCACAACAATGGCATTTTTCATTTCATTGAATGATAACCCATCAGCCCATTTCAACAAATAAACATTATTTATAGTGATTGACCGATAAGCAAAATGATCAGTCATCCAGAAAGTCGACTGATAACTGGTCGATACCTGATTATGATGACAAATTATTTTACTTTTAGTGGACAATGAACATTAACCCTCAATTCATTGGAGGGGTGGATATGAGTAACAGATGATTCATCCATCATACAGCCCTGACATTCAGCAGTGATGGTCGAGTTCAGTTTTAATTCTTCAAAATCAACATACAGTCAAACCTGTCTTGAGAGACCACCCCTTTTGCCAAGCAAAAGTGGTCTCTCAAGACAGGTGATCTCTCATTAGAGGTTTGAGGTTTTCGCTTGTCAGTGAATGACCAACCAGAGAATATTTGTTGGAGAATTGATTTTTCAACTTTTTTTTATTATTGTTTTATTTTAATTCAGTTATAATACAAGTACAGAGGCAATGTTTGAGAAATTCCAGTACATAAACTGAAAAAACCTTTTGAGATTATGATGTGAAGGGGCTGGTCCATCCAAAATGATAATTTTTTACTTTATGCAAACAAAGTGTTCTCTTTGGTTACCTCTCATTCTGCCAACAGCTCATTCTGCCTGCACTTTCCTAAAACCAATTAACACCTTTCTAGGGGATTAACAAAACACATACATACCCAGTGATAAAATGGATTGGACCACAAATCAAGACACTGACCACTGATGGCAAGTCAGTTAATCAAAACACTAATTACTGTAATGATTGCACATGAGTTTATTTGCTTATTGTACGATTATTTCATTGTTTTTTTTATTTTGTTTGTAGTTTTTTCTTTTGATATGTAGTATAAATAAACAGATTTTTAGGACTCAAGAATGAATTAATTGTTTCAGTGTTTGAATAAATAACTGATTGCAAACAAAGTAATACTGAATGCATGTTTTTAGGAAAAATGCAAAATTACTAAAAACTGGCTTCATATTCTTAGCATATAAAAAAGATTCATAGACAAGGTTCATCAGTAATATGATATGGCATCGATGATGTCTGGCTTCCAGAAAGAAATAGCCAGACTGAATGACACAATAGAGGGTTTGGGGTCAGAGCTTCAAGCCCAGAAACGGCAGGCAGATAAAGAAAAGGCTGAATTGAGAAGGGAAATGGAAAAGGCAATTCTGACAGCCAAACCAGGTAAGGAGGACCACGCTCCTCCTGTCCCTGATTTACCGTGTATTGACACCGCTACAGAAATGAGAAGATCTGTGTCCGCCAGCTCACTGGCGGGGATATCTGAAATAGATTCTAATTACCCCCAGCCTGGATAACTGGCTGCGTTCCATAGTAGAAAAAGCTACCAACACGGCCACAGCTTCTCTGGCTGAGGCGGTTGAAATTCAACTGGATAAAAATTCAGCTAAAATCCCCAAATCGCAGCGACAGAAAAAATCACCAAACCAAAATCGGTCGAAAAGGAAACTCTCCAATGAGTTCTGTGAAAATGATGAAACCGTGGACGTCGAAGACGAAAATGGTTTCTGTATGACTATTGATCGGCATGTCAAGAAGACAAAAACTATCAAGAAAAATTCACTGAACACCGCTACTGAAAAGGACTCGGTGGTCACACCAAGAAATGGGGGCTCTGTTAATGCAACAGTCTACATCACTGGAAATAGTGAATGCGACTGCGACAGCTAGCCCAACCGATAGAGCGACGTACACCGATAAAGTAAAAGCCAAAATGCCTCCTAAGGTGACCAATAAAACCAACAAGACACAGGGCCATCTGCAACCAAACCCCTGTGTCGTAATCACACGCGTCCACCCCAAAATGGAAAAAAACTCGATTGATAAAGCCCTTCCAGGATGCTTGTGGGAGAGACTAATCTCCAAAGCCACGGGCAACCATACTTGGAAAATAAAAGTAAAATGCCCTAATAGAGCAACGAAATTAAATAAGCAAAGGGGTAATTATCAATGGCAAAAAATACGAAGGCTTGATGGATGACTCCCGGTTTTTCAAAACTAAACTGTTGGAGCTTTCTCCACTCCCTTTTTGTAATCGCTATGGTCATATACCGGGGCCGCTACCAAACCGTCATTGCTGTTTGGTTTTCTTTTCTCTCCTTCCCTTAAATTTGTCATCGCACAATATTACATTCTGGCTCACCACCATGGTGGGACTCAAACCTCTACCATCGCTGAGTTGGAACCGAATGGAACCTACTGTCTTATAGTTTTAAAGGCGTTGAGGGATTGAGTATTGACAATCTAACACTTCAACGTAAACTGCCGGGAATTCTAACCACGTGCATATCCCCCCTCAGACTCCATTTGATGCAATAGGAAAGCTAGGCCTGTGTGATCCAAGTGAAATAAAATAAGGTTAACCGGGTCGCAAGGGATTTGTAAATCCCACATCGTCCCTGCGCGCCTTCGGTACGCTAAAACCTTTCATTTCATTTCGGTTCATCAGTAATCTTTGCACTATGGCAGGAATACACAGAGTAGAATTTATAGCCTCTCAAGCTGGTGGTCAACAGGTTCTTTTTGATGGGTTTAGGTAGCATTTAAATGAACACCGAAAGTCAACAACTCACTGGAAATGTGTATTTGATCATTGCAAAGGCCGACTTAGTACAGTTGATGATTTTGTGAAAAATGTAACAGAGCATATACATCCTCGAATGGAAATGCCTCATGTTTTGAGACTCATGAGTAACATGAGAAAGCATGCCCATGAAGAGGTAACACCAATGCAACAAATCTACAGAGAAGAATTGGACAACATGACAGAAGACGAAGCTGCTACTACACCTTCTTTCACAAGTACAGACTATGGTCTTTATAGACATCGCTGAAAAAAGATACCAAAACTTCCAGCAGCTCTGGCAGAAGTGGACCTACAAGATGAATGTATTTCACAAAGAATGGAAGATTTCTTACTATTGATAATGGGTCTGGTGACAAAATTCTGGGTTTTGCTACAAATGAGATGCTGTGTACGATACAGGAAGCTTCAGTTTTGCTCCTTGCTCTTTCATGTTAAAATACCGAAATTTCAGAAAGCAAATTTTCCCTACAGGGTAATTTATACTAAATCAACTTAGGAAAAATTAGCTGACTGAAATCTGGGTATTATGACAAAAGAGAACAAAAGTGGTTATGAAAATAGGAGCAGTCTATTTATTACAAGAGAGATTAGCTTTTATCAGAGTAGCAGTAATTAGATTATTTGTTGAAAATTGTAGGCAGATTGGGTGTAGGCAGAATGAGCTGCAGGCAGAATGAGAGGACACCTTCTCTTTCTATCAATATTTTCAAATGAGTTATTTTCATAATAATTTAGAGTTGTACCTTAAAAGTCTGTTTTTTTTGTCTGTCGGGTTTTGTTTTAATAGGAAATAATTTCATCACACTTCAAGTAAAAATAAGCTTACCAGGGTGTTTTAGTTGGCTTAATCCTCTTTGATTTTGTCACACTTGAACAAATAATGGACAAAAGTTTGTTTTTTTAACAACAATCTTTATATTTTCAAACGGATCTTGATAAAAACTTCTCAGACTTGAAGAGTTTTATACAAATGAATAACAATGTAATTGAAAGGTAAATAAAATAGTTTTCAGACACTGCAGGTCACAAGGGATTTCAATCCCATATGGTCCCTGTGAGCCTTTGGTGGGCTGAAACTTTTCATTCATCCTCCACTGAATATTTGTCATACATGTGTATGATTTCAGATAGCCAATTGTCCAGACAATTTTATTGTTGGGGAGATGTCCTGGTTCTGTACACATTGCACTGATCTTAATTGATTTTAATACTCTGAAATTGCAAAAATTAATTTTCCAGTCTCTCAAAATAGGTGAAAAACCGAGTTTTTACGACAGTTTTGCGGTCTCTCAAGACAGGTGGTCTCTCATGACAGGTCCATTATAGAGTGCATGGCCACAGTGGTCTCTCAAGACAGGTGGTCTCTCCAAGACAGTGGTCTCTCAAGACAGGTTTTACTGTACTCAGTTATGAAATTAGGAAATATGAATCTTGTAACTCCATATATTATCTTGATGAACAGACATTGTCAGATCTCCAACCCATATTGGTATATAAGTGATAAATCATTCTCACTTGGACAAATTCCATTGGCAATTTGCAATATTTTAAACATCAAAGCAGGGGGGGGGGGGGGGGGGGAGGTGGGGGAGGACTGCGGAAAAAAAATGTGTGAACATAGGTGGAAAATTTTATTATGAAGATTTTTTTGAACCCACCCACCCTTTCCTGCATATTTTTCCATGACAATTTGGGGGACCCACCCCCTTCTCATACATTTTATATACAAAACTTCAGCACTTGAACACCAACTAGAAATGCGTAATGCACATTGATTCAATGCATATTTTTATATCTTCCAACATGTTTCCATTTTCTCTATCAGAGCATTTTTTCAAAGCTTATCAGATTCACATCAGTTCACAAAGACACATTACTGTATAGCCTGAATCCTGTGTGGGCCTGGGTATTGGGTCCCCATTTGGTAGCCAGGTTGTTAATGCACTGCAGGGATGGCCTGGCTATTCACATAGAACATTTTACTATACTGATGCAGCAAATTCTAAGGAATTTGTTTTATCCTTATATTGAGGTCTGTGTGGATGAGCTTGTTATTTATATTTATTTATTTATTATATTCGTGTTTAAGGTTCACATGCTTATACACAATAGCTAATCGTTACCGTGACAGTGTTAGGGGTGGAGGAAGCTGGAGTACCCGGAGAGAATCACTGAGCATCGATGAGCAACTGTCTGCTCAACATTCTAACTCTGTTCAAGCTCCGCTCAAGCAGGGTTATAATGGTTGAAGACATATGCACCATCGACGTGCAGTATGCCTTAGTACACGACGTCATCGTGCCCCCATGTAGGCAACCGGGATAAAGTGCTTGCCCAAGGACACAGTGTGGGCCGTCCCGGACAGGGATTGAACTCAGGATCTCTAGTATAGAAGTCCAACAGTCTACCACTGAGCCACCGGATGTGCTTGTTAGTTCCTCCCCAGTAATTGGTGGATTCCTTAGGCCATCCAGTTGATCTGTTTGAGTAATTCTCCCTTCATCTTGGGAAGAGCAAACCTTGACTTTTTGTTTTTGTTATGGCATCTACAAGGCAGGATAGCTGTCAAAAAGTCTTTTTTGTTTTTGTTAAATCAAATTTTTGTTTTTTGTTGAAATAAAAGTTAATATTTTTCATTTTGAAAAACCAAACTCACCTAGCTACTATGACTCATTATACAGTATTATATATACTATGCTTCATTTTAAAGAATATTCATGAAAACAAACCTCGAATATCAATGAATTATGTTGTGAATGGATATTTTAGTAGACTTTAAGAGAAAATTGTCGGACACGCACCCCATCCTCAAGTCAGTGTTTGATGAAATTCTCAAATATTTTTCATATTAAGGGGGGTACTTTTGTTAATAATGCTTGTAAATGGGCTTTTATTGTCAATTGGTGACATTTTGTTACTGTTTGGGACACAAAAGATGCCATAACAGTGAAAAAGAAAAAAAATGCATTAACTGTTTACACACAATTTTTTGGGCACTTGACCAAACACACCCACATCCACCTATGTTCATGCAATTTTTTTCCAGCCCCACCCCCCCCCCCCCCCTCCCCTGATCAAGGTGACATTCATTTACATTATTACTAAACTACATATTGACAAATAATTAATAATTACATTCAGTGTTGGTGCCATGTAACCAAATGAAAGTGTCAATGACACTGTAGCTTAACTTGTGTGTTGTGTTTGATGAAAAGGATAATGTTCAATGTTTATGAAAGGATTATGAAATAAGACAAGAATTGTGATAATTGGGAATATGTTCATTTCTGTTCTCTGTATGCTATGTTTTTGAAAAAAATAATATGAGGTGTACACTGTACTAAAGAGCTGAGGGGTGGATTAATATGACCTCGCAGTTAATGTATGTGTCCCTTACAGTTAACGTATATCAACAAAAGTTACCAAGTTACAGTGAAATTATTCCAAAATGAGTCATCCTATCAAGTTACATTGAAATCCCTTCACAAATATGGCCTGTAGACTGTGCTAAAGTTTTTCGGGCTTCGGGCTCCTGTAGCCATCACTTTCCCAATTGTGCCCAAAGGAGACGTTCTCATCTAGACATTATATGAAGTCAACCTACAAAGTTACAATGAAATCCCTTCATAAATATGACCTGTAGACAGGTGCTAAAGGTTTTGGGGCTTTGGGCTCGGGCAGCCATCATGGTTGAATGATCACAACCAAAAGGGCACATACTCATCTGGGCATCATCTGGAGTGATTCTACGAAGTTACAATGAAATCCCTTCATAAATATGACCTGTAGACTGTGCTCAAGGTTTTCAGGCTTCGGGCCCCTGAAGCCATCACAGTTGACCAATCACGACTAAAAGGGGATGTCATCATCTAGGCATTATATGGAGTCAAATTAACAGGTTACAATGAAATCCTTCCATAAATATGACCTATAGACTATGCTAAAGGTTTTGGGGTTTTGGGCCTGGGCAGCCATCAAGGCTGAATAATTGTGACCAAAAGGGGATGTTCTCATCTAGACATTATTTGGAGTCATCCTACCAAGGTACTATGAAATCCCTTCATAAATATCACCTGTAGACTGTGCTAAAGGTTTTTGGGCTTCAGGCCCCTGTAGCCATCACAGTTGCCTAATGGTGTCCAAAAGGGGCTGTTCTCATCTAGACATTATATGAAGTCAACCTACCAAGTTACATAAATATGAACTGAAGATTATGCTAAAGGTTTTTGGGCTTTGGCTCGGGCAGCCATCATGGTTGAATGATCGCAACCAAAAGGGGACATTCTCATCTGGGCATCATCTGGAGTGATCCTACGAAGATACAATGAAATCCCTTCATAAATATGATCTGTAGACTGTGCTCAAGATTTTTGGGCTTTGGGCACCTGTAGCCATCACAGTTGACCAATCACGACCAAATGGGGATGTCATCATTTAGGCAATATATGGAGTCAACCTAACAAGTTACAATGAAATCCTTCCATAAATACGACCTATAGACTATGCTAAAGGTCTTTGGGCTCGGGCAGCCATCAAAGCTGAATGATCGCGACCAAAAGGGGATATTTTCATCTAGACATTATTTGGAGTCATCCTACCAAGCTACAATGAAATCCCTTCATAATTATAACCTGTAGTCTGTTCTAAAGGTTTTCGGGCTTTGGGCCCCTGTAGCCGTCACAGTTGCCTAATCGTGTCCAAAAGGGGACGTTCTCATCTAGACATTACATGAAGTCAACCTACGAAGTTACAATGAAATCCCTTCATAAATATGACCAGTAGACTGTGCTAAAGGTTTTCAGGCTTCAGGCTCGGGCAGCCATCATGGTTGAATGATCGCTACCAAAGGGGGCAATCTCATCTGGGCATCATCTGGAGTGATCCCACGAAGTTACAATGAAATCCCTTCATAAATATGACCTGTAGACTGTGCTCAAGGTTTTTGGGCTTCGGGCACCTGTAGCCATCACAGTTGACCAATCACGACCAAAAGGGGATGGCATCATCTAGGCATTATATGGAGTCAACCTAACAGGTTACAATGAAATCCTTCCAAAAATATGACCTTTTGCCTATGCTAAATGTTTTTGGGCTCGGGCACCCATCAAGGCTGAATGATCGCAATCAAAATGGGACGTTCTCAACTAGATATTATTTGGAGTCATCCTACCAAGTTACAATGAAATCCCTTCATAAATATGACCTGTAGACTGTGCTAAAGGTTTTCGGGCTTCGGGCCCCTGTAGCCATCACAGTTGCCCAATCGTGTCCAAAAGGGGACTTCCTCATCTAGACATTATATGAAGTCAACCCACCAAGTTACAATGAAATTCCTCAATATATATGACCTGTAGACTGTGCTCAAGGTTTTTGGGTTTTGGGCTCTGGCAGTCATCACGGTTGGCAGATCACGACTAAATGGGGAAATTCTCATCTAGACATCACGAGTCATCCTACCAAGGTACAACGAAATCCCTTCATATTAAACATGACCTGCAGACTGTGCTAAAAGTTTTTGGGTTTCGGGGCTTGGGCAGCCATCACGGTTGACAGATCATGCCCAAAAGGGGACGTTCTCATCTAGGCATTATACAGAGGCATCCTACCAAGTTACAATGAAATCCCTTCATAAATACGACCTGTAGACTGTGCTAATGGTTTTCGGGTTTTGGGCTCGGGTAGCCATACCGGTTGACCAAGCACGACCAAAAGGGGATGTTCTCATCTAGACATGACCCCAAACCTGCATATGAAATTTCGTGATGATCAGACAAGAACTGCGGGGTGTAGCCTGTGCTAAAGGAAAATGTGAACAGACTCACAAACTAACAGACTTCCACACGTGTGATGGCAATAGCTTATCCTGACTTTGTCAAGTTAAGCTAAAAATCATGTCAGTAACCAGTTGGGTAGCCCTAATACTATATAGGGAATTATGGGTCACATTCTATTTGTCATGTAACTACACTGTACACTTTGATCAGTCAAATTCCAATACTGCAGGTAATCACAACACTACAGTAGGAATATATAATTTATCAACAAAACACATTTACTGGGTGAAATTCAAAATTTGAAGTCGTTTTGGAGACTTCACAAGCTTAATTCAACAGTCCCTACTGATCATTTTTCATTATAACATAACTCAACAGCATGACTATGGTTTGCACTTCTGCTGATATTGATTTTCTATTGATAATTTGGGTATCAAGTTGGCCATGCACGTACAAACAATTCTTTATTGACAGTTTACATTTGAATGATGACGGGAATCCACTTTTTCAACAAATACATGTTACTGTAGTACCCTTAATATTTTTTGTAATAGCATAGTATAGTTTGCATTGATATTATGCTGCAGATCTGAGCAAAAGGAAGTCAGATATTAAGTGTGTGTTTATATTTCCCAAATCCTGCAGTGCTACGCTCCCAACATAATACACAGACATCAGTGTGTACTGAAAGCCGAAATGGGTGATCCAAAGTTGGACATTTTTTACGGCAGCATTTCTGATGGAATTTCCAAATGCCTTTCTAATTACTCAGACTGCAGATATAATAATTGGATTGGAAAGACAATATGTAGCACATTCATAGAATATGAAACCTTTAAATCCCTGCACACAGATGTCAATATACCAAAATTTAAAGTAGAAAATTATTTCCCATAATGCAACTAGAAATGTAACAAATAAGGATGAATAGATTAAATTCTTAGTTGCATCATGGCTGAAATCTGCAGTTTGAAATTTTGATATTTTAACATTAATGTGGAGAGGGTTAAGTTACTGTACCTGTATTTCAGAATGAATTCAAAATTATTTCATAATTTGGTGGGAAGAAATCATAGGGTTTATTGAAGTTATCTTACTTAACACCAATATCTGACTGGTACTAACCACAAAATTCTCCATTCGAATTTTATTATTTTTAAAACTTTTGCTACCAAAACGTATCTTATGTCAACATATATATAGTCAAGTCCAGCCAATTGTTTATACCCATGTAGCCCATTTAAGAGGACTTCCACCACTGATGATCAGGTCCAATTTGACCAGTAAAACAGAAGTTGTTTAACACAGTAAACAAACACTGCTTAACTTTCCAGGGTTCCCACAGGAAAATCTCAGCTAATGCAAATGGAAAGATCTATCTGAACATCTGAAAGGATGATCATGGATAACGTAACCCTTAACCTAATTATTCATTTAATTGGGGTTGAGCCCTTAAGGGCCAAAAAATCTACATCCTGAAGATCTTAAGTTGTTTTTTGGCAAGTCCTGGTTGCATGTATAGGCAGCAAATCTTACCTGAAAATAACTGTCAGGTTACTATGAATTTAACTTTTGAGTTTACCCAAAAACTGCATTTAGGAGCACCTGTTCTACTGAAGTAAAAAGCGATCAAAATCAGAACTAGGACTATAAGGGTGAACATCTATTACCTGATGTAATGACCCCATCTGCTTTGTGCTATACACACACAGCAAATATTTTTATTTTTTTTTAACTTTTGCAGCAAATGAACAGTCACTGAAATGAGCTAGGAAATTTGTAACAATAAAGGGGTCATAAGCTATATGTTAGAGACAAAAAAAAAATATTGTTAGTATCATCTACTTGTCCTGTTAAGCAAAGTGTTAATCATACATCCATATCTGCCTTCAAGTTTGGTGCTTGTTCTTCACATTTTTATCACACTTTCATTTTGGAAAATATTTACATACAAAGCAGAAAGGGCTATATACAGCATCAAAGCCATCCTGTCTTTACAAAAAAAATCCAACTGCAACTAAGAAAAACTTAATGCATATTGCTTGGTAGAAAAATGATCTGGATGAGTAATGAACCCATCTGACATACCATGTTTTCATAGAATTTCTTCAATAATGCACCAGATGGTTCCCCTCCGATCTTGTTTACATCAAAACATTATGTGTAATGTGCAATAAAAACAGTATTAACATGGTGAAAAATAATCTTACAAGACTTAATTGCCAGTGAATTCAAGATATTATTGCTTTCCAGCTATATGTGATATTTGATAATTTCTTCTTTTCTTACAACAAAATTCAAGACAGGCATATAATTCTTTTCATAAAAATGTTTATGATATAATAAATTATATAAGTTTATGATTGTCTTCAGCAAATGTGTCTCTTTCATGGAGGCAATACATAAAGATTGCCGAAGATTGCACCAGAGGTGCTTGCATACCCTCAAAGGTGTCAAGAGAGAAGGGGCTGTGTCTGAATGGACAAAATAAAAAATCACTGAAAATTTGAAAAAGTAAGAGCCATAACTCAGGTGAAAATGGTGTGAGCAACTAAGTTCAACTTGTGGTGGAAGCAGGATAACGCATATCAAATTTAGTTCAAATCCACCCACTAGCTTACTATTTATTTATTTATTGGTGTTTAAGGTCATATACTTATGCACAATGGCTAATCATGACCGTGACAGCTTTATGGGTGGAGGAAGGTGGAATACCGGAGAGAACCACCGAGCATCGATAAGCAACTGTCAGCTCAACATTCTAACTTTGTTCAAGCTCCGTTCAAGCAGGGTTACAGCGGTTGAAGACGTGTGTACCATCGACGTGCAGTACGCCTTAGTACACAGCATCATCATGCCCCCATGTAGGCAACCAGGATAAAGTGCCTTGCCCAAGGACACAACGCGGGTCGTCCCGGACAGGGATCGAACCTGGGACCTCTGGCATAGAAGTCCAACAGTCTACCACTGAGCCACCAGATGAGCTTGTTAGTTCCTCCCTAGTGATTGGTGGATTCCTTAGGCCATCCAGTTGATCTGTTCCGAGTAATTCTCCCTTCATCTTGGGAACTAACAACAGCGCGATATGTGAGCACTGTGCCCATAATTAATTTACTACTGCTTATACCGTAACCGTGTATTGCAATACATATGAAGGCAATACATAAAGATCACCGAAGATTGCACCAGAGGTGCTTGCATACCCTCAAAGGTGTCAAGAGAGAAGGGGTTGTGTCTGAATGGACAAAATAAAAAATCACTGAAAATTTGATTAAATAAGGGCCATAACTCAGGTGAAAATAGTGTGAGCAACTATGTTCAACTTGTGTGGAAGCAAAATACCGCATATCAAATTTAGTTGAAATCCATCCATCCACTCACTATATATTTATTTATTTATTGGTGTTTAAGGCCATATACTTATGCACAATGGCTAATCATGACCGTGACAGCTTTATGGGTGGAGGAAGCCGGAGTACCCGGAGAGAACCACCGAGAAACAATGAGCAGCTGCCAGCTTCCCGACATGGTATCTCTGCACTGTAGGACAGACCGGGTTATATTAGTTGAAAACATGCGTACCATCGACGTGCAGTACGACTTAGTACACGGCGTCCTCATGCCTCCATGTGGACAATCGGGGTCAAGTGCCTTGCCCAAGGACACAATGCGGGAGTCCGAATTGATCGCTCAGAAGGTCACCCATCTGAGGATTAACCAGGCTCGACATTGCTTAACTTCGGTGATCTGACGAGAACTGGTTACCGCAATACCACCACAACCCCCACCCCCCTCCCAATACGCCACCCCCCTCTCGCTTACTGAGATATGGATCTGGACAGATGACGGATGCTCTTAAAATTGACCCTTAAGTGTTTTTTCTTTTGCTGCAAATCCAATCCCCTATCACTTAAGGACAAAGGGATTACCACTTAAGGAAACAATACCCGGTACTTAGACAATGGAAATCTTTTGTCTTCGTCCATATAAAATTATTTTTGGTCCCCCAAATTTGTTCACATGTCTTTGCCTTGTCAGTTTCTGGGAGACTGCCTACAGGCACTCTCCCATAAATTATAACGTGGTAAATCCATACAGGCTAAAAAAAATATAAAGCATCTCGACTGAATTTGAAGCTTTTACGTTACAGTACCTACACTTCAGTTTAAAGCCCAAATATGGGCTTCCAACACTCTACCAGTTAAGGTACTGAATGTCCGCCCAGACAGATACCCTTAAATCTGGCCCTAACCTGTTTTTTCTTTTGTTGCAAATCCAACCCCCTAACACATAAGGACCAATCTGATTACCACTTAAGGAAACAGTACCCACTACTTAGACAATGTAAATCTTCTGTTAAGCCACACCTCCTACTGCTTAACTGGTTGAGTGCTAGAAGCCACTCCCCCCCCCCCCCCCCCCCCCCACACACACACACACACACACACATACACATACAATCTCTTTGAGAGTGAGGGTATAAATAACGAGAGTCAATTAATCTGGGTTGTTATATTCAATCTTGCTGACATGACTAGATCAGCCTGTTCATATAAAATGTCACAGGATTCTGGTCTCATCAACAAGATGGAATTTGACAACACAGATTGATTGCCTGTTGAAATAATTTGTTTATTGTATTATTATACAGTGGATATTTAAAAATTCACCAAGACACCTGAAATATACATAAACAAGAAGTCACAAATGCCATAGTAGCCCACGCATAGTGACAATCAGAAAACTGATGCATTATTTGTTATTTTATGGGTGAAACATACTGAATAAGAAACTAAGAATTATGTCTACATCATTTTTTATTATTTTTTATTTTTGCCAAAGTAAATAGGCTTGTCTACACACCTAGGCTAGAGTGCCCGGCTCCCTGGAAAGAGCCCAGCATGTTAAGTTGAGTCCTTGAGACGGTCCGGCCCCCTGGTAAGGGCCCGACAAATGATCTGAAGCAAAGTCGTTGTTGATGTTGGTAGGCTGAATAATAATCATCCTGATTCATTTGTGTAAAATGATTCAGGTGATGCATGTGGCCCTGATTCATTTGTGTAAAATGATTTAGGTGATGCATGTGGAAGTGCTGAAAGGAAAATGAAGTTCTCTTTGGAAGAGAAAGGCTGGTTGTTGGGACAAGACTGCTGGAGGTGAATGGGGTGGAGGCGGGTGTACTTAAACAAGATTTTTTGAGAAACTGCCTGCGAACTCTCTGGCTTCCTTAGGACTGATTTGAAGACAAAGAAAGGTTAGCGTCCCTACTAAAAATAGCAACAGGTGGAACCGTCGACTTTGGAAATTGAACTGA
Source organism: Pictodentalium vernedei (assembly GCA_031216915.1). Lineage (NCBI taxonomy): Eukaryota > Metazoa > Mollusca > Scaphopoda > Dentaliida > Dentaliidae > Pictodentalium > Pictodentalium vernedei. The sequence continues at coordinate 396,404,769 of CM062296.1, forward strand.
CCACTGCAGAATAGACGATTCCACCTGTTGCTGACCAACCAGCTTGTTCCCCCCATAAACCACACCAAATATGTCAAGTCATATTTAGTTTCTATTTATGGGAAAAACATACTGAATAAGAAACTAAGAATTATGTCTACATCATTTTTTATTATTTTTTATTATTGCCAAAGTAAATAGGCTTGTCTACACACCTAGGCTAGAGTGCCCGGCTCCCTGGAAAGAGCCCAGCATGTTAAGTTGAGTCCTTGAGATGGTCCGGCCCCCTGGTAAGGGCCCGACAAATGATCTGAAGCAAAGTCGTTGTTGATGTTGGTAGGCTGAATAATAATCATCCTGATTCATTTGTGTAAAATGATTCAGGTGATGCATGTGGCCAAAGTGTGTAGAAGCCTACCAAGAATATTTCACATTCCAACAGTCTTGTCGTCTTTTTAACCTCCCCCCCCCCCCCCCCCCCCCCCAGGCTAGAGTGCCCGGCTCCCTGGAAAGAGCCCAGCATGTTAAGTTGAGTCCTTGAGACGGTCCGGCCCCCTGGTAAGGGCCCGACAAATGATCTGAAGCAAAGTCGTTGTTGATGTTGGTAGGCTGAATAATAATCATCCTGATTCATTTGTGTAAAATGATTCAGGTGATGCATGTGGCCAAAGTGTGTAAAAGCCTACCAAGAATATTTCACATTCCAACAGTCTTGTCGTCTTTTTAACCCCCCCCCCCCCCCCCTGCCCCCGTGTTTTTGCTGTTTGCAAGGTATAACAATACACTAGGGTAAAATTCACTTAGTTTACAAATACAATTTTAGCAACTAACAACTAAGTATGGTATAGGGGTTTCCTTAGTAGTGTTGATCACACAGTGTGCACACATAACCCAGTTCAAGATAGTAGATTGGACAACACAATGAGTATTTACAAAGTGCACTTGTCTCTGATACCTGTAGCACCCATATGTATTGTCATTAGCACATAATGTCCATACCTGAAGTGTTCGTGTCGATAGCGAGGTGGAAAAACATTGCGAGAAGTATAAATTTTATAGTAAATTTCCTTTCTTATTATACCTACCGAAATTGTTTACAACAGGCTTGCACTACAGTGGAAGAACCTAACTCGGATAAAATACTCTCTATTTTAATCTTTCCCAAGATTTGGGAAAGAAAAGTGGTGTAAAAACACCACGAAAAAATAAGCCAAAACTGGGCCGAGCGCCATCGGCGCACACCCAGTATGGGACGCTCTTCCATAGTACAAATCCCTGACTTCCGTCACAGTGCGCAATGCATCAATTTGTCATTCTTCTGATTCCGAACAACACAGGAGTTATGTGATCAGCGGGGAGGAAGGATTCTTACCCGAATAAGAAGACGGGAGGGCCTCCATGTAAACAATTTCGGTAGGTATAATAAGAAAGGAAATTTACTATAAAATTTATACTTCTTATCAACCTACCTCAATTGTTTACAACAGGCTGAATAGACAAAAGGCTGGAGGGAATCACATAACCAACCCACACATAACTCAATAGCACTGGGACCATGGACAGAGGAAGAGATCCCTAGGCCTATCAAACCATAGCATCACAAACATTAGAAAAGACAATGAAAGATGAGGCGTATGGTGAAGTGCGACGCACAGACAGAAAGGGCAGTAACAGCACAAAGCTGGAACTGACCCTGAAAAAAGCTGAAAAGCTTGGATAGACAACATCCTGAGCCAAAGAAAGAGGGCCCCAAGGGTCTCTGTCGGCTCCTGCAACTGTCGCAGAGAAAAGGAGAATGTAGCATTTCTCCAGAAGGCTGCCACTATAACATCAGTCATCCGACAACATGACAGAGTTATTAAAAGAGGAAGACAATGCACGCACCTCCTGGCAGAAAAAACAATTGGTAATACAATCACCAGTAGCTAGACGAGTGGAAGCTGCACGAATAGCAAAACAAGTCCATCAAGAAATGGATGCAGGAGAGATCTGGCATGTGGGAAAACGCATATTCATCCAGGATAAAGGCGTGAACGCCCCCCACCCCCAAGCAGAGCAGCGCCCAAGAAAGTGACCATCTTGGAGTAAACTGCAAAGTCCTAGGCCTTTTCAAGGAAAAGAGCTGAACAAACTTGGAGAGGCAAGGATGAGTGTCGAAACAATGCGGTATCACATAGGAAAAAATGTCTCCGAAGCATGGACAAGTTCACATAGCTGGAGACCCCCAGAAACAAACATATACCAGAAAACTCCGCAAGCAGTGTGATCGAAGGAGTGACAGAAGCAACAGCGTGATCACACTACATCGACAGAAGAACCTTCCACTTAGCCACAGAGGCTAAACCAGTGGAGTGAGTGCCTCCTTGAAGAAAAGCAACTCCACTGCGTGTCTCGAAAAACCACTACGGAGGAAACAGGACCCGATAAAAGACATGTGCAAAGGCACAATGAAGTCGGGTCAACTTGAAAACCTCCCGGGCGACTTTGGCAAAGAAAGTCGCGAGGTAGAGGGAGACATGCCGGAACCGCCGCTAACAGAGAGCGGAGCAGAATGATCCACACCCACCGAAGCGATGGGTGTGATCGAAAGGATTCGACGACTGCAGGTTCATATCTGGGTGAGAACCTGAGGCAGAATCGGAACCGGTAGGAAGGTGTAGCCGACAAGACCATCCCAAAGGAGGGCCAGAGCGTCCACGGCGAAAGCCAGAGCATCTGGACACGGGGACACGAAAGTGTCCACCTGATGGTTCCAACTAGTCACAAGAGATCGATGGAACCCGCCATGTGGAGAATCCACCTGGTGGAAATGACCCTGCCCCGACAGGACAGGGAGTCGGCTAGGACGTTCAGGCGACCGGGAATGTGACGAACAGCCACCCTGGCGCGGACATCCTGAGCGAGCAGTATAAGATCCCAAGCCAATCGTACATTGGAACAGAGTGCGTGCCGCCCTGGTTCCGAATGTAAGCAACCACCGTCGAATGGTCGGACAACAGAAGGACCTGGCGATTAGATAGGTGAGGGATCCACTGCCTGAAACGCAGAAGAGCAAGAAGCTCCATCTGGTTGATGTGTAGAGCTGCATGATCCTGGTCCACCATCCCTTGAATGGAAAGACCTAGAGGATCCAACGTCGCACCCCATCCAAGATCGCTGGCATCTGCCGACAGAACGCGATCGGACGTGGGGAAGTCCAACGGAACACCCTGCGAAAGCCACTGGACATCCGCCCAGAGGAGAAGGTGAGGATAAAGATAGTCTGGAAAAGGAAGCACCAGATCCAGAAAATCTACATTCGGCCTCCAACGACTGAGCAGAAAGTGTTGGAGAGGTCTGACATGCAGCCGACCTAGAGGAATGAGATCCGTCACCAAACAGCAGAGACCGATTAGCCGGAGAAAACTCCGAGCCGTCGCGGATGTGGACTGGGACAGAGTCGGAGCAAAAGCTGAGAGAATCACAGCCTTGGCCTGGGGAACCGCCACCAAATTGAATTGTGTGCGGAAAGCCATCCCCAGATGATAAAACAACAGAGAAGGGACCAGGTCCGACTTCTCCTCGTTGACTCGAAAACGTAGCGACGTGAGCAAGCTCAACAGAGTGGCGACATCCGACTCCAGGAAGGCAGCATTGGAATGCCCCTGGAGGATACCGTCCAGATATGCCGAAGTAGTCACCCTGGACTGTATGCGATGGAAAGCTATCACATGCGACATCAGTCTGGTGAAAGACCAAGGAACCAGGTGGAGGCCGAAAGGCATGGCCTTGAACTGGTAAACTCGCCCCAGAAAAATGAGCCCGAGATACTTCCGTAATGCCCAATGAATCGGAACGTGAAAGTAAGCGTCTCGCAGGTCGAAGCTGGAAGCGAAATCTCCCTGGTGAATTGAACGGAGGACCGACCTGAAAGTCTCCATGCTGAACTTGGGAACAATGATAGACTGGTTCAGGAAACTGAGATCGAGAACCGGTCGGAGTCGGCCATCCTTCTTCGGCAACAAGAACAGGCGGGAATAGAAACCCACTGACCTAATGTTCTTGATGACCTCAATCGCCTCCTTTGTCAGGAGATTGTCTATCTCCGTGGACAAAAGTTCCAGACGTAAAATGTCGGAAGGAACTGTGGTTGGAAAAAGGCACCCCAGACAGAGTGGAGTGCCGTCGGAAGGATATTCGCAGCCCGGACCAAACAACATCGAACATCCAAGGATCAGATGTGATGGTGGCCCACGGTCTGCGAACTCTGCTATCCTTCCTCCAACCTGGGACGAGTCGAGGTGAGGACCTTCATTGCGAACCCTGACGAGGCTCGCGAGAGGAGAAAACACCTCCTCTACTGAATGAAGAATCCTGGGACTTCCCTCAAGACTGCCGACGCTTACCCTTACCCCTTGAGTAAGAAGTAGAAGCGATGGCAGAAGGATCAGCCCCTTTTGCTTCGCAGAGGAAGCAGAGGGTACTTGTTAGGCTTGGAACGGCCCGTGCCTACCCTAGAAGGCTGATCAAGCTGAAGAAACAGCAGCTGATCGTTGGAATGACATAGGACGTCATCCCGGACCGTCAACACAGAATCATGGAAAAGTTGCGGACCTGTCAAAAAAGCAGATCGACGAGCAGCGTACTGCTCCTCAGGAAGGGATCGGCCTGTGTCCCGCACAGAGTCCCTTCGAACTAATTCCAAATTAGCTGTGTTACAGGCATGCGCGTGAGTAAGATGCATGAGCGCCTTGGACAGCACACGCAAAGGAGCCTGTACCTCGTCAATCTTATCTGAAGGCAGATAAGCAGCAAAAGCTGAGACGACGTGATCGGAGAGAGAAAGCATACCAAGCATCTCTCTCGATAAGCCCAATGTGGACTCCAGAGTCGTCATCGGAATGACGGCAGACTTGGACTTGGAAAGCCCGAGGGAATTGGAGTCCTGATCCAAAACCGTCAAAGTCTGGTAGACCGACGGATTAGCGGAATCGTAGGAACGATAACGCGCCGGAGGCAAAAAGGTGTCAACCCTGGTGAACGGAGCCTTCATAGCCTTGGAACTTAGCTTGGAGTCCAAGGCTGAAAATGCTTCAACCAACTGTACCGAAGGGCACGGTCGAAGACGCCCAGAAGCAGGTTGCTCCATAGACTGTTGGCGCGCGACCGATGATCGCGGCCTGGCTGACACTGTCGACTGGATAGATGGTTTGAGATCCGGAAGGAACCCAAACACGAAATCAAGAGCTGCCCCCAAGTCCGAAGACTGCTGGCTCTCGACATCAAGCATGTCTGACTCTTCCCCTGAGTCGGAAGACACATAGCCCATCGTGGGCAAACCAGCCGACGCCTCCCATGGAGTCGGAACACCAGGGATCAGAAAGCGGCCTGTTTCTAATCCCAGGAGGCGGCGCCACAGGAGGCGCCTGGAAACCACTCGCTGCCTCGCTGGAAGCAACAGGAAGGCTCGTTGACAGAACCTGAGTGAGTAAGGAGAGGGCCTCCCTAAGCTCACTGCCCGTACTGGCCGGTTCGACAGGGGAACGAACCGGCCAAGTAGCTTCACCGCTGACCCTCTGAACCAGCGAAGGGTCACGATCCTCCAAAAGACCCGATATGGGACGATGGGCGGCAGCCGAAAACGTCTGAAGCCAGATGTGTATAGGGGTGTGACACACCCCGAGGATCAACATAGCAGGAACTCATGAGAGTCACCGCTGACCTCTGCAGGGCAGAAGGTCCAGGCTGCACAAAAGACGTTGGACCCCCAAAACTGGTCGTGTGGCCAGAATGAGGGACGGAAACGCCATGGAGTTCATAGTGTCCCACTAAGAACAACCGAATCCAATGACAACTGTGGTGCTCGACGGCGCAGAGACCACAGGAGAGGGTCCGGCCGGCAGCCACTTCCAACTTCGCCGTGTTGAAGTCAGGGAAGGCTGAGGCAGATACCCCCACGTCTACACAACCAGACACCGCAGCAGACCACTGCAGGTATAAAACTACTGTGCTCAATGGCTGAGAGGACACAGTATGGGGTTCAGTCGGCAGCCCCATTTGACTTCGCCGAGTGGAAGTCCTGGAAGGCTGAGGCCGAACCCCCACAACCATACTACAGATATCCCTGCAGACCCTGGCAGGGAGAAGCCGAGGCCAGCTAAAAATGGTGCCCAATGACATTGTAGACGAAACAGCAGTAGCAGCAGATACGACGGGAGCTGTTGGAACTGGCAGAAAAGCGGAGAGAGCCACCAAGCTCGGCCTCCAAAGGAGGAGTCACAACCCTAGTGACAGCCTCAGATGTCGACTGGAGAGGGCGCATAGTCCCGGAACCAGGCATCTCTACACCAGAAAACCAACAGCTCCCGCAGTATCCACCATGGTAAAACACTGCACATTCCCCACGGAAGGGGAATAACTCTCACCAGACATGGTCGAATCGGGAAGCCCCGAAACGAAAACGGTCCCCACCCCCCGCTGGTGCGGGAGGAGCTGCACATCCCCCACGGAGGAGGAGCAATTCTCATCAGACGTGGTCGAATCGGGCGACCCGAAACGAAAGCGTTCACCACCCCCCGCGGGAGCGGGAGGAGCTGCACATCCCCCACGGAGGGGGTCAAACTCACACCAGACGTGGTCGAGTCGGGCCCCCCCCCCCCCCCTGCAGGTGCGGGAGGAGCTGCACATCCCCCACGGAGGGGGAAACTCACATCAGACGTGGTCGAGTCGGGAGGCTCCCGAAACGACTGCATTCCACCACACCACCCGCGTGTGCGGACGAAACGCACCAATGGTGAGGGCAAAAGGAATTGCCCTAAAGGAACCGAACTGGAAAGAACAGAGGTGAGAGCAGTAGAAGAAAAAGGTGAACTCAACAGAAACAGAAAGTAGAAGAACACCCTCAACTACGAGAGAAGGTGGCAGAACCCAGACGGCCGACACCGACTCCAATAAATTTTTTTTTTTTTTTTTTTTATTATCAACCGAAAAAATTCATTGTCGAATTGCGATGACACGATGTCGCAAAACATTCGCGAAAACGGAATAGTAAATAATAAACAATGAGAATGTGGTTGAAAATATAAACGAGAATATATAAAACACAGTCCTGTTATTATACGATCATCAGATGCATAATTCCAGTCACAGGAAAACCATTATCCACGAGTTGAATTATCACTGTTTCATAATGCATATGGCGGAAACACATCCTGCTCGTGCCTCGGAAAGAAAAAGAATGACAAATTGATGCATTGCGCACTGTGACGGAAGTCAGGGATTTGTACTATGGAAGAGCGTCCCATACTGGGTGTGCGCCGATGGCGCTCGGCCCAGTTTTGGCTTATTTTTTTCGTGGTGTTTTTACACCACTTTTCTTTCCCAAATCTTGGGAAAGATTAAAATAGAGAGTATTTTATCCGAGTTAGGTTCTTCCACTGTAGTGCAAGCCTGTTGTAAACAATTGAGGTAGGTTGATAAGAAATCACTTAGTTTACAAACACAAGTTTAGCAACTAACAACTAAGTAGAAGGGGTTTCTTATAATATAACTAAACATGGTGCGTACCCAACACCGTTCGAAGATGGTCACTTACATGTAAGTTTTAGTATTCGACATCCAAATAACCAAAGTACATTGATTTTATACTGGCACATCACTGTCCTCTTTTGTTCCAGTATAGATTTTGTAGACACATGCAACAATTGTCCATCACTTATCAGTTCATAATGTCACTACTCTCAGAATAGAGTCCACATTTACACGCACGAGTAAAATATATCTGTATATGTAAGCACACAAGAAATGATGAAAATTTATTTACACATTGCCAGCTTTCATCCTGGCACCAAAACACAATATCTAGGCATGTCAACCTGCTCCCTGAGTAAACGAACTTCAACCTCTGGACTTCTAGACCCCAATTTGTTTCACCCATCTGGCTTCATATGACCTATTGGAGTTCAGGGATACTTCCAGCATCCACGAGTGCGCAGCGATCATGACCCTCAAACAAACCTGGGTAAAAAGTACAATTCAGTTATTCGTACTGCAAGTAATTTATTGTAAGAATAATTGGGTGTTCACTGGCATTGTCAGCATGTGGGCTATGTCATGCCACAACATATGCATAAAGTCAAGTTTGCCAATTGTTTATGTTTATGTTGTCCACTAACTGAAGGATTGCCATCTGGCGGCAATGGTTACTAGGTCCTATATATAGGTATGCGTGCACTAAGTGGAGGTAAAACAGATCTACCTCAGAAGACATGCGGACCCACTCTTTTTCTTCGAATCAGGTATGTCAGGAGACGAATATTTCCGAAACCGGTACTAACTTAAATGATAGTCTACAAAATGCATGGAGAATCTCCATAGGATCACAGCTTCCCTGTGGTCAGGTCGAGACTATCCATCCACTTCCTTCGCAGCACCCCGTGGAGCACCTCCTGTCGGAAAGGAAATGCGAAGGCCACTTGAGCTTGATATCAACTCAGCCGTTACCTTTGGCCAACACCTACCACTTAGAGTCTCTAGTCTCTATCTGAGGTTGTTTGTTCATAAGCTATGTGTGATAAATCAGAGCCGTCTGAGCTGATCGAATTGACTTGTTGGAGGCTCTGATGTATCTCCCATAGCAATCGGAAGACCATCGCCCAAGAGTTTTGATCATGTGGTCTTCAATTTTTACGCCAGGCGCAGAAGTAGCTGCCCCAATGCGAAAGGAATGCCCCGAGTAGAAAGTAGGGTTGTATCCGAGTCGACTAAAGATGGATTTCAGATGATTAATGAAGAATGATCTTGACATGGGCCCTCCATTATTAGTTATGAAAAGAGGACCATGGCTGCCAAACTGCAACGTAGTTTGCAAATACTTTTTTAGAAGCCTTACAGGGCACACTGGATGTGGAATGGCAAAGAGTTTCAAATCAACACCTTGTCTGAAAGGGTCGGTCTTTGATGACTTGAGTTTAACAATGCTCATTTGGTTGTCTGGAGAGAATTTGACATCGCAGGCCTCAAGGACGGAAACATGCACATCTAAGGATTCAGTTTGGGATGTGAATTCTCCACAGCGTAAAAAACCGAAAAAGGCCACAGAGCATGCAGTCTGTAGTAGCAGGTCAGTGAATGGTTCATAACTACCTCTGTTTAATAGAAGTCACAAATGCCATAGTAGCCCACGCATAGTGACAATCAGAAAACTGATGCATTATTTGTTATATAATAACAGAAAATAAAGCATGCTACTGCACACTACAAGGACACAGGAGGTTTGTTACAAATCATCGCAGTGATTTCTTATTTGAACAAGTAAATATTCTGTGTCTGTAAGACACATATGATGACCCTGAGTGTTCTACCATATACATTCTGCTTGATAACTGTAAGAGGAGTTAGCTGGACAAACCATGTACCATACAGGTGAAATTCTACAAAAGTTCCACAACCTGTTATTTAATGAAATAGAGAAGCAAATCAAAATCCTGATAATATGCACACCTTTGGAAAATGTACAAACATCCAGTGAAATGAAAAGGTCCCAACTTGAAATGTGTGAGAGGAGAAGCTGGACAATCCATGTACCACACTGGTGAAATTCTACAAAAAATTGACAAAGTTCAACAACCTGTAATTTTGTGAAATATTGAAGCAAATCAAAATCCTGACATTATGCACACCTCTGGTGTATATACAAACAAGAGGCCTGTCACGCCTAGAGAGCTCCGCTGAGGGCCACTGATCGCATGGGCATGTTTTCTAATACTAATATTGTTACAAACTTTAGCCGAAAAAAATATCAAAAATATCTTAAGATTTTCTTGATCCTGTGACCTGTGACCTTGACCCTGTGGATTTACAGACCACAGAATAATTGATGACACACCGTCTATTGATAATACATATTGTTATGAAGTTTGGTGGAAAAATATTCAGCGGTTTAGAAATTATGGCTCGGACAAATAAAATGTTGATGACGGATGGACGGACAGACAGATGGACGATGGACGACAGACGAATCAGTATAAGAAAAGCTCTGCTGACTTTGTCAGCGGAGCTAACAACCTGTGAAATAAAAAGGGCCTAGCTCGAAAAGTGTGAGAGGAGTTAGCCGGACAAACACGCACAATACAAATGAAATTCTACAAAAAATTGACAAAGTTCAACAATCTGAAATTTTGTGAAATATTGAAGCAAATCAAAATTCAGACAATATGCACACCTCTGGTATGTGTACAAACATCCTGTGAAATGAAAAGGTCTTAGCTTGAAATGTGTGAGAGGAGTTGACCAGACAAAGCATGTACCATGCAGGTGAAATTCTACCAAAAATTGACTAATTTCCATAACCTGTAATTTTGTGAAATATTGAAGCAAATCAAAATCCTAACACTATGCACACCTCTGGTGTATATACAAACATCCTGTGGAACAAGAGGCTTCATGGGGCCGGAGGCGCTCACCTGACATGGTAGACTAAATATCAACCCAGAGAAATTTTTTTTTTTATTAGGGTTTAACGACACATTAACAGCCAGGGTCATATCATGTCGATGACAGTTTTACGGGTGGAGGAAGCCGGAGTACCCGGAGAGAACCACCGAGCAACAACGAGCACTGTCAGCTCTCCAACATCGTAACTCTGAACTCTGCACCGCGGCACAGGCAGGGTTGATTGGTTGAAGACATGCGCACCATCGATGTGCAGTACACCTTAGTACACAGCGTCATCATGCCCCCATGTAGGCAATCGGGGTTAAGTGCCTTGCCGAGGGACACAACGTGGGACCACGAATCAGTCGCTGAAATGGTCACCCATCCAACTACTAACCCCGCTCGACGTTGCTTCGGTGATCTGACAAGAACCGGTTACCGCGATGTCACCGCGCCCCACCCAGAGAATTGATTTCAACAAGTCCCATCTGCTCCTCCTAAGAAAAGCTTATACCAAATGTCCAAAGATTCTGACCAGTGGATCTAAAAAAAAGATTTTTAAAGAATATTCCTCACATTGAACTAAGTTATAATTTGGGCTCCCACAGGGAGCCCATATATGAACCCAGGGACTTGGCTTTAACAAACTTGAATCTCACCCCCCCCCCCCCCTCCCCAAGGATGCTGCACACCAAATATCAAAACATTCTGACTGCTGGATCTGAAGATTTTAAAAAAAAATTCCTCATTTTGAACCAAGTTACAATTCAAGCTCCCACAGTGAGCCCAAACATGGACCTAGGGACAAACTTGAATCTTCTCCCCCCCCCCCCCCTTCCCCCAGGGACAAACTTGAATCTTCTCCCCGACCCCCCCCCCCCCCCCCACACCCCCCAAGGATGTTGCATAAAAAATCGCGACATCGACACCGTAGCTGCGACGGGTGGTGCAATCTCACAAAATTCTAAGTTCATCAAGGGCCATAACTCCAAGAAAAATATTTGGAACAACACATGCATTGAACAGTGGCTAGACATCAATAAGATAAACTTACATGCCATATATAAAGTCATTCCATCAAGTATTTCAAAAGTTATTGAGTTTTGAAACTCGTTGGTCACAGACAGACCAACCGACAGACAGACAGACTGACATTGCCACTTATAGAGCTGCTAGTCGCAGCTAAAAATATCAAAAGCATCCATCTGCTGAAACTGAAGAAGATTTTTAAAGAAAATTCCTCATTTTCAACTAAGTTGTCATTTGGGCTTCCTTACTGAGCCCAAATATGAACCAAGGGACTTGGCTTGAACAAACTTGATTCTCACCCCCCTAAGGTTGCTGCATGCCAAATATCAAAACATTCCGGCTGCTGAAACTGAAAAAGATTTTTAAAACAAGAGGCCCCAAGGGGCCTGAGGGCGCTCACCTGACATGGTAGCCTAAATATCAACCCAGAGAATTGATTTCAACAAGTTGCATCTGATCCTCCTAAGAAAAGCTTATACCAAATATCCAAAGATTCTGACCAGTGGATCTAAAAAAAAAATAGAAGATTTTTAAAGAAGATTCCTCATATTGAACTAAGTTATAATTCGGGCTCCCACAGTGAGTCCAAATATGGACCTAGGGACTTGGCTTGAACAAAGTTGAATCTCACTCCCTAAGCATGGTGCATACCAAATATCAAAAGATTCTGCCTGCTGGATCTTGAGAAGATTTTTAAAGAAAATTCCTCATTTTGAACTAAGTTACAATTCAAGCTCCCACAGTGAGCCCAGATATGGACCAAGGGACTTGGCTTGAACAAACTTGAATCTCACCCCCTAAGCATGGTGCATACCAAATATCAAAAGATTCTGCCTGCTGGATCTTGAAAAGAAGATTTTCAAAGAAATTTGCCTGAAATGCATTAACTTCGAATTCGGGCTTCTATAGTGAGCCCAAATATGAATCCAGGGGGCCAATTTGAACAAACTTGAATCAGATCCACCCCACAATGTTGCTTAACAAATAACAAAAGATTCTGCCTGCTGGATCTGGAGAAGAAGATTTTTAAAGAAATTTGCCTGAAATGCACTAAGTTCGAATTTGGGCTTCTATAGTGAGCCCAAATATGAATCCAGGGGGCCGATTTGAACAAACTTGAATCAGATCCACCCCACAATGTTGCATACCAAATATCCAAAGATTCTGCCTGCTGGATCTGGAGAAGAAGATTTTTTAAGAAATTTGCCTGAAATGCACTAAGTTCGAATTCGAGCTTCTATACTGAGCCCAAATATAAACCCAGGTGGCCGATTTGAACAAACTTGAATCAGATCCACCCCACAATGTTGCATGCCAAATATCAAAAGATTCTGCCTGCTCGATCTGAAGAAGATTTTTTAAGAAATTTGCCTGAAATGCACTAAGATCGAATTCGGGCTTTTATAGTGAGCCCAAATATGAATCCAGGGAGCCGATTTGAGCAAACTTGAATCAGATCCACCCCACAATGTTGCATACCAAATATCAAAAGATTCTGCCTGCTGGATCTGGAGAAGAAGATTTTTTAAGAAATTTGCCTGAAATGCACTAAGTTCGAAATCGGGCTCCTATACTGAGCCCAAATATGAACCCAGGGGGCCGATTTGAACAAACTTGAATCAGATCCACCCTACAATGTTGCATACCAAATATCAAAAGATTCTGCCTGCTGGATCTGGAGAAGAAGATTTTTTAATGTTTTTCCCATTGCCTACAGTGTTAAAAAGTGCTGACTCAGCACTTTTTCAAAGTCCCGAAACTGTACCCTATGATAAAACCGATGGCAATTTTTTTTTACCAATCCTTTCTGTTGGTCCCAAGGAAGCTGCACACCAAATAAAAATTCTCAGTGCCGTGCAGTTTTTGAGATATAGGCGTTTTAATTTTTTTCTATTTTTAGCTCCTGTGGTTCCCACGGGGCTACAGGAAAAAAAATTTCTGCATAAATTAGGTACTTATGACCCAATAAGCCCTCACATAAAATTTGGTTCAAATTGGCCTCTCGGTTTAAAAAATAGAAATTTGGGGTGGGGCCAAAATTTTTGCTCCTCCCATAACATCGCCAAGTATAGACCTACAAACTTCTCTTGAACAAACTTGAGTCTACACCTCAAAAGGAAGCTGCATACCAAATATCAAGTCTCTGCTATTGCTGGTTCTTGAGAAGAAGATTTTTTAAGAATTGGAGCATTTTTGCCCCACCCCTCTGCTCAATATGAGCCGAAACCTAATTTGCCCAAAAATCAAAATGCCGCTATATAACCCCTACTCACATGAAATTTCATTAACATGCAGCCAGTGGTTTGGAAGAAAAAGACCCAAACACCACCTTCACGACGGACGACGGACGAAAAGTGATCAGAAAAGCTCACCCTGACTTTCAGTCAGGTGAGCTAAAAACATTCCTCATATTGACGAAGTTATAATTCGGGATCCCACTGGGAGCCCAAATATGGACCCAGGGACTTGGCTTTAACAACCTTGAATGTTGCATACCAAATATCAAAAGATTCTGCCTGCTGGATCTGGAAAAGAAGATTTTTAAAGAAATTTGCCTGAAATGCACTAAGTTCGAATTTGAGCTTCTATAGTGAGCCCAAATATGAATCCAGGGTGCCGATTTGAACAAACCTGAATCAGATCCACCCCACAATGTTGCATACCAAATATCAAAAGATTCTGCCTGCTGGATCTGGAAAAGAAGATTTTTTAAGAAATTTGCCTGAAATGCACTAAGTTCGAATTCAGGCTCCTATACTGAGCCCAAATATAAACCCAGGGAGCCGATTTGAACAAACTTGAATCAGATCCACCCTACAATGTTGCATACCAAATATCAAAAGATTCTGCCTGCTGGATCTGGAGAAGAAGATTTTTTAATGTTTTTCCCATTGCCTACAGTGTTAAAAAGTGCCGACTCAGCACTTTTTCAAAGTCTCGAAACTGTATCCTATGATAAAACCAATGGCAATTTTTTTTGTTTGACCGTTCCTTTCTTTTGGTCCTAAGGAAGCTTCACACCAAATAAAAATTCTCAGTGCCGTGCAGTTTTGGAGATATGGGCATTTTAATTTTTTTCTATTTTTAGCTCCTGCGGTTCCCACGGGGCTACGGGGGGAAAAAAAATGGCATAAATTAGGTACTTATGACCCAATAAGCCCTCACATAAAATTTGGCTCAAATCAGCCTCTCAGTTTGGAAAATAGAAATTTCGGTCGGGGCCAAAAATTTTGCCCCTCCCATAATGACGCCAAATATAGCCCATCAAACTTCTCTTGAACAAATCTGAGTCTACACCTTAAAAGGAAGCTGCAGACCGTATATCAAGTCTCTGCTACTGCTGGTTCATGAGAAGAAGATTTTCCAAGATTTTGGTGCCCCTTGGGGGCATGGCACCACCCAGGAGGAGGGGCAACTTCATTTGAACAATTTGGCATTAGGTAATAAACATTTACCCAACATTTAAATAAAATTGGGCTACTGGTTTTGAAGGAGAAGTCGATAATGTAAAGTTAACGCCGGACAACGACAGACAGAATGTGATCAGTTAAGCTCCCACTGAGCTTCGCTCAGGTGAGCTAATAAAAAAAAGTCCTAGCTTGAAAAGTGTGAGAGGAGTTAACTGGACAACAATGTACCCCAGGATACCGATGGACAGATGGATGGACAGGGGTAAAACAATATGCTCCCCACTATTCATCGTGGGAGCATACAAAAATGTTTTTATCATGAGTTTGTAAAATTGTCGCCTTGGAAATATAAATTTTATAAATTTCCTTTCTTATTATACCTACCGCAATTGTTTACTACAGGCTTGCACTACTGTGGAAGAACCTAACTCGGATAAAATACTCTCTATTTTAATCTTTCCCAAGACATGTGGGAAAGAAAAGTGGTGTAATAACACCACGAAAAAATAAGCCAAAACTGGGTTGAGCGCCATCGGCACACACCCAGTATGGGACCCTCTTCCATAGTACAAATCCACGACTTCTGTAAACCAATGCGCAGTGCATCATAAATTCATCATTCTTTTGATTCCGACAACACAGGAGTTATGTGATCAGCGGGGAGGAACGATTCTTACCCGAAGAAGAAGACGGGAGGGCCTCCATGTAAACAATTGCGGTAGGTATAATAAGAAAGGAAATTTACTATAAAATTTATATTTCTTATCAACCTACCTTGCAATTGTTTACTACAGGCTGAATAGACAATAGGATGGAGGGAATCACATAACCAACCCACACATAACTCAATAGCACTGGAACCATGGACAGAGGAAGAGATCCCTAGGCTTATCAAACCATAGCATCACAAACATTAGTAAAAGACAATGAAAGATGAGGCATATGGTGAAGTGCGACGCACAGACAGAAAAGGGCAGTAATAGCACAAAGCTGGAACTGACCCTGAAAAAGGCTGAATGGCTGGGATAGACAACAGCCTGGGCCGAAGAAAGAGGGCCCCTAGGACAAAGGTCCTCTGTCGGCTCCTGCAACTGTCGCAGATAAAAGGAGAATGTAGCATTTCTCCAGTAGGCTGCCAGTATAACATCCGTCATCCGACAACATGACAGAGTTATTAAAAGAGGAAGACAGTACACACACCTCGTGGCAGAAAAAACAATTGGTAATACAATCACCAGTAGTTAGATGAGCGGAAGCTGCACGAATAGCAAGACAAAACCATCGAGAAATGGATGCAGGAGAGATCTGGCATGTGAGAGAATGCATATCCATCCAGGATAAAGGCGCAAACGCCCCCACCCCAAGCAGAGCAGCGCCCAAGAAAATGACCATCTTGGAGTAAAGTCCTAGGCCTTTTCAAGGAAAAGAGCTGAACAAGCTTGGAGAGGCAAGGATGAGTGTCGAAACAATGCGGTACCACATATGAAAAAGGTCTCCGAAGCATGGACTTGTACCCATTGTTGGAGACCCCCAGAAACAAACATATACCAGAAACTCCGCAAGCGGTGTGATCGAAGGAGTGACAGAAGCAACAGAGTGATCGCACACCATCGAGAGGCTAAACCAGTGGACTGAGTGCCTCCTGGAAGAAGAAAAGCAACTCCACTGCTTGTCTCAACAAGAGGCCCCACGTGGCCTTAATCGCTCACCTGACAAAGTGACTCTAAGAAGTATTTTAGGTCACCTTCACCATGTCATGCCTCATCAACATTAACTGGTTGAGTGATAGATTTTGTTTGAAGTTCAACATTTGTTACCTAAAATTAGTTTTATTTAAAATCATTGGTGTGTGGCCAATCTCCAATGATTTTTAATAAAGCAAATTTATCTCTGCAGACAAACTGGTTTAGCATGAAGCACAAACAAGGAATGTGAAGAGATAGCCTTGGACATCTCTCCCCAACTGTGGATATCTTCCATGTGCTACATGTATATATTTGCATGCAAGAAAACAAAAATTTTCACAAATTTTATTTTTTTTTATCATCATTGGAACAAGCTCAAACAGCTTATTCCAATAGGGGTATGGGAAGATCAGGTATATTTTTGAGACAGAAATGTGAATATATAAATAATGGTGTTTTTTTGTGAATGATGCTGGAGAATTTTGCGTAAAGATATGGTAAATGGTTTGTTCTAGATACAGAATGATGCAAAAGTATTTAAATTTGATTAGGCAAGTTGTTCCTATAATGCATTTAAAAATTGAAGTAACTGTTTTTTTGCTGACGAACTTTTAGATGTGTGTGTCTGTGTTTGTGTGTGTGTGTGTGTGTTTGTGTGTGTGTGTTTGTGGGGGGGGGGGGGGGGGGGTAAGAGTGTTCTTGCAAACAAAATTCCTGAATAAATGGAAAATTTTATTTTTTGTGTGAAAGACATAGTGCGTGAATGTTGATTGGAACAAGCTTAGAGAGCTCATTTTAATGTGAAGTCATAAAGCTGTGTTTTACGTACGAAATTCTGGAATAACTAAAAAATTTGCTTTTTTGACTCAAAAAGCATGGTGTGCGACCTCTCATTGGAATGAGCTCAAAAAGCTCATTCCAATGGGGTATTTACAAGCGATAAATACATGTATGTTTAAGAGACAAAAATTAAAATTTGAATAGCGATTTTTGCGAAGAATGCTGACAAGTTTTGGCAGTTATGCTGGTAAAAAGGTAAGATATGCAAAGTGGTTGTTTTTTAGAGGCGACATTTAATTAAGGGGAATTAACCCTTGATTACTGAGGTAACTTCTAAAAGTACTGAAATTTCATGAAGCAATGTGAATAACAGACAACAGTTGCCTAAAAATTTCATGAATAACTAAAATTTTCATTCCTTTGTCTCGAAAACATGGCATATGACCTTTGTTGGAATGAGCTGAATGCGTGTGTTCCAATGAGGGGTCATAAAATTTGAACGAAGATTTGTGTGAATAATGCATTAGTACTGCTAGATTTGGGTAAACGGTTCACCCTGGATACCACCCCTTCTATAGTAGATCTTTTCTGCAAATTTTGTCTAAGATTCTATCAACTTTACAAATAAATACGTTCATGAATCACAATCAGATCCACCCTACAATGTTGCATACCAAATATCAAAAGATTCTGCCTGCTGGATCTGGAGAAGAAGATTTTTTAAGAAATATGCCTGAAACGCACTAAGTTAAAATTTGGGCTCCTATACGGAGCCCAAATATAAACCCAGGGGGCCGATTTGAACAAACTTGAATCAGATCCACCCCACAATGTTGCTTACCAAATATGAAAAGATTCTGAAGCTGGATCTGGAGAAGAAGATTTTTTAAGAAATTTGCCTGAAATGCACTAAGTTTGAATTCAAGCTTCTATAGTGAGCCCAAATATGAAACTAGGAAGCCGATTTGAACAAACTTGAATCAGATCCACCCCACAATGTTGCATACCAAATATCAAAAGATTCTGCCTGCTGGATCTGGAGAAGAAGATTTTTTAATAAATTTGCCCGAAATGCACTAAGTGCGAATTCGGGCTTCTATATTAAGCCCAAATATGAATCCAGGGGGCCGATTTGAACAAACTTGAATCAGATCCACCCCGCAATGTTGCATACCAAATATCAAAAGATTCTGCCTGCTGGATCTGGAGAAGAAGATTTTTGAAGAAATTTGCCTGAAATGCACTAAGTGCGAATTCGGGCTTCTATATTAAGCCCAAATATGAATCCAGGGGGCCGATTTGAACAAACTTGAATCAGATCCACCCCGCAATGTTGCATACCAAATATCAAAAGATTCTGCCTGCTGGATCTGGAGAAGAAGATTTTTGAAGAAATTTGCCCGAAATGCACTAAGTTTGAATTCGAGCTTCTATAGTGAGCCCAAATATGAATCCAGGTGGCTGATTTGAACAAACTTGAATCAGATCCACCCCGCAATGTTGCATACCAAATATCAAAAGATTCTGCCTGCTGGATCTGGAGAAGATGATTTTTTAAGAAATTTGCCTGAAATGCACTAAGTTCGAATTCGAGCTTCTATAGTGAGCCCAAATATGAATCTAGGAAGCCGATTTGAACAAACTTGAATCAGATCCACCCCACAATGTTGCATACCAAATATCAAAAGATTCTGCCTGCTGGATCTGGAGAAGAAGATTTTTTAATAAATTTGCTTGAAATGCACTAAGTTCAAATTTGGGCTCCAATACTGAGCCCAAATATGAATCCAGGGGGCCGATTTGAACAAACTTGAATCAGATCCACCCCACAATGTTGCTTACCAAATATGAAAAGATTCTGCCTGCTGGATCTGGAGAAGAAGATTTTTTAAGAAATTTGCATGAAATGCACTAAGTTCAAATTCGAGCTTCTATAGTGAGCCCAAATATGAATCTAGGAAGCCGATTTGAACAAACTTGAATCAGATCCACCCCACAATGTTGCATACCAAATATCAAAAGATTCTGCCTTCTGGATCTGGAGAAGAAGATTTTTTAAGAAATTTGCCTAAATGCACTAAGTTCGAAATCGGGCTCCTATACTGAGCCCAAATATGAACCCAGGGGGCCGATTTGAACAAACTTGAATCAGATCCACCCTACAATGTTGCATACCAAATATCAAAAGATTCTGCCTGCTGGATCTGGAGAAGAAGATTTTTTAAGAAATTTGCCTGAAATGCACTAAGTTCGAAATCGGGCTCCTATACTGAGCCCAAATATTAACCCAGGGGGCCGATTTGAACAATCTTGAATCAGATCCACCCCACAATGTTGCTTACCAAATATGAAAAGATTCTGCCTGCTGGATCTGGAGAAGAAGATTTTTTAAGAAATTTGCCTGAAATGCACTAAGTTCGAATTCGGGCTTCTATAGTAAGCCCAAATATGTATCCAGGGGGCCGATTTGAACAAACTTGAATCAGATCTACCCCGCAACATTGCATACCAAATATCAAAAGATTCTGCCTGCTGGATCTGGAGAAGAAGATTTTTGAAGAAATTTGCCTGAAATGCACTAAATTCGAATTCGAGCTCCTATAGTGAGCCCAAATATGAATCTAGGGAGCCGATTTGAACAAACTTGAATCAGATCCACCCTACAATGTTGCATACCAAATATCAAAAGATTCTGCCTGCTGGATCTGGAGAAGAAGATTTTCAAAGAAATTTGCCTGAAATGCAGTAAGTTCAAATTTGGGCTCCTATACTGAACCCAAATATAAACCCAGGGGGCCGATTTGAACAAACTTGAATCAGATCCACCCCACAATGTTGCATACCAAATATCAAAAGATTCTGCCTGCTGGATCTGGAGAAGAAGATTTTTTAAGAAATTTGCCTGAAATGCACTAAGTTCGAAATCGGGCTTCTATACTGAGCCCAAATATGAACCCAGGGGGCCGATTTGAACAAACTTGAATCAGATCCACCCTACAATGTTGCATACCAAATATCAAAAGATTCTGCCTGCTGGATCTGGAGAAGAAGATTTTTTAATGTTTTTCCCATTGCCTACAGTGTTAAAAAGTGCTGACTCAGCACTTTTTCAAAGTCCCGAAACTGTACCCTATGATAAAACCGATGGCAATTTTTTTTTACCAATCCTTTCTGTTGGTCCTAAGGAAGCTGCACACCAAATAAAAATTCTCAGTGCCGTGCAGTTTTGGAGATATGGGCGTTTTAAATTTTTTCTATTTTTAGCTCCTGTGGTTCCCACGGGGCTGCGGGAAAATTTTTTTTTGCATAAATCAAGTACTCATGACCCAATAAGCCCTCACATAAAATTTGGTTCAAATCAGCCTCTCGGTTTGGAAAATAGAAATTTTGGGCGGGGCAAAAAATTTTGCCCCTCTCATAACAACGTCAAGTATAGCCCCACAAACTTCTCTTGAACAAATCTGAGTCTACACCTCAAAAGGAAGCTGCACACCAAATATCAAGTCTCTGCTACTGCTGGTTCATGAGAAGAAGATTTACAAAGATTTTGGTGCCCCTTGGGGGTGTGGCACCACCCAGGAGGAGGGGCAACTTCATTTGAACAAATCTGAATTGGCATTAGGTAATAAACATTTAGCCAACATTTGAATAAAATTGGGCTAGTGGTTTAGGAGGAGAAGTCGATAATGTAAAGTTAACGCTGGACGGACGACGACGGACGCCGGACGCCGGACGACGGACAGAAAGTGATTAGTTAAGCTCCCCTTGAGCTTCGCTCAGGTGAGCTAAAAAACCACTACGGAGGAGACAGGACCCGATAAAACACATGTGCGAAGGCACAATGAAGTCGGGTCAACTTGAAACCTCCTCGGGTGACTTTGGCAAAGAAAGTCGCGACGTAGAGGGAGACATGCCGGAACCGCCGCTAACAGAGAGCGGAGCAGATTGATCCACACCCACCGAGGTGACAGGGGTGTGATCGAAAGGATTCGACGACTGCAGGTTCATATCTGGGTGAGAACCTGAGGCAGAATCGGAACTGGCAGGAAGGCGCAGCCGACAAGACCATCCCAAAGGAGGGCCAGAGCGTCCATGGCGAAAGCCAGAGCATCTGGACACGGGGACACGAAAGTGTCCATCTGATGGTTCCAACGAGTCGCAAAGAGATCGATGGAACACCGCCATGTGGAACATCCACTCAGTGAAAAAGAACCTGCCCCGTCGGAACAAGGAGTCGGCTAGGACGTTCAGACGACCGGAAATGTGACGAACAACCACCCCGGCGTTGACATCCTGAGCGAGCAGTAGAAGATCCCAAGCCAATCGTACACTGGAACCGAGTGCATGCCGCCCTGGTTCCGAATGTAAGCAACCACTGTCAAATGGTCGAACAACAGAAGGACCTGACAATTCGACAGGTGAGGGATCCACTTCCTGAAGCTCAGAAGAAGAGCAAGAAGGTCCTTCTGGTTGATGTGTAGAGATGCCCGATCCTGGTCCCACATTCCGTGAAGGAAAAGACCTAGAGGATCCAACGTCGCACCCCATCCGAGATCGCTGACATCTGCCTTCAGAAAGCGATCGGACGTGGGTAAGTCCAACGGGACACCCTGCGTGATCCACTGAACAGTCGCCCAGTGGAGAAGGTGAGGATAAGAGATTCTGGAACTGAAGCACCAGATCCAGAGCATCGACATTCGGCCTCCACCGACTGAGCAGAAAGTGTTGGAGAGGTCTGACAGGTAGCCGACCTAGAGGAATGAGATCCGTCACCAAACCGCACAGACCGAGCAGCCAGAGAAACCCCGTGCTGTCGCAGATGTGGACTGGGAAGAGAGTCAGAGCAAAAGCGGAGAGAATCACAGCCCTGGCCTGGCGAACCGCCACCGTATTGAACTGAGTGCGGAAGGCCATCCCCCAGATGACAAAACGACTGAGAAGAGACCAGATCCGACTTCTCCTCGTTGACTCTGAATCCTAGCGACGTGAGCAAGCTCAACAGAGTGCCGACATCCAACTCCAGTAAGGCAGCATTGGAATGCCTCTGGAGGGTATCGACTAGATATGCCGAAGTAGTCACCCTGGACTGTGTGCGATGGAAGAAGCGGTGGCAGAAGGATCAGTCCCTTCGAACTAGTTCCAAAATAGCCGTGTCACAGACATGCGTGTGAGTAAGATGCATGAGCACCTTGGACAGCACACGCAAAGGAGTCTGTACATCATCAAACCTATCTGGAGGCAGATACGACGTGATCGGAGAGAGAAAGCATACCCAGCATTTCTCTCGATAAGCCCAACATGGACTCCAGAGTCGTCATAGGAATGATGGCCGACTTGGGCTTGGAAAGCCCAAGGGAATTGGAGTCTGATCCAAAACCGTCAAAGTCTGGCAGACTGACGGATTGGCGAAATCATAGAAACGATAACGCACTGGAGGCAAAAAGGTGTCAACCCTGGTGCAGAACGGAGCCTTCATAGCCTTGGAACTCAGAGTCCAATGCTGAAAATGCTTCAACCACCTGTACTGACTGGCACGGTTGAAGATGCCCAGAAGCAGGTTGCTCCACAGGCTATAGGCGCGCAACATATGATCGCGGCCTGGCTGACACTGTCGGGTGGTTTGATGGTTTGAGATCCAGAAGGAACCCAAACACAAAGTCAAGAGCTGCCCCCAAGTCAGAAGACTGCTGGCTCTCGACATCAAGGATGTCTGACTCCTCCCCGGAGTCGGGAGACACATAGCCCATCGTGGGGAAAACCAGCCAACGTCTGCCATGGTGTAGGCACCAGGGGGATCAGAAAGCGGCCTGTTTCCAATCCCGGGAGGCGGAGCCATAGGGGGTGCCTGGAAACCACTCGCTGCTTCGATGGAAGCAATGGGAAGGCTCTTGGACAGAACCTGAGCGAGTAAGGAGAGGGCCTCCCCAAGCTCACTGCCCGTACCAGCCGGTTTGACATGGGAATGAACCAGTAAAGTGGCTTCACACCTGACCCTCTTAACCAGCGAAGGGTCACGATCCTCCAATACACTCGAAGCGGGGCGCGGGCAGCAGCCAAAACATCTGAGGGCAGACGTGTATAGGGGTATGACACACCCCGAGGATCAACATAGCGGGAACTCAGGAGAATTGCCGCAGACCTCTGTGGGGCAGAAGGTCCAGGCTGCACAGAAGGCACTGGTCCCGCAAAACTGGCCGTGTGACCAGAATGAGAGGACGGAAAACGCCAATGACAAAACTGTGGTACTTGACGGCGCAGAGAAACAGTAGAGGGTCCGGCCGGCGGTCACTTCCAACTTCGCGGAGTTAAAGTCAGGGAAGGCTGAGGCCGATACCCCCACGTCTACACTCCCAGACAGCGCAGCAGACCACTGCAGGTATAAAACTACTGTGCTCAACGGCTGAGAGGACACAGTAGGGGGTTCAGTTGGCAGCCACTTCCGACTTCGCCGAGTTGAAGTCGGGGAAGGCTGAGGCCGATACCCCACAACCACACTACAGACATCCCTGCAGACCCTTGCAGGGATAAGTCGAGGCCGGCTAAAAACTGTGCCCAATGACGTTGCAGACGGAATAGCAGTAGCAGCAGATACGACGGGAGCTGTTGGAATTGGCGGAAAAGCGGAGAGAGCCACCTAGCTCGGCCTCCAAAGGAGAAGTCACAACCCTAGTGACAGCCTCAGCTGTCGACTGGAGAGGGCGCATAGTCCCGGAACCAGGCATCTCTCCACCAGAAATCCAACAGCTCCCGCAGTATCCACCACGGTAAAAAAACTGCACATTCCCCACGGAAGGGGAATAACTCGCCAGACATGGTCGAGTCGAGTGCGGGAGGAGCTGCAAATCCCCCATGGAGGGGGTATAACTCACACCAGACGTGGTCGAGTTGGGAGGCTCCCGAAACGACAGCGTTCCACACCACCCCCGGGTGTGAAAGAAACGGCCACGAGAATGCACCAAGGCGAGGGCAAATGGAACTTCCCTAAAGGAACCAAACTGGAAATAACAGAGGTGAGAGCAGTAGAAGAAAAAGGTGAACTCAACAGAAACAGAAAGTAGAAGAACACCCTCAACTACGAGAGAAGGTGGCAGAAAAAACTGGTGGGTACACGACAGAACCCAGACAGTCGACAGGGACCTAAAAAACAGAAATTCAGCCCTCAATAGAGTGAAGAAATCCTGTCCAGACAGTCCCTGATTGACACCTAACTCCAATAACAATTAAATTTATCAATCAAAAAATTCATCGTCGAAACGCGTTGACACGATGTCAAAAACAAAACATTCGCGAAAACGGAATAGTAAATAATATACAATGAGAATGTGGTTGAAAATATTAACGAGAATATATAAAACACAGTCCTGTTATTATACGATCTTCAGATCCATAATCCAGTCACAGGAAACCCATTATCGACGAGTTGAATTATCACTGTTGCGGAGCAAAATGGCACACATCCACCACGTGTGCGGATAATCAAAAGAATGATGAATTTATGACGCACTGTGCATTGGTTTACGGAAGTCGTGGATTTGTACTACGGAAGAGTGTCCCATACTGGGTGTGACCGATGGTGCTCGACCCAGTTTTGGCTTATTTTTTCGTGGTGGTTTTACACCACTTTTCTTTCCCAAATCTCTTGGGAAAGATTAAAATAGAGAGTATTTTATCCGAGTTAGGTTCTTCCACTGTAGTGCAAGACTGTAGTAAACAATTGCAAGGTAGGTTGATAAGAAATCTGTGTATGACAGTGATGACATGTCATCTTTGATTGAGACTCCCACGATATGGATTTTAAAAAGTGGCGAGTCACAAATGATGATGAAACTATGATGGTACAGTGGAGCCCACTTAATTGGATATCTCTTAACTGAATAACCATGTTAATCGAATATAATTTCCCAACAAAAAAAGATTTACCATACCTCCAGTATAAATGTTACCTGTTAATTGAATAGAGGTTATAAAGTAAACTGCTGTTAATTGAATAAAAAATCTGCAACCTATCGAGAAATTACCCTGACTCTCCCTAATTTTCCTTTGTTTGTAGACCTATTTGGACTCACTACAACCAACACAGGCATTTAATCTATTATATCTTGTTTGACAGAGCTCATGGAGCTCTGTCAAACAATATATAATGGAATAAATGCTAAGTTCATCTCTAGAATACAGGAAAGTGACACAATCCTGTTAATTGAATACTCCTGTTAATTCAATAATTTTCATTGGCTATTCAATTAACACTTTTCCACTGTACTGAGGATCTATTTGTGGTAGTCATATCATAAGAGAAGTTTAGGCTGTTTATTGAGTTGTTTTACTCTCAAGAGCCTGGCTTATTCAGGGCTTGCCTTAAGTAAAATGGTCGGAGCCTAAAAAAAGTCCCCCAGATGTTGAGGGCGGGGTCTGAAAAAAATCCCCTAGATATTGAGGTCGGGGCCTTTTGGGGTAATTTTATGTTGTTACATTCTTTCCAATGGCGACCTTAGTTGATTACTTTTACTTAGAAAAAAAAATCCTGGGAACGAAACGACTTGGACCCATCATGTGGGTGCTGGACGTTTCGTACATAGACATTTTGAATTTTTTGTTGATAAAATTTTAGGATGTTTCGTACATACTGTGGGGTGTGTATTTTCGATCCAAGGGTTGTCTCAAAGAAAAAAAATGAAAAAAAAACCATTTCAGATTACCGTTTAAATAATTTCAATCCATGAAAATTCCCAACAGCTTTGGATATTTCAGAAATGGAACGCCCCCACCTCTCCATTTAGACACAGGTACACATTTTATTTTATTTCGTACATTTATTTTGACGGCAGTTTCTGTGTCTCGTGTTGCATTTATTCAGATGTTAGGATCGGATGTACCCATTCATAGTATTGTGGGATTGAAGGGAATTCCCCCATTAGTTGACAAGCGTGCTTTCGAAGTCTCGTAGATGTGTTTGTTTTTTTTTTTGTTTAATCTTGGGATTTTCTCAGTTTTCATGCGGATTTAGGTGGATGTTAATTCGAATCAGACAAAAACAGTTTGTATTATTATTTTATCTGTTATTTGCTGCTTCTTCTATTGTAATCACACTTGCGTGAATGAGACGTGAATGGAAAAATTAATCTCGCAAAATTCCATTGCCCAAACCTACCAACACTGAGATTTCAGGAACAAAGACAGAAAAAAAAGTCGGGGCCGAAAAAAAGCCCCGAGAAGGGGCCTCTTGGGGCCAGGGCCAATCGGCCCCGACTCAAGGCAAGCCCTGCTTATTGTTCTGAATTAACACCTCATCATAGCCTGTACACATCCAGTGACTTAGCAGTGATTTCTAGTCAAGTCTTGGCTGCCTGTTAAGGCAGCCAAGACTTGACAAGATACACCTGTCTAGGTTTTTTCTCTACTGTCAGCAGGACCACCTCATGATGGCATGTTAAGGGCACCTGTTGTGTGAGGTCATAAAATCAGAAATAGGCCTTTAAGGCTTAAATGATTTAGAATGATATTTTCCTTTTCATTGTTTTTAAAGGAAAAGTGAACTGAAAAACTATTTTGCGTTTAATAAGCTGTGTCTAAAAACATTCTCATATGACACTTTTGTAAGTACAAATGCTTTTCATCAAATTAATAAACATTCAATTGCAATTGTGTCTCACTGGATTCTGCCATTGAGACATTCTCTGTTTCTATGATGTAATATTGTTTCTCTTTTCTTTATATAACGACAAAAAACTATCTCTTAAACAAGTATTCTTGTTCACTAAACTATCTCAAATTCAACTGAAAGTAAGAAATTTGTTAAATGCTGTGCACAAATGGGAAAATATATATAGGGCATGCTCTGATGATAAAGATGGAATATTTCATCAGTCATGACTTGAGCCATCACAGTTGGAACAAATCAGGTTTAGATCTACACCCCCACCCCAATTGGTCATCTCCACAACACCCCTAGACTGTGATCTTACTAGATGACTGGATAAGGTAAGCAACGAGTGAATTTTAGTACATGTACCCAAAAGGTTCCAAATAGCCGGGAAAACGTCTTCTGAAAGTAATTTGCACAAAAAGTCATCCCTGATTAGGCAGATCATTTCTGAAAGAAGCTGACAAATTGTATCAGTTTGTTTGAGAAGAATATTATCTCTCATCTGTCAGAAATTGGGAAGGCATAAAATCTTATCTGTAAAACTATATGTGAACAATAATGTAATTAGAGGATTAAATCGGATTTAACCATTCTCAAAACAGACGTATCAGACCAACCACAAGTAAGATATGGAACTATTGTCTTTGTTTTTCAGCGGGAAAATTCAACATACCCTTACCCCCTCCTCAGTGCCAACTGTGAAGGCCACAAACAAATGTGATGCAAGTCTGGTGACGATTGGACCTTCATGTGGGAGGAGATATTAAACAAACACACAATGTCACATTTGGGAGATTTCCATGTATTTTCATTATTTTACGGCAGGGACATGAAATCTAGCCCCTTGGTTGCAATTACGAGGTCAACATACACCAAGTTTGATAAGATGCGGAACTATTGTCTTTGTTTTTCAGCGGGAAAATTCAACATACCCTTACCCCCTCCTCAGTGCCAACTGTGAAGGCCACAAACAAATGTGATGCAAGTCTGGTGACGATTGGACCTTCATGTGGGAGGAGATATTAAACAAACACACAATGTCACATTTGGGAGATTTCCATGTATTTTCATTATTTTACGGCAGGGACATGAAATCTAGCCCCTTGGTTGCAATTACGAGGTCAACATACACCAAGTTTGATTGGATCATCCTGTGGGGGAAGAAGTCAAACTTTGAGAGTGGGGGTATAATAAATGCTCCATAGACTACAACAGAACTGGAATATTACAAAATTGCTTTAAATTGAATACTGTTAATTGAATATTTTTTACTTGCAAACTGGCTATAAAATTAACATGTTCCACTGCATATGCCATTAACATGGTGTATCTCTCAAATAAGTGACATTCACATTACTTAGCAATTCTTACCAAACATGGCTAGCAGATGACACCAGTACCAAAAAACCTTTGAAAACATGCAACTAAAATTATCACATTTTATCTTAAAAAACCCCCATAGCTTATGACCTCTCAACGAGGGGATTTGTATATAGAATAAAATAGGTACTAAGGCTAGTAATCTGATTTAAACCACAAGTAGGATAAGGGTTTTAACAACTCGACAAGTCCAGTGGTTAAAACCCTTATCCCACTCGTGGTTTAAATCGGATCACCAACTCTAGTACCTATTTGTATTATTTATACCATGGTCTTCATAAATAACGAAACGAACGAAACCATCGCGAAGTGTGAATGTATCAAAGTTAGCAAATTGTGCCATTTCAAAGGTCAAGTTGGATGAACTTCCTACTATAGGTGTATATTTTTTTTAACCGCATCAGACGCTTTACACCAGTAGTGTGGTTAAAAGCTAAAATTTAACATACGAGCGTTTCACAGGTAGTAACATAGGCAAGCATGGTATAATACCTAGTTTTTCAATGGAAAAATAGAAAGAATACTGAAATATGAACAGTGATTTTTGTTGACACTTTCATGTCAACCTCCAAACTTACCCCAAAAATGCCCCCCCACCCTAACCCCCAAACTGCATATTTTCCCTGCACACAACAGAAATTACCCAAGACAGACTGAGAGTGCATATAAGATGTTAGGCATTATTAGCTCACCAAGTAGTCCACATAATTACTGAATTATTGGCATGTTGCATGCCAAGTAGTTCTGGAAGGGTTTGAAAAGGTTAATAACACTGGCCAGTTTTGGATGTTATGTTAGGTAAAGGGTTGACCGTTTCAGTGGTTAATAAATCAGGGCTTATATTTCGTCTAAATTTGTGAGAATCCATTTGGATTCTCATGAAAATGGTTGCGAGAATCCATACCTATTATGAGTGTCCCAGGATCCCATGACGCCACCATGGTTGAACCACTGTTGTATACTGATAACACATGTTAACCTTTTACCCAACACACCACACCTTTTTAATTTTTAAAACTAAATTTGATAATTTTTAAACAATGAATAATAAATAAATGATAAAATAATTAAATGAACAATATTTACCAATAAAATCTTACAAATATGGCTGGCGTTGGAACCAGCTCAATGAGGCGATTCCAATGACAGCCATATTTGTGCAATTTTATTGTCAAAGTGTCAGGATATTTCAGGTCATGTTAGCCTTCTATTGGTTAATTTGTTTCCCCTGTGGTAGATAAAGGGTTAAATTGACTCAATTCTTTTCATGCTAATCCCAGCAGAGGTGCAGCGAGAATCTACATTGATTCTCGCCGGTTTTATTGCGCGAATCTTTGTGCGAATCGATTCTCGTTGAAATATAAGCCCTGTAAATTTAGAATGGCTTACAACCTACAAATGCATTTCCTGTATGGCCTAAAAGAATTAAAATTCTGTTTCTCAGGCCCTCCCACATGGTCCTTTTGGCTGCCGCATGCTCTCTTTTTATAACCAATGTAAAGTTGAAAAAAATAAAAATTAAATGGATTATGTCTGATATTTTACCCAAGTTAAAAAAATTGATAAATTTGTCCCTTGACAGCAAGAAGGTTTTGCAATGCTTTAGCATTGCGGAGCCTTCTTGCTCTCAAGGGATGAAATGCACCACCATTCATGCTATTCCGTATTATGAGGCCTAAAACCTAAACCAATAACATGAACTTTCGATGGCAAAGAAATAATTACAGAAATAAAATAAAAAAAACGCTCGCCCGCATGCAATTTTATGAATAATGGCCTGAGAAACAGAAGATTTACTTTGTGAGGCCTATCATATGATGTATTAATATTTATTTTGATTATGAAATGGATTTTGTTGAAAATATTCCACCTTTCCAGGAAGGTACCAACAAATGTTCTCCAAAATGTATAGGAAACTATTTTTATTTACAGCAACAAAGACAAATTTATTTATTCATTGGTGTTTTACACCATATCAGCAGCCAGGGTTATATTATGGCAAGAAACCTAGACTTGTTCAAAGAGAAATAAAAACAAACAAAAATTTGTTCCAGGAAAAATCGTAAAGTTGGGGATTAGTACTCACATGCTGATTTTAAACACTTTTGCCAAATTTCAAAACAAGGATAGCCTAGTAGCTTCACAGAGTTTTCTAATCTATTCTTGGTTGCCTGAAACACAGCCCAAACATTACCAGTATCTACTACCATAAAATATTGATACAGTAGAGCCCACTTAATTGGCTATCTCTTAATTGTATATCCCTGTTAATCAAATATAATTTTCAAACACAAAACCATTTACCATACCTTCAGTACAAATTTGATCTGTTAATTGCATATGGGTTGTAGAGTAAACTCCTGTTAATTGTATATAAATTTTTGTAATATGTCGAAAAAATTAATGTGACACGCACCAAATTCCCCTTATTTATCAACCTTTTTAGCCTCACTACATCCAATACAGACATTTATTCTATTATATCTTGTTTGACAGAGCTCTATGAGCTCTGTCAAACAAGATATAATAGAATAAATGCTCAGCTTACCTCTAGAACACAGAAAACTGACCAAATCCCTGTTAATTGTATACTCCTGTTAAATGAATAATTTTCACTGGCAAAATGGATATTCAATTAAGAAAATTCTACTGTAGTACCTTGGAAGTTTCCCCATATTTGCTTCATTTTAGATTTATTAATATAACAAGAAGTAGAATTTAACTTTAAAAACTTGTATAAACTATATGCTAATGCACTTGATAATTGATAATTGATTTTCTAGAGTGTAAAACCACAAATAGTGCTCTAAAACGCTTGACAGAAATAAATACACTTTTCTGAAATGAAGAGTCACATCTGCTTTGGAGAGGTTTAGGAGAATACTTCAGTAAACAGGAAAGTTTTAAGATTTCTTTTGAAGACATTGAGAGTTTCCGAAGTTCTGACACTAATTGGCAGGGAATTTATATAGTGAGGAGCTCTTGCAGGTAAACGGGCACCAGTTTGTGGATACACTTGTTCTGAGAAAGAAAAATTGTATCCAGGTCAGAATTAAGTTCCTTAAAGGTTAAATATAATGCAGTGTGATTTTGAAATTCAAACTGATTTTGGTTACAGTTTCAGTTTTGATAAAGAATTTGGGTTTTTTTGTTTGTTTTATTTTCCTTCTTTAAATGGGAAAATAAAAAAAAGAGGCCCCACATGAAGCACTCACGAGGCCCCTGAAGCACTCACCTTGAAGAGACTACGAAATAAACAAGAGTCCAAGAAAGTGGCTACATTAAGCAATCCATCTCCATAGAATACACTGTAAATACTTGAGCTGCTCAGGAGTGACAAAAATAGTCCGAGCATCATACCTTTTCTTCAGTTGATAATAATGTAAAATGTGGAGCTCCCCTATGAAGCCCCTTGATACAACCTGTGTGGATTAATCTTAGTTACACACCTCTGGAGGGTACTGAATACAAAATTTCTAATTCTTCAGATACATGGCCAATTCCGGCTCCCATAGGGAGCCCATATATTAATCCAGACTCTCGATTTGATCACAGTTGAATTTGACCTGCTTAGAGATGTTGTATACCAAATATGAAAGTATTCTCACAATTGGATCTGAAGAAGAAAAATTTTAAATAAATTTCTTCATATTGCACTAAGTGAAAATTTGGGCTACCATAGGAACAAACTTGATTAAAAAAAACCCTACAGATGTTGTATACCAAATATGATAGCATTCTGACTAGTGGATCTGAAGAAGAAGATTTTTAAAAAAAATTAAAATTCAAGCTACCATAGGGACCCAAATATTAACCCAGGGAACCAATTTGAACAAACTTGAATCTGACTCCCCTAGAGATATTGTAAACCAAATGTGAAAGGATTCTGAAAGGTGAAGCTGAAGAAAACTTTTGAAGAAATTCCCTCATATTGTACTAAGTTAAATTTCAGGTTCCCATATGGAGCTCAAATATTAACCAAGACACTCGAATTGAATAAATTTGAATATGAACCCCCTAGGGATGTTGTATACCAAATATGAAAGCATTCCGACCAGTGGAACTGGAGAAGATTTTTTTAAAAAATTCCTCATATTGCACTAAGTTAAAATTTGGGCTACCAAAGCAAGCCAAAATATATACCTAGGGACCAGATTTGAACAAACTTGAATCTGCCCCTCCCCTCCCCCCCCCCCCCCCCCCTCAAAGAGATGTTGTATACCAAATATGAAAGCATTCTGACTGGTGGATTTTTTTAAAAATTATCCCCCATATGGAACTAAGTTAAAATTTGGGCATCCATAGGAAGCCCAAATATTAAGCTAGGGACTTGGTTTGAACAATCTTGAATCTGACCCTTATAACAATGATGTATACCAAACATTAAAAGATTCTGACTGGTGGTTCTAAAGAAGATTTTTTAAAGAATATTCCCCATATTGCCCTAAGTTACAAATTGGGGCTCCTGTATTGAGTCCAAAAAAGATTTTTTAAACTTTTTGCAAATATGCGGACTCTGCATTTTTCGATGCCCTCTACAGAACACCCTAACATAACCGATGGCATTTTGTTTTACCACTCAATTCTACTGGTCCTAAGGATGCTTCATACCAAATAACAGCTGTCTGTTCGATGTGGTTTGGGAAATATGGGCGTTTGAAAAAATATTTCTATTTTTAGCTCCTGGGGTTCACATGGGGATGCAGAAATATTTTTTTTTTTGCACGAGCCAAGTACTTATGACCCAATAATACCACATACCATATGTGGTTCAAGTTGGACCATCAGTTCAGAAAATAGAAAGTTTGGGCGGGACTAAAAATCTTACCCCTCCCATTACAAAGCCAAATATTGCTTCACAAACTTCATTTGAACAAATTTGATTCTACACCTCAAAAGGAAGATCCATAACAAATATCAAGTTTTTGTACCCACTGGTTCATGAGAAAAAGATTTTAAAAATATTTTGGAGCATTTTTCCCCCAGCCCCTCCCTATGGGGCTGGGCATGCTGAGTTGAACAAAAATGCCATGCCCCTTCAGGACCATCACTCACACAAACTTTCACTTGAATTGGCCCAGTGGTTTTGGAGGAGAAGACCAAAACATGGTGTTGACAGACGACAGACGGACGGAGAGCGATGAGATTAGCTCAGCTTGACTTTGTCAAAGTGAGCTAAAAATGCATATTTATAGTCTTTTTATGGAGTTCTTGGAAGGATAAAATAGGTAAAATGTGTATTTTGTATTGATGTCGCAATGATGTAAGTAATTTTATTTTATTTATACATGTACAAACATTTAAGCAGAAGACACATACACAAATATGGCAAATCACTCATATTGAATGCAAATGCAATGATTTTCTAGTAAACACTTGCTCATTTTTGGAATAAAACTTCATTTTCTATGTGGTCAAGGGTTCAATTTTTCAGAAAAACTGAAGCTCATTCACATAACTGATAAAATGCACAGATTTAAACATTATCCTGTAAAAAATATATGAAACGACCACATCACTTCACCTCTCTTATCTCTAAGGATGCTTCTTATTTTGACAAAGAATACATTTATGCGTAGGCTGATGCCCACCCTTGAATTTAATTGAATTTCTTTCAAATGGAGATAAGGTCTTAGGCTACAAGTCTAATTCTGTAAGAAATTTGGCGATGTTATGGCCTGGAACCAGTCTAGCCCTCAAATTGGTCATTGTTTATGTTTAGATTCACTTGTCTGGAATATTTCAGTAGGTTGGAAAAGAACATATAGATCCCTTTTCCAACCGATATATTCTGGATGATTGAATCTGATAAATTTTATAAGGATTAATTTTCTGTGAAGCAAAGATAGAAATATTGCTCAATCAAAACTTGGTTTGATCGACATTTTGATGACATTGCAATAAGAAATGAAGACTCACCAAAGCCGTAGTGTTATTATTATGCTGGATAGTTCCAGAAATAATGTCAATATCTTGATGTGTCCATGGGGAATTAAATACTTATTGATTGGAATATTTTTTAACTGCCGCCGGATGGAATACCTGTATATTTTTGTAAGTAAAGCAGAATTACATTACACGCAAATTTCCACAAAAATGTGGGTAAACAGACTTCGGTGGCATCCAATTCCCAACAGAATTAGACTGATGGCTTGAGAGCTTGAACTGGAGACTAAACAGAGGCTGAAACAGTAAAACAGTTTTCTGGATCAATTAATCACATGGATTAACCCTGGTTAGCCGATTAATCACTTACCCAAATATGTAGCTGAATAATTGCCGTATCCTTGATGATTTACAGCATATTAACTCTTTAC
This sequence comes from Pictodentalium vernedei, assembly GCA_031216915.1. Classification (NCBI taxonomy): domain Eukaryota; kingdom Metazoa; phylum Mollusca; class Scaphopoda; order Dentaliida; family Dentaliidae; genus Pictodentalium; species Pictodentalium vernedei. The sequence goes on from CM062296.1 coordinate 396,439,405, forward strand.
CCAACATAACAGGAAAAAAACAGCCAGGACTATATACAAAAGTCTCCATTCAATTTTCATTGAGCTCGTCCAAATGAGGGGTCATAAGCTATGTTTTTGAGACAAAATTGAAATTTTTTAGATTTAAGAGTTTATTTTGCAAGTATCGTCTTTCAAAGGCATTTGGGTAAAGGGTTAAGAATGACCATTTCCAGCTTCTGATACATGCAAGTGAAAAAGTATGTCAGCATGTAACCTGCATGCTTTACTCTGTCTTATATAACTGATGTGAGTCAGTGTGACAACGTGGGCCTGTTTTGGGGCAAGTTTGTTCCTTTGTTAACCTATATAATACAATAATTCAAAAGTAACAGTTAATCGATCAATTACTTTTTTAATTGATCAAGACATTGATCACTGGTTAATCGATTAATCAGTTTTAGGCCTACTGCAGACAATATTAGAAGTGACAATACAACAATGTTTTACGGCTGCAGTGTACATACAATAAACAAATCTACAAACCATATTTGGCTGCCATCCTTCAGCATTTATGCATTTGTCTATACACCACCAGAAATCTTCTTCTGTTTCTGCCTTCCATGCAAATATTGGGTATCCACCTTCTGCTAATGCTGCCGCAACTTCATTCTGTCAAATAGAAAACATATACATGTATTTAGAAAACCAGAGCAACAGCCAGATAACATGTTTTGTTACATACTTGATTACAAATTATCGAGAAAATGTTAGGTTCATAAAACTTGATATATCCCAAGCAGAAGATATACAGAACCAGTTTCATGAATGTGAAAGTGCATTTTCAGACACACAATGAAGTTAACCAGACAATCGCTCATGTTAAATCAGAAAGATGCTGGATATGAACCCTTAACCCTTAATGGCGAAGAGATTTTTACATATTTTTTCTACACTTTTGACGGTCTACAGCATGTGACTTTGCAGCTGTTGTTTGGCAAGTCTTGGCTGCCTATATTGGCAGCCAAGACTTGCCTAAAAACAACTACCCAGTTGCTTAGAAAGTAACTTTGTGATTTAACCCAAAGACAACATGTAGGCGCACTTGTCCTGTTGAAAAAATGTGATAAAAGTTGGAATTAAAAAAAAAAGTAAGTTAATCCTATGACAAAATCACAATTTTTTGTTATGATAAATTACCAACCTTATGTTTCATATATTATTTGTATGAAACATTCACACCAATCAAATAAATTAACTTAATGGCGAGAGTTTATTGGCTTCATCAAACTAGAGGCTCAAGTGAGCCTAAAATGTTCACCTGGACCAAGTTGTCCAAACTGTAAGTGTTATGGGTATGGAGAAAATGTAATTTGAATGAACCATATGACAGATTCGTCAGCAATTTTTTGTCCAATTGTTTCGACTGCTCAGAAGAAAGCTTCATACCAAATACAAAATCTCTGGTTCGGAACCGCGAAAAATTTTGGGGGCATGAATGAAGTACTTAGGGTCAACTAATGCCACATATAAAATTTGGTTCAAATCGCTCCATTGGTTCTTGAAATAGAAATTTTCAGGGGAGCTCAAAAGTGAGCCCATTCCCTGGAGAGCCCAAATATGGACCTATCAACTTTCTTTGAACAACTTTTAATCTTGAACACCAGAGGGAGTTTCATACCAAATTTCAAAGCATACCCACATGTGCTTCATGAGAAGATGATTTTTAAAGAATTTCATCATATTTGGGCATAAGACCACGCCCAAAAAGGACAGAGACCCCATTTGAACAAAACTAAAACAGAATACCCCCAAGATGATGTGGCCCATATATGTTTCAATTTGGGCCATTGGTTTGTGAGAAGATCGTTTTGTAAAAGCTAACGTATGATGGACGACAGAAGATGGACGGTGGACGCCAAGTGATGGCAATAGCTCACACTGACTTTCAGTCAAGTGAGCTAAAAAGGCAGGCTGCATTTTTTCCATTCCGATCTAGTTACCCAATCATTCATAGAAATTTCTGGAATGGCACAAATTGCAATGTCATGATGCACATTCATTGAAATCAAACGTGAAGTTTGTGTACATGACTGTGTTTCTATTTTGGATTGCTATGTCAGTACAGCATTTTTTGGTTTCATTGGAAACATAAGGGTGTATTACTTAAAATAATTTTTAATCCCATAATGCCTGATTAGTGTTAAAAAAATTGTTATTCGTGGTGATCAATCATTCGAAAAGCAGCAAAGGTATTAAAATTATATCCAGGTGTATCATAACTTATAATGTGCAGTTCTGATTACTTCATTTTTCTCTTTGCAGTGTCATATTTTCTAAAAATTGTCTGCATTAAAGTTTTTTAGACTCTTAACCCATGGAGTATTTTGAAGACATTTTTAATAAAATCTACTCATGGCTACTGTGAAGCCGTCATGACTAGATTTGATAAAGAAATTCATCAAAACCTAACTCAAGAAATACTGGTGCAAAAATTCATTCAATTTACAGGGACAAATTTGATTAAATGTACCCAAATTATTTTTTTGAAAGACTGCTCTTTTTTTGAGAACCAGCAACACTCCAAGGACAAGGAACTGGAATAACTTCCTTTGGGATTGCATAAGTTCAACTTTAGCTGAAACAATCGAAGACATATAAATCTGAGGGTCACTGCTAGGGGTGTAATGATGCATCAAGTTTTCAATGCATCCTGATTCATTCCTGCAAATTCTATTGACGATTCATCCATCTGAATGATTTGATGCATTGTTTGCAGCCATACTCGTGTACTAATATTGAATACCATAAAAGATTTTTAGATAGGTCTGAAAAAAGTAATAGAACGTCTCCTCTTAAATGCCTTGGAATTTCAAACCCTATGAAGGGCCTGGTAAATATGCAAGCAAGCAAACTCTCTCTCTCTCATCTCTATCCATCTATTTGTCTGTCTCTCTGTCTATTTGTCTGTTTGTCACTCAGCTTGTCTGTCCCTTTCTGTCTCTGTCTCTCTCTTTGGAGAGAGAGACAAGAGGGAGTAGAGAGAGAGAGAGAGAGAGCGACAAAGAGAGTTGTGTTTATGTTGCAATATCCTGGACATCTTGAATTCTCCTCACTCAAAAGCTTCTGTGGTTTTATTTGCATTGCGATGCACATTGCATCGTGAGGAAAAAAATTGTGATTCGCAAAGCATCGTGAGCATCTGCATCATTGCAGTCCTAATCATCGCACACCTACTGCACAGATATCAGAAACTTTAACTCTACGATCAAAATATAATGATGAAGAATTTTAGGTCTTCATTTTCTAGCATGCAACTTGGACAATGTAACACCATTACATGTCTTGTGTAGAACAAAGACAATATTTATTTTCACTGAGTCCAGTTTTCTTCAAACATACAATCACTGATTTAAAATTTTGATGCAATGGTTTGTTTACAGAGTAGGCTGGGTACAACTTAAAACTTTGCTAAAAATCCACTGGCTACTTGAGCTAGTCGGTTCAAATAAACAGAATCCGAACCTCGGGTGTTAAGTGGAAACTGAAACCGAACCGAACAGAAAAAGAGATTCTGTCTTCTCCCGACTCTGTACAGGATTCCACGAGATTGCGCAAGTTCACCAAAAAAAGGTCATTTTATCATTGACGGTGGAGGATCGGGAAGGCAGGATCCAAGTGGCTGATGGGCATGTGTCTTCTTGCCCAGATAATGTAACAGGTTCTGCACTTGGGTCGAACACAAAGGAACTTCCCCATGATGTCATTTTGAATCAGCTCACTCAAGCCATAATGGGACTTCAGCAAACATTCATCTCGAAGTTTGACAGTTTGGCTGCTGCAATCAGTATGCCTCATCCGTCAGCACCATCGCGATATGGAGAAGGGAGGAAGGAATGAGTATGGGCTTAGCATTGGATGATGAAAGCTTGTCTGAGGATCGCATCAACGAGTTGCTGCATGTCACAAAACGGTGCCGGCATAGTAGTTTGGACCAACAGGAGGAATGCTGGGATGACCCTGACAGTTACTTGTCATCCATTTGCAAGGAAATGGAGTTTAAAGAGAAGGTGGGGCCGGCTCTGAACGATCAACTGGCACATATCACCAACAGTTTGACCAACAAAGCCCTTAGTGAGGGACATCTGAAAATGGTCCAGCAGCGATACACTCTCCCGGCCTCAAAACGTCCAGCATCTTGTTGCCCCCAAAGCGAACAAGGAGATATGGGACAAAGTCAAATCACCCTCCCGAACCAGAGATGTAAAACTTCAGAGGGCCCAGTTAAAATGAACACAGGGCACCTATGCCACCTTACAAGTACTGGACAACCTGGGGAAAGGGCAATCTCAAAATATACCAGTGGACATGAAAGCCAACAAAAAGACACTCATAGACTTGGTGAGTCTTTCAGTCTCAGCACACCATGACATCTCTATGCGCCGGAAAGAGCTCTTCAAACCCGACTTGAACAACAGATATACACACCTTTGTTCTGCAAGCAACAATGACTCGACTATGCTTTTGGTGAAGATCTGGCTAAATCAATAAAGGACATAAATGAGAATAAAGTTGGAAGTGATGTCATCAGTCGGTATGGCTACTATCCAAGAGGAAGTATTCACCAGTTCAAAGGAAGCAGCAAGTTTGCCGGAAAAGGAAAAAGTCAATTTTTTTGGAAGGCCGGAAACAAGACCAACAGGGCAAGACAGACAAACGTTTTTAGTGGAGGATACAACCAGTTCTTTCTCACCAATGACGACATCAACCGCCCCACGGACAACTCACACTACTATCGAACAGGACAAGCAATATCAGGTAAGCAATTCTTTCTTATCCTGGACTTCATACATTCAAAACCTTCAGTCAAAATTACACTGCCGTGGGAATTATTTCAGGACAGCAGCAATTTCATGTCCACAATTGGCGAAAGATCATAGCTGATCATTGGATATTAAATACCCTCACTGGTATTCAGACTGAGTTTCTATCTAAACTTTTGCAAATGTCTCCGCCATGTATGATTACGGTTAATAAACAAGAACATCAGGTTATTTCCAATGAAATATCCAAATTAGTGTAAAAAGGGGTAATCACACCAGCCACATCGGATTGTGCGGGTGAATATATTTCCAAAATTTTTATCCGTCCGAACAAAGATAGGACATTTAGGCTCATTTTCAATCTGAAACTTTTCAATGAAAATGTTGAAAAAAGAAGCTTACAGTCTGCCCTGAACCTAATGACACCAGATTGTTTCATGGCATCGGTAGATTGGAAAGATGCCTATTATTCAATTCCAATAAAAGTCTCAATAAAAATATTTGAGGTTTTATTTGGGGAGGGGGGGGGGGGGGGGGGCAAAATATCAGTTTTGTGTACACCCCAATGGGCTTTCTTTGGGCCCCCGAACATTCACCAACATTTCAAATGCCTTTTACGGGCCATGGAACATTTAACTGGTAGAGTGCTGGAAGCCCATATTTGGACTTTATTCTGAAGTGCAGGTACCACAACTTAAAGACTCAATATTCTGCGGATGTGCTTCATAGTATTTCTGAAGTGAAATTATTAAGTCTCTCTGGATTTGCTTGTTACAGTTTATGGGAGAGTGCTCATAGGCACTCTCCCATAAATTGTAACAAGACAAAGACATATGAACAAATTCTGATGGGCAAAAATAATTTAGCACTCAACCAGTTAAATGCTTCTTACATAGATAATTTGTTTTTAGTTGGTGAGGATTATGAAGACTGTTGCAATAACATTAGGGACACAATTAATCTAGACCTTGAGGCCGGTTTTATAATTCACCCTGAAAAATCTAATTTGGAACCTTACCCACACCCTAACTTATTTGGGCTTCATTTTTGACTCCACAACTATGACAGTCTAACTTATGCCAGAGAAAGCAAACGAGTTACGAACATTGTGCATACAGCTGAGCCACAAAAATTATTCCACAGTTCAGAGTGTGGCAGAATTGGTGGGAAAAATGGTTGCTAGTTTTCCAGGGTTTCAATATGGAAAACTTTTCTACTGAAACTTTAGATAATTATAAAATCAGTGCTCTGAAACAAGCGTATGGCAACTTCAATGCATTGATGGCAATCTCTTCAAAAGTTAAAGAGGACTTACAATACTGGAGGGGGCACGATGGCACTGTGTACTAAGGCATACTGCATGTCAATGGTGTGCACATGTCTTCAACTGCTGTAACCCTGCTTGAGCGGAGCTTGAACAGAGATAGAATGTTGAGAAGCTGACAGTTGCTTCTCGATGCTCGGTGGTTCTCTCGGGGTACTCCGGCTTCCAACCGTTATACTGTCATGGTCACGATTAGTCATTGTGTATAAGTATGTGACCTTAAAAACCCCAATAAATAAATAAATAAATACAATACTGAATTGCTAACATAACCGAAACCACAATCCCCATCTCCTGTGGCAATCCTGACATCATTCTGCAATCAGATGCATCAAACTATGCCAGCAGAGGCATTTGTGGAACACAAACCACAGGTCAGAAGCAGAGACGAATCTCCACATAAATGCAAAGAAACTTCTTGCTGTTTGGTTAACACTGAGATCAATCATTCTCTAACACTTTCACTTTACAGCACATCCAAATTCAAAGTGATAATACAAATACTGTAGCATATATAAATAATATGGGAGGGACCAAACACCTTTGTAATGCCCTGGCTAAAAAAATAAGGCTTTGGGCAATACAAAGACACTTGTGGATATCAGCAACTCATATCTTGGGTGTTTTAAATATAGAAGCTGACCTCAGGAGCAGGCTATATCATGATAATACTGAATGGAAATTAGACCCAAACATTTTTTATCACACAAATTCTGGGAATGTCTGATATTGACCTCTTCACATCACGTCTAAATTATCAAGTGGGCCAGTATGTGGCCTGGCAGCCAGACCCTGGCACCCAAGCTATTGATGCATTTAGACTCCCATGGCACCAAAACCTGGTATATATTTTCCCACCATTTGGCTTACTGGGAAAAATTCTACAAAAAATTCAACGAGATAATGCCGAGGCACATTTTATAGCACCTTTTTGGATATCACAATCATGGTTTTCCAAACTGACCAGGAAACTTATCAATTGCCTCTGAGGGAAAAACGCATTGACATTTCTGTACAAAGACGAATGCCATCCATTGACGAAGACACACTTGATGGCTTGCAGATTGTCAGGAACACCGTTCAAAGCCAGAAAATTTCGACACAGGCTGCTGACATCCTCATGTCGTCATGGCGACAATCAACAAAGAAATAATACAAAACTTACATCTGTCAGTGGCAAAAATGTTGTGTGAAAGGGGTGTTAATACACTGCCACCACCTACAGGTATGGTCTTGGAATTTCCCACAACCTTATTTGACCATGGTCTGCAATATAGTGCTATCAATACTGCCCGTAGTGCACTTTCAACCTTTTTGATAACAAATGAGGGAAAAACTGTTGGAACCCACCCATTGGTGATGAGATTTCTACGGGGTGTGTTCCAACTCCCACCTGCATTACCCAGAAATCTAATCGTCTGGGACGTACAACCAGCACTTAATTGGATTAAATCAAACAATACTAGTGATAAACTTTCCTTAAAATTACTGACTTTGAAATTAGCAGTTCTTCTGGCTCTATTAACAGCACAGAGAGCCCAGACGCTACATTTAATACACATGAATAATATGGTTCAGTTTGAGAATTACTACTTAATGCACATTACAGAGTTAGTAAAACAGAGTCGGCCTGTGAGGTACATTAAGCCACTAGAACTTTATAAATTTCCTGACGATGGGGATTTATGTGTATATAGAACCTTACAGGCCAATTTGCAGAAAACATCTGTTAGCAATGACATACAAAAACTTTTCATTAGCCATGTTAAACCACACAAGGCAAAATCCACAATTGCTCAATGGATAAAAACAGGATTGATAATGGAGGGCATCAATATGACCTTCTTCACACTGCAGAGTACATGGTCAGCCGCCTCCTCATTAGCTGCCAAAAATTTGGTGCCCATCTCAACAATCTTGTCAACTGTGGACTGGTTCAAAGAAACCACTTTTACTAAGTTTGAAAATTTATTTATTGGTGTTGAAGGTCACATATTTATGCACAATGGCTAATCATGACCTTGACAGTTTTACGTGTGGAGGAAGCCGGAGTACCTGAAGAGAACCACTGCCGAGCAGCTGCCAGCTCCCCAACATCGTAACTCTGCACTACAGCACAGGCAGGGTTAGATTGGTTGAAGACATGTACACCATCGACGTGCAGTATGCCTTCGTACATGGCATCATCATGCCCCCAAGTGAACAATCAGGGCTAAGTGCCTTGCCCAAGGACACAACGTGGGAGTCCGAATGGATCGCTCAGATGGTCTGAGTACTAACCGGGCTCGACGTTGCTTAACTTCGGTGATCTGACGAGAACCAGTTACCGCAACGCCACCACACCCCCTAAGTTTGATAATAAACCAATAACAAAACGGGGAGAATTTGCATCTTCCCTATTGGAACAAGTTACACAGTAATACATAGAAAGACATAGAAAGACTCTCCTTCTGTTACATTGTTTTCACTTGGTAACTACGAGGACTGCATTAAACATCTCGTGGAATCCCATACGGAGATGGGAGAAGACAGAATTGTTTAGTTAAACAAGACTTACCTGAAGGGTAAGGTGATGTTTGACTCAAATTTTGTCTTCTTCTGTCATAGGGAGGGATGACATGCCCTCCCTACCCAACCCAAGTTGTGTCATCAAAGTAGCATACACAATTGTGAGAAACCTGCAGCAATTCTAGTCTACAGCAAATATATGCAATTGCTCCATCACAATCATATTTATGATTCATTCATGTATATACGGGTATCTTATCGTACTCTCGTTATGTTAAAGTATGACCTTTTGATGAACTTGCGCATTCTCATGTAACTAACCAATGAAAAACCCTCTAGTTTTGGTTTCGCTTAACTTTTTAATATTCACATTTAGCATCGCCACAGATTCTGTATAATCAACAAAATGCCAGCTAAAACACATTGAAACATATATCAATATTTTGTAAGAAGCGATGATAGAAATGCCAAATAATAATAATAATAAATAATAATTTATTTTCTAGAGCGTAAAACCACAAATAGTGCTCTAAAACGCTTGACAGAAATAAATACACTTTTCGGAAATAAAGAGTCACATCTGTTTTGGTTGCCTCTTACAGAAGTTCTGGAGAATGCTTCAGTGAATAGGAAAGTTTTAAGATTTCTTTTGAAGACATCAAGAGTTTCTGAAATTCTGACACTAATTGGCAGGGAATTCCACAATCTGGGACCCATGATGGAGAACACTCGATCATGAGCCTGATTAGATCTACTAAAAGGTACAACTAGTTGAATTTGGTTTTTAGATCTGAGACTGTGTGATGGTTTATATACAGTGAGGAGCTCTTGCAGGTAAACTGGAGGCAGTTTGTGAATACATTTGAATACTAAATGCCAATTATGCAATAAGTCAGTCGTCGCCGAGTGCGAGAATACCTCCAATCTACGGCACCACATACAGAATCATCACACCAAAGAGTTCAAAACTGGTCTTGAAAAAGAATGGACTGTGACACCTGCAAAGCGACCTGGTGTCAAAGTAAGAGAAAAGTATCAATTCACTTAATGCTCCGTTAATGTTGGGAAACCTGTGATTGCAGGAAAAGGGTTAAAATAATATTAACAAGAGGCCCCAAGGGGCCTGAAGCACTCATCTTGAACAGAACATAATATAAACAGAGTCCAAGAATGAGTCTACATTAAGCAATCCATCTCCATAGGATACACTGTCAATCCTTGAGTCCCTCAAGAGCGACAAAAATAATACGGGCATCATGCCTTTTCTCCAATCTGGATCTGAAGAAGAGAAATTTTAAAGAAATTTCTTCATATTGCCCTAAGTTAAAATTTGGGCTACCATAGCGAGCCCAAATATTAACCTACGGATCCAATTTGAACAAATTTGAATCTGACCTGCCAAGAGATATTGTATACCAAATATGAAAGCATTCTGACTAGTGGATCTGAAGAATAAGATTTTTGAAGAAATTCCTTCATATTGCACTAAGTTAAATTTCAGGTTCCCATATGGAGCCCAAATATTAACCCAGGAACTCGAATTGAACAAACATGAATCTGACCCCCCCCCCCCCCCCCTCCCCCCTAGAGATGTTGTATCCAAAATATAAAAGCATTCTGACTGGTGGGTCTGAAAAAGATTTTTAAAGAAATTTCCTCATATCACACTAAGTAAAAACTTGGGCTACCATAGCGTGCCCAAATATATATTTAGGGATACAATTTGAATAAACTTGAATCTGACCCCCCTAGATATATTGCATACCAAATATGAAAGCATTCTGACTGGTGGATCTGAAGGAGAAGATTTTTAAAAATTATCCCCCATATTGAACAAGTTAAAATTTGTGGCCCATAGGAGGCCCAAATATTAACCTAGGGACTTGGTTTGAACAATATTGAATCTGCCCCTCATAACAATGATGTATACCGAACATTAAAAGATTCTGACTGGTGGTTCTGAAGAAGAAAATTTTTAAAGAATAATCCCCATACTACCCTAAGTTAAAAACTCGGGCTTCTGAATTGAGCCCAAATATTAACCAATGGGCTTTATTTCAACAAACTTGTATCTGACCCCCATGAATGCTGTATACCAAATATCAAAAGATTCTAATGATTGATTCTGGAGAAAAGATTTTTTTAAATTTTTGCAAATATGATGACTCAGCATTTTTGCGATGCCGATTACAGAACACCCTGACATAACCAATGGCAATTTTTTTTTACCATTCAATTCTACTGGTCCTAAGGATGCTTCACACCAAATAACAGCTCTCTGTTCCATGTGGTTTGGGAAATATGGGCTTTTGAAAATATTTCTATTTTTAGCTCTCAGGATTCCCATGGGGATGCAGGAAATTTTTTTTTTTTTGCATGAATCAAGTACTTATGACCCAATAATACCACATACCAAATTTGGTTCAAACTGGACCATTAGTTCAGAAAACAGAAATTATGGGCGGTGCCAAAAATCTTACCCCTCCACTTCCAAAGCCAAATATTGCGTCTCAAACTCTGTTTGAACAAACTTGATTCTACACCTCAAAAGGAAGCTCCAAAACAAATATCAAGTCATTGTACACACTGGTTCATGAGAAGATTTTAAAAATATTTTGGAGCATTTTCCCCCACGGAGAGCGATGAGATTAGCTCAGCATGACTTTGTCAAGATGAACTAATAAAATGTTAGCTGTACATATCTGTCAAACAAAGTGTCAATATGAAATTTGAAAAGAAATAAATCTAAAAATGCAAAATACACTTATATGTGCAAAACGAATGAGGCTGTTTATTTTTTGAAGTAATGGGAATTCTCAGAATTAAGTGAATACTCTCTTGATACCCTTTGATTATTTTTTGAAGTAATGGGAATTCTCAGAATTGAGTGAATACTCTCTTGATACTCTCTGATAATGATAGTTCAATGCAAACCAAAAGGAAGAATGGATATGGAAACCTGGTCAGGTGACCATCTTGTCGACAGTTTGCAAAACCTCTACCGTGCTTTATAAATGAATGATTCTGGGAGAGTTAGTTGTTTTGAGTACAAATGTCAAGTTAGCTTGTGAAATGGGTACCTGTCTTTCTGATAGTAAAAGGCATGTTCTAAAGTTCTCAACTTCTTGATTTCGGGCAGGTGCTTATGAAATTGCATCTACCTGTTTGAGTCCCCTCCCATCCCCCTCGACACACTCCTGACTCCTGCATCTATGCCCTTGCATTTGAATGACTTTTTGAAAGCATATGCAGATGTAATTTTTTGTTCATCGAATTTACAGGAAACAATCGCAATGCAGTTTTATTTCATTTCTAGTTCACTTGTTTATTATTTAACATTTTTTAGTACTATCCTGTCCCAGTTTAATACATAAGATATGGAAAATACGTATTGTGTTACGAAAACCAATATTTTGGGTCCAAAACTGAACGAAAAGAAAATTTCAAAACAGGCCAGCTCTACTGGCTACCAGCACAAGCTTTCCAAAAAATGTTTTTACCTAGCCCACCTGTCAACTTCTTAGTTTGTTTGTTTGTTTGTTGGTGGTTAACGTCACACATTTATGCACCATGGCTAATCGTGACACAACATGGAGATGAAGTCAAGTTTAGTCAATTGTTGATCTACATGTTGCCCATTGTAGAGGACTTTCACCCCAAGCATTGGTGACTGGGTCCTATTTTACTAGTAAAGCAGAACTGGTTTACCACAGTAAACAAGTGCTGCTTACTTCCCGGGGTTCCCACGGGGACGACTTCTTAGTACATTCTTTTCAGTAAACACTAAAGGCAATATTAAGGCCCCATAAAGTAGATCTGTTTCTCAGACCTTTTTTTGTAAAGTTGCATGTGGGCGGGTGGTTTTTTATTTTATTTTTGAAATTATTTCTTTGACCAGCAAAAGTTCACGTTCTTGGTTTATTTTATGTTTTAGGCCTCATAATCTACATAATAGCATGGGTGGTGGTGTATTTCATCCATTGAGTGTAAGAAAGCAAGGCGTTGCAATGCTAAAGCATTGCAAAGTCTTGTTGCACTCAAGGAATAAATTTATTAATTTTATTAACTTGCGTACAATATCAAACATAAACCATTTACTTTTTATTTTTTTAAGTTTGCATTGGTTATAAAAAGAGAGCATGCAACAGCCAAAATGACCATGCTGGAGGGCCGGAGAAACAGATTTTTAACTTTTTACTCTCAATAGATGCTTATATTTTCAGTATTCTCAGGAAAATTAGAGGCCATTTCATTAACTTCAGCGTAATTGACTGCCTTAAAGAAAATATAAAAGACACACAGATAAAAAGCTGTAAAGAACTTTGTTCAAGCACTCTGTTGAATCCAGAATGTCAATCTGACCTGAACAAAACATAAATTGAGGTAACTTGAAAATGATAAACTTGAAGTTTTTCAGGTATCCTAAAATATGATCTTTCATGAGTCATAAAGGGATATGGAAAATCTGACCCAGTTCATTAAAATTGATCTGAACTGATGTTTACCAAAGCTCAGATTTTAAAGATCAAATTCAGAAATTTCATGTCAAATCTTGACAAACTGAAGATTTGTTTTATCACATAATGTGGAATTTATCTCATGATGATTACAAAAACAGACAAGATTAATTTGATTCTACTTACAAGAAACCAACTCATCACAATGTTATGACAACACACTGACTTTTAAACATCACATATTAATTAGGCAGATGATATTTTAGTAATGGACCATTTGATGCTGATTATGAGATAAAATGTTTCCTAATTTGTTTTAACGAAGTGAAAGCAAAGTAATGGAGTGGAACCCTGTTAATTGAATAGCCACTTTGCCAAAGCAAATTATTCAATTAACAGGAGTATTCAATTAACAGGGATTGTATCACTTTCCTGTATTCTAAAGATAAACTTAGGATTTATTCTATTATATCTTGTTTGACAGAGCTCCTCGAGCTCTGTCAAACAAGATATAATAGAATAAATGCCTGTATTGGATGTAGAGGCCAAATAGGTCTATAAACAAAGGGAAACTGAGAAGAATCAGGGAAATTTCTCGACAGGTTACAATATTTTTTATTCAATTAACAGGAGTTTACTCTATAACCTACATTCAATTAACAGGTCAAATTTGTACTGGAGGAATGTAAATGGTTTTCTGTCAGGAAATTATATTCAATTAACAGGGTTATTCAGTTAAGAGATATCCAATTAAGTGGGCACCACTATACATAATGATGAATTTACCTATACAAGCACTGAAGAAGCAAGAGAATGAATTTCTATCATTATTGATTTACAGGCATTTTAGGTCACATATTTCTGCACAATGGATAACCGTGACCTCAACATGAATATAAAGTCAAGTCCAGCCAATCATTTATACCCATTTTAGAGGACTTCCACCCCAAGCTTTGTAACCAGGTCCAATTTTACCAGTAAAAAAGGAGTTTGTTTAGTATGTTTACCACAGTAAACAACTGCTGCCTCACTTCTCAGTGTTGCTGTGTCGAGTTTCTTTCATTAACAGTAAACAAGTACTGCCTCACTTCCCAGTGTTCCTATGTTGAGTTTCTTTCATTAAGCAGATTATGTGCTGTAGCAAAATGTACTGTTGGAATGCACTCAAGAAAGGAGTTTTGTTATTATGAAACGTTCATGGTTTTGAAAGAGGTTAATTATTTATTTAGGTTTAACAACACTTTCAACAGCCAAGGACATCTCATGTCATTTATAGGTGGAGGAAGCCAGAGTACCTGAAGAGAACCAGTGAGTGAGGGTGAGCAACTGTCAGGCTCCCCAGTGTACTAACTCCACTGAGTTAGTACGGGTTGAAGGCTATTATCTGAACACCACAAACAAGCGGTTTGCCTTGAGCCCCCCACAAGGGCAAACAGGATTAAGTGACTTGCCAAAGGACATAACACAGTTACTGCTGGGTGGGATAACTGTGGAACTTTCAGTTTGAAGTCCAATGCCATAACCACCGAGCTTCGAGAGAGTTTACAAATGAATTCCATTGGCAGCTTGGGTAATCTTTCCTGCTATTTGTCTAAAGAACTAGTTATGTAAGACAAAGCGTAAGAAAAATAAATTGGCCTATTTCTTATTTTGATTTCTTTATTTTGTTGGTATCTAAGGTCACTTTCAGCATCTATGGCAATATCATGAACACAATATAATTATGAAGTAAAGTTTGTCCACTTTTTTATACCTATGCTGCCCAGTTTTGGAGGACTTCACCACCCCAGGCCTTGGTTCTGGGTCCTATATTACCAGTAAAGCAGAACTTGTTTATGTGCTGCTCCACTTCCTGGGTTACCACAGGGGGTCTTATGGAAACAAAATGGCAAACAAAATGATTGTATTTTGTTTGCCTAATTTCTGTAGACTTGTCCATCAGTGATATACAACTCTCCCCAACAAACACACTGGTTTCAAAGATTTGCTATGCTAAAAAGTACATACTGGCGAGACAGTTTAATTCATTGAAACCCAGTTGCTTGAACTGATACAATGTGATTTGGTTAAGATAGCATGATGTTCTTATCACAACCAGAGGAAATGCTCGCATCTAATTCAGTAAAATGCCTGTCTGCATACTTCTTATTAGACTGTTTTTATAATTGAGATAACATTCACCACTGTTCCTCTGGGTGGAAGAATCCATTTATTAATAATAACTTATCCCACTGGTTTCTTGTGACTGTAGACAGCATTCATTGCCTTCAGAGCTGGAAACATCTCTTCTAATTAATTGATTAACCCTCAGTGATTGATATTTACAGCCCATTTTCTTGTTTATATTCTTTAAAGATTAAAAGCTGAATTCCAACCCTATAATGCCTTACAGTGTCATAACAAAGATCAATGCAGTAGCTATTACAAACAAAAATTAAATTACACAGGTACTGATTTCTAAAGTCTTGGCTGCCAGCCAAGATTTAAACAAGAAATCTGCTTAGCCTTTCTGCTCCCATTCAATAAATATTATTCCCATGGACAAAAAACTGCAAATGCAAAAAGTTCATAGGGACAGTTTTCTAAGTCTATCAAGGGTTATAACTCTGTAAGTATGCATGGATGAACCCTGCGATATATGGATATCCTTTTCTCTATACTGGTCTCCTTATCACACTAAAGGACATCAACATCCGACAAACAATGCTCGATTTACAATGAAAAATGTTTGTATGGACAGTTTTCTAAGTCAAACAAGAATCATAACACTTGAAAACATACATGGACAATAACCTGCAATACATAGAGGATATCCAGTATTTTTGAGTGGACATCAAAACTTATCTCATGAGTGACCGAGACAAATGTTTAAATGACCATTTGTCTCAGTCACAAATAAGATAATTTTCGGTATCCACTCAAAAACACAAGATTTTCTTTTCATTACACATTTTTACAACAAATTGATCATTTCCAGTGATAATTTGACTGGTATTCACCTTGAAGTAATGCTTTGAAAGATGCCATTCTGACTGATACCGTGAAAGTGAAAATTTCTGTATCTTCACAGTGGGGGGATACGATTTCTATCTTTCAGCTATTTTTTCGATTACCTATCTTTAACAGTTTAATAAATGGATATACTTTCCCCCATACTGGTCCCTCATCATACCAAAGGACATCAAAATCTGACAACTAATGCTTCAGATAATAATAATAATAATAACTTTATTTGCTCAACCATAATACATGAAAAGGTATGGCAGTAAGAAAAATAAAATAACTAAAATAAAACAAATACGTTTGAACATATAAATGGCAGACGGACGGAAATAACGGTACGTGACATTATTCTCAAAAGTATATACACACAGCTGCAAACAAAACAGCACATGTATATGCACGGATGCTCCTGTGAACTTCTTTGCAATAATGTCCTCTTATATAAACATATATCCGCTTACGCACGCAAATGAGCACGCACACACGCACGCTCTGCCTCACACTCACTCGCTCACACATACAGACACACGCTCACAGAGCTATATAATCACTCACTCACACATGCCTCACACTCACTCACTCACACACACGGACACACGCTCACAGAGCTTCAGATATATTCTCAAAAATTTGTATCATTTTTTTTATGGACAGTTTTCTACGTCTAACAAGTGACCTAAGTCTGGTAAGTATTTGTGGACAAAACCTGCATTATGTGGATATCCTTTCTCCAATAATGGTCTTTCACTATACCAAAGGACACGCAAAATGTTCATACAAAGTTCAAATGGATGCTTCAATAGTATACCCAGTATGCCTGCTGAAACCTCTTCCAGAGGTCCAGTGCATACAGTATGGTCGTCGTGGAAAGGTCAAAATCCATGCATGGGCAATATTTCCACACATGCATTAACAGTGAATCTTCAACATAAAACAATGCAATCACCCTCAAATTTTCAATGAATGAATAATTTTCAGGTTATATTGCAACTGAATCACAGGTGTATAAAGTCATTGTTTCATGGTGATGTTGACCACTTTGGATGGCTCACACTTCAGACATTGGTAATCGGACATTTTTATACAAGTAAAGCTGAAGCAGGATAGCACAGCTAAACTTGAAGTTTCATAGAGATTACAACATTTAAAAGCATATATCATTTTTATCATTTTTATCAGAAGCATATTTGCCTTGATAGAGTGTTAACACAATTTCTGACACTGATGAGAAGTCAAGATGAGGCATCCATAATAATATATGTGTAAAAGGATGATGATGTGGTGATGTAGGTAACTGATTAAAACTGTGATATTGTTTTGGGTCCTTACTGATAGTATCAAAATTAATATGGCCTTGGTTAAAAATAAAACATTTTTTTTCCTGTCATTTTGATGCATAAAGTAGACTGTGTGATCACTTGTTTTCTCTGTGTGGCCTTTGAAAAGTAACACTTCTTTCACATATATAGAGGATATGAAATGAGTGTTTTTCTCATATAATATTTATGAAACAAGTCTAAGAATTTTCTGTTTTGGCGAGCCTCTGGCGAGCCCAAATGGAAAATTTGGACGAGTTTCATAAATATTATATGAGAAAAACACTCATTTCTTCTTCTATTTATCATATGACACACACACTCACAAATTAGCCACTTAGTATGACTTTTTAACCCATCACCTAACTTGAGTTGCAGACGGCACTTGGAAAAAACATCCTCTTATAACTAAAAAATGTCATTTTTTTGCTTCCAAAACATAGGTTATGACCCTTCATTGGAATGAGCTCGTCGAGCTCGTTCCAATGAGGGGTCATAACCTATGTTTTGGAAGCAAAAAGTGAAAATACAAAAAAAAAATGAATGGCGTTTTTCTTGTAGGTAAAAGATTAATACAGTATAACCCACCCTAAATAGGACAGATAACGTAAATTCTCCCTACTGAAATTATGCAAATGTGACCCAGTTGTATTTTGTTTAGCCAATCAAATTGTCCAGTTTTGAAATTGACCAATGAAAGCTCCCAACGCTAATTATGCAAATTATGAAAATGTGGCCCAGTTGTATTTTGTTCAGCCAATCAAATTGTCTAGTTTTGAAATTGAACAATGAAATTGACGGAAGGCTTTATTTATCACTAATTGACATTAAAACAAAATATCAAATGTTTTAAAGTGAACAAAACGGACAAGTCATATGATAAATGTACCTATTAGACATTTACAGTATCTAGTTGAGGGCTAGAATATTTTTGGTGGTCTGAATTTATTCAAAATTTGTTTTATTAAACATTGTCCACAGGCACTCTCCAATAATTTGTAATAGAATAAATTTATATAAACAAAATATTATTTGTGTCTGGCTGAATATGAAACATAAGCAAGAAAAACAGGTGTGTGCTCGGTTACCCTCATTTTTTTGAAAGCCCTGATAGTACAGTGGAGCCCACTTAATTGGAAATCTCTTAATTGAATAACCCTGTTAATTGAACAAAATTTCCCAACACAAAACCATTTACCATACCTCCAGTACAAATTTGACCTGTTAATTGAATATAGGTTATAGAGTAAACTCCTGTTAATTGAATAAAAAATCTTCAAGAAATTATGCTGACTCTCCCCAGTTTTCCTTTGTTTATAGACCTATTTGGCCTCAGTACATCCAATACAGGCTTTTAAACTATTATATCTTGTTTGACAGAGCTCATAGAGCTCTGTCAAACAAGATATAATAGAATAATGCTAAGTTTATCTCTAGAATACAGGAAAGTTACACAATTCCTGTTAAGAATACTCATGTTAATTGAATAATTTTCATTGGCAAAATGGCTATTCAATTAACAGGGTTGCACTGTATTTATTTATTGGTGTCACAATGGCGAATCATGACAACATGGAGATAAAGCCAAGTTTAGTCAATCTTTATACCCATGTTGCCCATTTTTGAGGACTTCCACCCCAAAGCACTGCTTCACTTCCCGAGGTTCTCAAAGGGAACCCCTGATAGTGGCTTCTAGCACTCAACCAGATATACTGTTACAAGGATATATTTTAATCTCACTGAGTGTTTAATTAGGTTGTGGTTGTTTCATTTCAGCTAGACAGAATAATACAGAATATTAATGAGATGATATAATTAAGTCAATCAGATGCCAATGGAATAAAAGATCATTGGAGAATTTACATTATTTCCCAGTAGCTTCCATCCATTTACTATATACATAAACTACTGAAAGTTAACACAGCTAAGCACACACAAAACACTGAGATAAAGATATAATACATTCAGCATTATTGTAGGACAGGACATTTTTTTATACACCTATCAATGATACGGCATGTTTTTCACCCATCAAATCCTGATCGTCAGATCACACTGTGAGGTTTTCCAATTCCGTATCAGATGGTTGGTCTCAGAACGAAGACTACACTGGAGAACGTCAATCGAGTCCACCCAGTTTACCAACCATTTCTAGGCATGCCTCATTTGTGTAAATAAACACACTATCGAATGACGTGAATTTTTAATATTGTTCTTAACCAATTTTATATGAACTAACCCCTATTAATCACAATAAAATATCTTTGTTTTCTTACTTTATTGCTATTTTTTTAATACATGAATCTGACTGATGTAGACAAATGAAATGTGGAATGCTGTCAACTTTGTTATGCTATTTTGGTAAGTCCCCATAATTTTACAAGTGAAGTTTGTTTGAAAATAAATGTAGTTCTAGTTCCAACTGCATGTTATTTACCCTTATATTGCTGTCTCATGTGAAAGGTGAATTTCCATAACAGCATATAATAAACAGATCATTATGCCAGTAAAGTGATCTGGTTTGTCACATTCCGTATCGTTGACGAGGTCAGATTGCTAGATCATGTTCACATGTGATGCGGTAATCTGACCTTGTCAACTCAATGCAATACGACAAACCAGATCACTTTACTGTCATAATAATCTCATTACATTAACATTTAGAAGGCCTGGAAAAGCAATCCAGTAAAGAATTTTGTGACATTAACTGTGAGTCAGTTTGTATTATTGAAAAAATGCTCCCAACTTTTGAAGAAAGTTGTGTAAAAACCAGTTCAACCCGATTATATTATTAATACTGCATTTGTAGAGCTATACTTGTTGCACATTGTGTTCATTTAAATTTGGCCGAGTGCTGTTGTAGAATTTTTTGGATACTGCTGGATCTTTCGAATGAACTTCTCTGACTGAAAACTTTATTATAATTTGTAGGGATACTGTTTCTGTGGAACATTCTAGAACATCAAAATACCAGCTGAGAAGTTTCTTCTCTTCAACATCATACCACTTACTGGATTCTGCTAAACTGTGTTTAAGACCGACTGACAAGTATTTGTTTTATTAGATTCACCTATTTCTAATAGGTGGATCTATTATTATTGCTATTTTTCTTTTTTTTTTTTATTTTTTTTTTTTTTATTTTTTTTTTTTTTTTTTATTTCACCGAATCTTGTCTGACGGGTTACGCGAAAACGGTCTGTACGATTTTGTTGAAATTCGGTACATCTATAGAGCATCATGCGAAGTTTATCACCTGGGTCATGGCATTTCTGAAGTTTTTCGTTTTCTGCCAAAATCGTACAAAATGTAGCCAAAATGTCACGTTTTGCCCCAAATCTCAAAAATGCTCTGGGCAATTGGGCCGAAATGTTCCAAGCGTTTGAAGCATGTGCACCTGCATCTGTCTGCATAGGCAATATTACCCACGTTGACCCTGTTTTGCCACAAAAGTCACCTGAAAATGCATTTTTGGCGAAAATTGCCAACATTCACATGCGATTTCTCAGCACTGCAACCACATTTTCTCAAATCACGTCCAGTGAGAAGATTGGGCATTCATCCAAGAACAATTTTGCTGTTATATGTTTTATTCATAGTTTTAGCTTTCACCCAATTTTCGGGCCTTGAATCAGAGGACCCTAAAACTCTACCTAAAATTCGCTCATTTTGAGTTCAGTTTTCTTCCACTTTGGAATGGAATATCGAAAAATAATTTACATGTCCGTATTCACAATTGCGTACCGATCATATTTGCTGTTGTAAGTTTGGTTGTAAAGTTTACCCCTATGCCCATTCTGGTTGCCCAAAAGTAGGTACCGTCCAAGAAAACTTCAATTTTTTAGAATTTGGTAACTTTAAGTGTCAATTTACTCCATATCTAATTAATTGAGTACTGAATGTTTTCTATGGCTGCATGCAGCAGTCAAAGTATGACAACTTTTGTTTTATATGTTATTATTAAAAGTTTAACCCTTGCCAGATTTGGGAGTTCCCATAAGGGTACTGTCGGAATAATTGTTGTTTTCGCCAACTTTCACGTGCGATTTCTCAGCACTGGACTCATATTTTCTCAAAGTTTTTCCCATGAAAAGATAGAGCGTACATCCTAGAACAATTTTGCTGTTATATGTTTTATTCAACGTTTTAATCTTCATATAGTTTTCAGGCCTTGAATTGGACTACCCTCAAATTCTTTATAAAAGTGGTTTACTTTGCTAATGCCAGTTAAAATTTCTCAAGCTTTCTGTTATCAGTAACTGTCAAGCTGTGATTAACGTTTTATTTATCTGTACAATATCATTAGTAGCTGACCGGCATTCTCCAGATGCTGTTTTCTCTTATTTGATAGAGCACTGCACTTTTCAAAATATCCATTAACCCTCTTTTATGGTTTTTATTGTAACAGAATTCATAAATGTGAGCAAAGCAATATTGCTATAATGCAGTTGATTTCTAACTTAACCCTGCATGCACGGTTACGGAGAAGTAGATATGGATTTCCAGCAATTATGGCTGGAATAATATGAAAGTCTATGAGTGTGTAGGCCTACCTACCTGACTAACAGAAAGTACGTCCTGACTTCGATTTTAACCATTCACCAGTCATGTCTGTGTGAAAGGGTAGAGTCGGAAGAGTTGTCAGAAATGCCTGTCTACCCTGACTTCGAAAATTACCATACAACAGTCATGCCAGTGTGAAAGAGAACAGTGTGTTAACCCTTTGTTACTGATTTTTTCATTGCAACAGAATAGATATATGTGTGGTGACACTATGTCCTAAGCAGTATTGCTATGATGCTGTTGATTTCTAACTTAACCCTATGCACGTGGTTGCAGAGAAGTAGACATGGATTTTCAGCAATTATGGCTGGAATATTATGAAATGCAGTCTGTCAGTCTACCTACCTGTCTGACAGCAAGCCCGTCCTGACTTCGATTTTAACCATTCACCTGTCATGCCTGTGTGAAAGAGTACATTCGTAAGAGTTGTTAGAAATGCCTGCCTGCCTGCCTGCCTGCCTGCCTGCCTGCCTGCCTGCCTGCCAATCTACCTATCTACCTAACATCAAGCCTACCCTGACTTCGATATTAACCATTCAACAGACATGCCTGTGAGAAAGAGAACAGTTGGAAGAGTTGTTAGAAATACCCGCGCGCCAGCCTTTCTGCGCGCTTGCCTGCGCCTGCCTTCCCGACTGCCTGTGCCTGCCTGCATGCGCACCTGCTGGCATGCCTGCCTGTGTGCCTGTCTGCCTGTCTGCGCTTACCAGCGCCTCCCTGTCTGCGCCCGAACACAGTCTGTCTGTTTATCTACCAGCCTGACATCAAGCCAGCCCTGACTTCGATTTTAACTATTCACAGTCATGCCTGTGTGAAAGAGTACAGTCGGAAGAGTTGTTAGAACTGCCCGCGAGCCTGCCTGCGCCTGCCTGCACTTGCCCGAGTCTGCCTGCGCGCCTGCGTGCCTAACTGCGTGCCTGCCTGCGTGCCTGCTTGTGCCTGCCTGTCTGCACTAGATGACTGCACGCAGTCTGTCTACCTATCTACCTGCCCAACATCAAGCCCGTCCTGACTTCGATATTCACCGTTCAACAGCCATGCCTGTGTGAAAGAGTACAGTTGCCCGCCTGCCTGTGCGCCCTGTATGCCTCGGTCTGAGCCTGCCTGCACCTGCCTGCCTTGCCTACCTGCCTACTGGCTGCCCGCACCCGCTGCCTGATTGCGGGCATTCACTTGTCTTCCTCTTTGGAACGGAATATCGAAAATGATTTGCATGTGCGTATTCACAATTGCCTACTGAGCATATTTTCTTTTGTAAGATTTGTTGTAAAGTTTAACCCTATGCCCATTCTAGCATCATAAAGATAGGTCCCATCCAAAAAAAAAACATTTTCAGTTCAAGTGACAATTTACTCCATATCCTAATTGATTCAGCGCTGAATGTTTTCTTTGCACCAGAAACTCTGTCAAGCTGTGATTGATGATCCTTGGAAACTGAGATGCTTTATTTATTTATGCTATCCTTTATAGCTGACCAGTATTCATTCTCCAGACAACTGTTTTCATTTTATCACTTATACAAATGATTTGAATATCACTGTGACTTGTGTAACCCTTTCGTAATCAAAGCTATTTGAGGGTACTGCGTGAAAACTGTAATTTTCAAAATATTCTTTGCAACCTGTTCATATTCAAAAGCTATTTGAGAGTACTGTGTGAAAAACTGTAATTTTCAAAATATTCTTTAACCTTCATTTACTGATTTTTATTGAAACTGAATTCGTAAAAATGAGCTGGCATTGTTGATTTCTAACTTAACCCTCACGCGTGGTTTCAAAGAAGTAGATATGGATTTCCAGCAATTATGAATGGAATGCGGAATGCCTTCTGTTTTTCTGCCTACCAAACTGCCTGAGAGCAAGCCCACCCTTACTTCGATTTTAACCATACACCAGTCATGCTAGAGTAAAAGAGTACGGTGGGAAGAGTTGTTATACAGGACTGCCTGTCTACTTGCATGCATGCCCTAACGCCCGCCCACTCGACCCACCGCCTGCCTTGAATTCGGCATTAACCATACAAACTTTCTGTCCCATATAAATGTGCTAATATTTAAAGCTGAACAGTTCATCAAATAGACAGAAATAAAGTCAAACTCGACTGGTGACAGGTAAATAGTGAATGGAAACGTCATTGCATTTGGAATAGAGTAGGGACGAATTGTCCGCTCGGTTTCACGTTGTCCCCAGGCAGTCACGCCACTCGATAAAGATACTTACCTGTCAAGCAGGGAAAGTAGAACAACATCTGAACATTTCGTGTGGCTGCCTTCGGTGGTCTGGACACAGTGGACGTAGGAGCGACACTGCGGTCTGCTCAATTTTTATGTCAAATTAGCCAAATTACCGCATTTTCGCCATTAACCCATGCGCGCTTTCTGTCCGATTTTCATTTTTGGCAATCATCTAACAGTCACCAGCTTAGCGGGGTCCATTTGGCGCCAGTATACACAATGCATCCTTCTGTCATCAGCATCTCTCCAGCAGTGACTGTGAATTAAAACGATTCAAGTGGAACTACCTCAGGGAGGGAACAGTGCCACAACCCCAGCCATACACCCAGCGTCAGGTTGCACCAGTTAGAACAGGACCAAATTAAAACAATTACCTCTGCTCATCAAAACGCTATATCTCAGCCAATTTTAGGCTGATTTCCATGCAATTTTCACTCATTCTTCACAAATAGCTGCGGCATGGTTTCATACAGAGAGCGATGCAAACAATCTATGATGCCACATACGCACATGTTGTTATTATTAAGTATACACGATCTGTTCAACAGGTTTGCTATTTAGCCCTAACTAGGACATTAACCATACAGCATTCACGCCAATGTGAAAGAGTATTGCCGAAAGAATTGTTAGACACTGTAGGGAGTTTTCTATCGGCCATGCACTTAATATAGCCTAAAAAACTACCAGCTCTATATGCAATCTTATTTCGTTGCTGCCTAAAAAGACAAGCGGAATAGGTGAATCTCTCGATTTCTTGAAATCGAAAAATCTAGTATTGAGATTATTTTTCCATTTCGATGATTTTTGTCCGACGGGTTTCGCGAAAACGGCCTGGGCGATTTTACTGAGATTTGGCACACGAAAAGAGTTCCATCTGAAGTTTTTCACCTGGGTCATGGCATTCCTGAAGTTTTTCGTTTTCTGCCAAAACAGTGGAAAATGTAGTGAAAATGACACGTTTTGCCACAATTCTCCAAAACCCTCTGGATGATTTGGCTGAAACTTTCGTTATATTTGTAGCATAACTTACTGAATCTGGCTACAGAGGCGATATTTCTCGTGTTGATCCCTTTTCGCCACAAAATTACGAGCAATGTGCATTTCGGGCAAAATTGGCCAGTTTTCACATGAGATTTCTCAGCACTGCAGCCGAATTTTGTCGAAACGGTTCCCGTGAGAGGATTGGGCCTTCATCCAGGAACAATTTTCCTGTTACATGGTTTATTCAAAGTTTTAACCTTCACCCAGTATTCGGGCCTAGAATTCGAGTACCCTAAAATTCTTCGTAAAATTGGTTCATTTGCAGGTCACCTTTCGGCCATTTTCGAATGGAATATCGAAAAATGATTTAAATGGTCGTATTCACAATTGCGTACCGAGCATATTTGCTGTTGTAAGTTTGGTTGTAAAGTTTAATACTATGCTCATTCTGTTTGCATAAAGATAGGTGCAGTCAAACAAAACTCTCATTTTTCAGAATTTGGTAAGTTTAAGTGACGATTTACTCCATTCCTAATTGATTGAGCGCTGAATGTTTTCTATGGCTGTATGCAGCAGTCATAGTGTGACAACTTTTGTTTTATATGTCATTATTAAAAGTTTAACCCTTAAGCAGATTCGAGACCGCCCATATGGGTACGGTCGGAATAATGGATATTTTCATAAAATCACTGAATATTGACAAGCGTGCAGTGATAGTTTGGAATAGAATATCCGAAAATGCTTTCGAAATTCGGATTCACAGTTCAATTCCAAGAATATTTTCTGTTATAAGGTTGCTGTAAAGTTTAACGCAGTCCCTGTCTCGGATGCATAAAGGTAGGTGCCGTCGAAAAAAACTCTCATTTTTTTCAGAATTTCGCTGGTTTAAGTGACAATTTACTCCATTCCTAATTCATTGAGCGCTGAACGTTTTCTATGCCTGCATACAGCAAACGTAGCACGACAATTCTGTTTTATACGTTATTATTAAAAAATTTAACCCTTAGAGATTTAGGAGTTCCCATGTGGGTACAGTCGGAATAATTGTTATTTTCGCAAAATCAGTCCCTGAATATACTGGTAACCGTGCAGTGGCCTTTCGGTGGAGAAACACAAAGCCGCAAATAGTTAAGGTTGAAAAGTTCATCAAATAGACAGATATAATGCCAAACTCAGCCGGTGACAGGTAAATAATAAATAGAAAAGTCGTTGAATTGGGAAGAAAGTAGGGACGAATCGTCCCCTCGGTTTCCACCTGATCCACGGTGTTTCCACGCGGTCTTGGCACTTGACAAAGATACTAAACTGTCGGGCAGGGACAGGAGAAAACATTCTGAGAATTTGAAGTTGCTGCCTTGTATGGTCGGGACATAATTGGCGTGTATCTGACATTGTATCTGTTCAGTTTGAATGTCAAATTAGCCAGACGACGTCTTTTTCGCCACCGGGTCGAGTTGTCAGTTTCTGCCGGTACGCTCTGAAATAAGCAGTTTAACTCCAAACTTTCAGTCCCACGTGAATGTGTGAATATTGAAAGCTGAACAGTTCATCAAATAGACAGAAATAATGCCAAACTCGACGGGTGACATGTAAATAGTGAATGGAAACGTCGTTGCATTGGGAATAGAGAAGGGACGAATCGTCCCCTCGGTTTCCACGCGATCCACATTGTTCCCACGCGGTCACGCCACTCGACAAATATACTAACCTGTCGGGCAGGAAGAGTAGAACAACTTCTGAAAATTTCGTGTAGCTGCCTTCAGTGGTCTGGACGTAGTGGGCGTATGAGCGACACTGCTGTCTGTTCAATTTTAATGTCAAATTAGCCAGATTACCGCCTATTCGCCATTAACCCATGCGCGATTACTGTCCACTTTTCATTTCTGACAAATATCTAACTGTTACCAGCTTGGCGAGGTCCATTTGGCGCCAGTGTACACAATGCATCTTTCAGTCACCAGCGTCTCTCCGCCAGAAACTGAGAATCCACGATTTCAAGCGGAACTACCCCAGAGGGGGAGCACTCCCACAACCCCAGACATATACCCAGCGTCAGGTCGCACCGGCTAGAACAGGACCAAATTCAAACAATTACCTCAACTCATTAAAACGCTATATCTCGGCCAATTCTTGGCCGATTTCCATAAATTTTTCACTCTTTCTTCACAAACAGTTACCGCATCTTTTCACATAGAGAGCGACACCAATTTCCAATTCTATCGTGTTGAATGTCAGGAGAGGGTATGTGCACGTTCGGGGTGTGGGTTGAGAGAGAGGGGCGGCTGCCTCGAGGCCCATGCTTGGTTTCGGGACTTTCTAATAATATGACCGAGTTCGGGCGAGCTTCAGGTACAAACGCTGAAAGTTTGGGATGGCTGCTGCGAAAACGTTCGCCACAATCTATGGTGTCACACATGCACATGTTGTCATTATTAAGTATACGCGATCTGTTCAACAGGTTTGCTATTTAGCCCTAACTTGGACATTAAGCATACAGCATTCACGCCAATGTGAAAGAGTATTGCCGAAAGAATTGTTAGACACTGTGGGGAGTTTTCTATCGGCTATGCACTTAATATAGCCTAAAAACC
Source organism: Pictodentalium vernedei (assembly GCA_031216915.1). Classification (NCBI taxonomy): domain Eukaryota; kingdom Metazoa; phylum Mollusca; class Scaphopoda; order Dentaliida; family Dentaliidae; genus Pictodentalium; species Pictodentalium vernedei. Next base: position 396,467,159 of record CM062296.1, read on the forward strand.
TACCAGCACTATACGCAATCTTGTTCCGCCGCTGCCTAAAAAACAAGCGGAATAGGTGAATCTCTCGATTTCTTGAAATCGAAAAATCTAGTATTGAGATTATTTTTCCATTTCGATGATTTTTGTCCGACGGGTTTCGCGAAAACGGCCTGGGCGATTTTACTGAGATTTGGCACACGAAAAGAGTTCCATCTGAAGTTTTTCACCTGGGTCATGGCATTCCTGAAGTTTTTCGTTTTCTGCCAAAACAGTGGAAAATGTAGTGAAAATGACACGTTTTGCCACAATTCTCCAAAACCCTCTGGATGATTTGGCTGAAACTTTCGTTATATTTGTAGCATAACTTACTGAATCTGGCTACAGAGGCGATATTTCTCGTGTTGATCCCTTTTCGCCACAAAATTACGAGCAATGTGCATTTCGGGCAAAATTGGCCAGTTTTCACATGAGATTTCTCAGCACTGCAGCCGAATTTTGTCGAAACGGTTCCCGTGAGAGGATTGGGCCTTCATCCAGGAACAATTTTCCTGTTACATGGTTTATTCAAAGTTTTAACCTTCACCCAGTATTCGGGCCTAGAATTCGAGTACCCTAAAATTCTTCGTAAAATTGGTTCATTTGCAGGTCACCTTTCGGCCATTTTCGAATGGAATATCGAAAAATGATTTAAATGGTCGTATTCACAATTGCGTACCGAGCATATTTGCTGTTGTAAGTTTGGTTGTAAAGTTTAATACTATGCTCATTCTGTTTGCATAAAGATAGGTGCAGTCAAACAAAACTCTCATTTTTCAGAATTTGGTAAGTTTAAGTGACGATTTACTCCATTCCTAATTGATTGAGCGCTGAATGTTTTCTATGGCTGTATGCAGCAGTCATAGTGTGACAACTTTTGTTTTATATGTCATTATTAAAAGTTTAACCCTTAAGCAGATTCGAGACCGCCCATATGGGTACGGTCGGAATAATGGATATTTTCATAAAATCACTGAATATTGACAAGCGTGCAGTGATAGTTTGGAATAGAATATCCGAAAATGCTTTCGAAATTCGGATTCACAGTTCAATTCCAAGAATATTTTCTGTTATAAGGTTGCTGTAAAGTTTAACGCAGTCCCTGTCTCGGATGCATAAAGGTAGGTGCCGTCGAAAAAAACTCTCATTTTTTTCAGAATTTCGCTGGTTTAAGTGACAATTTACTCCATTCCTAATTCATTGAGCGCTGAACGTTTTCTATGCCTGCATACAGCAAACGTAGCACGACAATTCTGTTTTATACGTTATTATTAAAAAATTTAACCCTTAGAGATTTAGGAGTTCCCATGTGGGTACAGTCGGAATAATTGTTATTTTCGCAAAATCAGTCCCTGAATATACTGGTAACCGTGCAGTGGCCTTTCGGTGGAGAAACACAAAGCCGCAAATAGTTAAGGTTGAAAAGTTCATCAAATAGACAGATATAATGCCAAACTCAGCCGGTGACAGGTAAATAATAAATAGAAAAGTCGTTGAATTGGGAAGAAAGTAGGGACGAATCGTCCCCTCGGTTTCCACCTGATCCACGGTGTTTCCACGCGGTCTTGGCACTTGACAAAGATACTAAACTGTCGGGCAGGGACAGGAGAAAACATTCTGAGAATTTGAAGTTGCTGCCTTGTATGGTCGGGACATAATTGGCGTGTATCTGACATTGTATCTGTTCAGTTTGAATGTCAAATTAGCCAGACGACGTCTTTTTCGCCACCGGGTCGAGTTGTCAGTTTCTGCCGGTACGCTCTGAAATAAGCAGTTTAACTCCAAACTTTCAGTCCCACGTGAATGTGTGAATATTGAAAGCTGAACAGTTCATCAAATAGACAGAAATAATGCCAAACTCGACGGGTGACATGTAAATAGTGAATGGAAACGTCGTTGCATTGGGAATAGAGAAGGGACGAATCGTCCCCTCGGTTTCCACGCGATCCACATTGTTCCCACGCGGTCACGCCACTCGACAAATATACTAACCTGTCGGGCAGGAAGAGTAGAACAACTTCTGAAAATTTCGTGTAGCTGCCTTCAGTGGTCTGGACGTAGTGGGCGTATGAGCGACACTGCTGTCTGTTCAATTTTAATGTCAAATTAGCCAGATTACCGCCTATTCGCCATTAACCCATGCGCGATTACTGTCCACTTTTCATTTCTGACAAATATCTAACTGTTACCAGCTTGGCGAGGTCCATTTGGCGCCAGTGTACACAATGCATCTTTCAGTCACCAGCGTCTCTCCGCCAGAAACTGAGAATCCACGATTTCAAGCGGAACTACCCCAGAGGGGGAGCACTCCCACAACCCCAGACATATACCCAGCGTCAGGTCGCACCGGCTAGAACAGGACCAAATTCAAACAATTACCTCAACTCATTAAAACGCTATATCTCGGCCAATTCTTGGCCGATTTCCATAAATTTTTCACTCTTTCTTCACAAACAGTTACCGCATCTTTTCACATAGAGAGCGACACCAATTTCCAATTCTATCGTGTTGAATGTCAGGAGAGGGTATGTGCACGTTCGGGGTGTGGGTTGAGAGAGAGGGGCGGCTGCCTCGAGGCCCATGCTTGGTTTCGGGACTTTCTAATAATATGACCGAGTTCGGGCGAGCTTCAGGTACAAACGCTGAAAGTTTGGGATGGCTGCTGCGAAAACGTTCGCCACAATCTATGGTGTCACACATGCACATGTTGTCATTATTAAGTATACGCGATCTGTTCAACAGGTTTGCTATTTAGCCCTAACTTGGACATTAAGCATACAGCATTCACGCCAATGTGAAAGAGTATTGCCGAAAGAATTGTTAGACACTGTGGGGAGTTTTCTATCGGCTATGCACTTAATATAGCCTAAAAACCTACCAGCACTATACGCAATCTTGTTCCGCCGCTGCCTAAAAAACAAGCGGAATAGGTGAATCTCTCGATTTCTTGAAATCGAAAAATCTAGTATTGAGATTATTTTTCCATTTCGATGATTTTTGTCTCACGGGTTTCGCGAAAACGGCCTGTGCGATTTTACTGAGATTTGGCACACGTATAGAGTTCCATCAGAAGTTTCTCACCTGGGTCATGGCATTCCTGAAGTTTTTCGTTTTCAGCCAAAACAGTGGAAAATGTAGTGAAAATGACACGTTTTGCCACAATTCTCCCAAACCCTCTGGATGATTTGGCTGAAACTTTCGTTATATTTGTAGCATAACTTACTGAATCTGGCTACAGAGGCGATATTTCTCGCGTTGACCCCTTTTCACCACAAAATTACGAGCAATGTGCATTTCGGGCAAAATTGGCCAGTTTTCACATGAGATTTCTCAGCACTGCAGCCGAATTTTGTCGAAACGGTTCCCGTGAGAGGATTGGGCCTTCGTCCAGGAACAATTTTCCTGGTACATGGTTTATTCAAAGTTTTAACCTTCACCCAGTATTCGGGCCTAGAATTCGAGTACCCTAAAATTCTTCGTAAAATTGGTTCATTTGGAGGTCACCTTTCGGCCATTTTCGAATGGAATATCGAAAAATGATTTAAATGGTCGTATTCACAATTGCGTACCGAGCATATTTGCTGTTGTAAGTTTGGTTGTAAAGTTTAATACTATGCTCATTCTGTTTGCATAAAGATAGGTGCAGTCAAAAAAAACTCTCATTTTTCAGAATTTGGTAAGTTTAAGTGACGATTTACTCCATTCCTAATTGATTTAGCGCTGAATGTTATCTATGGCTGTATGCAGCAGTCATAGTGTGACAACTTTTGTTTTATATGTCATTATTAAAAGTTTAACCCTTAAGCAGATTCGAGACCGCCCATATGGGTACGGTCGGAATAATGGATATTTTCATAAAATCACTGAATATTGACAAGCGTGCAGTGATAGTTTGGAATAGAATATCCGAAAATGCTTTCGAAATTCGGATTCACAGTTCAATTCCAAGAATATTTTCTGTTATAAGGTTGCTGTAAAGTTTAACGCAGTCCCTGTCTCGGATGCATAAAGGTAGGTGCCGTCGAAAAAAACTCTCATTTTTTTCAGAATTTCGCTGGTTTAAGTGACAATTTACTCCATTCCTAATTCGTTGAGCGCTGAACGTTTTCTATGCCTGCATACAGCAAGCGTAGCACGACAATTCTGTTTTATACGTTATTATTAAAAAAATTAACCCTTAGAGATTTAGGAGTTCCCATGTGGGTACAGTCGGAATAATTGTTATTTTCGCAAAATCAGTCCCTGAATAGACTGTTAACCGTGCAGTGGCCTTTCGGTGGTGAAACACGAAGCCGCAAATAGTTAAGGTTGAAAAGTTCATCAAATAGACAGATATAATGCCAAACTCAGCCGGTGACAGGTAAATAATGAATAGAAAAGTCGTTGGATTGAGAAGAAAGTAGGGACGAATCGTCCCCTCGGTTTCCATCTGATCCACGGTGTTTCCACGCGGTCTAGGCACTTGACAAAGATACTAAACTGTCGGGCAGGGACAGGAGAAAACATTCTGAGAATTTGAAGTTGCTGCCTTGTATGGTCGGGACATAATTGGCGTATATCCGACATTGTATCTGTTCAGTTTGAATGTCAAATTAGCCAGATGACGGCTTTTTCGCCACCGGGGCGAGTTGTCAGTTTCTGCCGGTACGCTCTGAAATAAGCAGTTTAACTCCAAACTTTCAGTCCCACGTGAATGTGTGAATATTGAAAGCTGAACAGTTCATCAAATAGACAGAAATAATGCCAAACTCGACGGGTGACAGGTAAATAGTGAATGGAAACGTCGTTGCATTGGGAATAGAGAAGGGACGAATCGTCCCCTCGGTTTCCACGCGATCCACATTGTTCCCACGCGGTCACGCCACTCGACAAAGATACTAACCTGTCGGGCAGGAAGAGTAGAACAACTTCTGAAAATTTCGTGTAGCTGCCTCCAGTGGTCTGGACGTAGTGGGCGTATGAGCGACACTGCTGTCTGTTCAATTTTAATGTCAAATTAGCCAGATTACCGCCTATTCGCCATTAACCCATGCGCGATTACTGTCCACTTTTCATTTCTGACAAATATCTAACTGTTACCAGCTTGGCGAGGTCCATTTGGCGCCAGTGTACACAATGCATCTTTCAGTCACCAGCGTCTCTCCGCCAGAAACTGAGAATCCACGATTTCAAGCGGAACTACCCCAGAGGGGGAGCACTGCCACAACCCCAGACATATACCCAGCGTCAGGTCGCACCGGCTAGAACAGGACCAAATTCAAACAATTACCTCAACTCATTAAAACGCTATATCTCGGCCAATTCTTGGCCGATTTCCATAAATTTTTCACTCTTTCTTCACAAACAGTTACCGCATCTTTTCACATAGAGAGCGACACCAATTTCCAATTCTATCGTGTTGAATGTCAGGAGAGGGTATGTGCACGTTCGGGGTGTGGGTTGAGAGAGAGGGGCGGCTGCCTCGAGGCCCATGCTTGGTTTCGGGACTTTCTAATAATATGACCGAGTTCGGGCGAGCTTCAGGTACAAACGCTGAAAGTTTGGGATGGCTGCTGCGAAAACGTTCGCCACAATCTATGGTGTCACACATGCACATGTTGTTATTATTAAGTACACGCGATCTGTTCAACGGGTTTGCTATTTAGCCCTAACTTGGAGATTAACCATACAGCATTCACGCCAATGTGAAAGAGTATTGCCGAAAGAATTGTTAGACACTGTAGGGAGTTTTCTATCGGCTATGCACTTAATATAGCCTAAAAAACTACCAGCTCTATATGCAATCTTATTTCGTCGCTGCCTAAAAAGACAAGCGGAATAGGTGAATCTCTCGATTTCTTGAAATCGAAAAATCTAGTATTGAGATTATTTTTCCATTTCGATGATTTTTGTCTCACGGGTTTCGCGAAAACGGCCTGTGCGATTTTACTGAGATTTGGCACACGTATAGAGTTCCATCAGAAGTTTCTCACCTGGGTCATGGCATTCCTGAAGTTTTTCGTTTTCAGCCAAAACAGTGGAAAATGTAGTGAAAATGACACGTTTTGCCACAATTCTCCCAAACCCTCTGGATGATTTGGCTGAAACTTTCGTTATATTTGTAGCATAACTTACTGAATCTGGCTACAGAGGCGATATTTCTCGCGTTGACCCCTTTTCACCACAAAATTACGAGCAATGTGCATTTCGGGCAAAATTGGCCAGTTTTCACATGAGATTTCTCAGCACTGCAGCCGAATTTTGTCGAAACGGTTCCCGTGAGAGGATTGGGCCTTCGTCCAGGAACAATTTTCCTGGTACATGGTTTATTCAAAGTTTTAACCTTCACCCAGTATTCGGGCCTAGAATTCGAGTACCCTAAAATTCTTCGTAAAATTGGTTCATTTGGAGGTCACCTTTCGGCCATTTTCGAATGGAATATCGAAAAATGATTTAAATGGTCGTATTCACAATTGCGTACCGAGCATATTTGCTGTTGTAAGTTTGGTTGTAAAGTTTAATACTATGCTCATTCTGTTTGCATAAAGATAGGTGCAGTCAAAAAAAACTCTCATTTTTCAGAATTTGGTAAGTTTAAGTGACGATTTACTCCATTCCTAATTGATTTAGCGCTGAATGTTATCTATGGCTGTATGCAGCAGTCATAGTGTGACAACTTTTGTTTTATATGTCATTATTAAAAGTTTAACCCTTAAGCAGATTCGAGACCGCCCATATGGGTACGGTCGGAATAATGGATATTTTCATAAAATCACTGAATATTGACAAGCGTGCAGTGATAGTTTGGAATAGAATATCCGAAAATGCTTTCGAAATTCGGATTCACAGTTCAATTCCAAGAATATTTTCTGTTATAAGGTTGCTGTAAAGTTTAACGCAGTCCCTGTCTCGGATGCATAAAGGTAGGTGCCGTCGAAAAAAACTCTCATTTTTTTCAGAATTTCGCTGGTTTAAGTGACAATTTACTCCATTCCTAATTCGTTGAGCGCTGAACGTTTTCTATGCCTGCATACAGCAAGCGTAGCACGACAATTCTGTTTTATACGTTATTATTAAAAAAATTAACCCTTAGAGATTTAGGAGTTCCCATGTGGGTACAGTCGGAATAATTGTTATTTTCGCAAAATCAGTCCCTGAATAGACTGTTAACCGTGCAGTGGCCTTTCGGTGGTGAAACACGAAGCCGCAAATAGTTAAGGTTGAAAAGTTCATCAAATAGACAGATATAATGCCAAACTCAGCCGGTGACAGGTAAATAATGAATAGAAAAGTCGTTGGATTGAGAAGAAAGTAGGGACGAATCGTCCCCTCGGTTTCCATCTGATCCACGGTGTTTCCACGCGGTCTAGGCACTTGACAAAGATACTAAACTGTCGGGCAGGGACAGGAGAAAACATTCTGAGAATTTGAAGTTGCTGCCTTGTATGGTCGGGACATAATTGGCGTATATCCGACATTGTATCTGTTCAGTTTGAATGTCAAATTAGCCAGATGACGGCTTTTTCGCCACCGGGGCGAGTTGTCAGTTTCTGCCGGTACGCTCTGAAATAAGCAGTTTAACTCCAAACTTTCAGTCCCACGTGAATGTGTGAATATTGAAAGCTGAACAGTTCATCAAATAGACAGAAATAATGCCAAACTCGACGGGTGACAGGTAAATAGTGAATGGAAACGTCGTTGCATTGGGAATAGAGAAGGGACGAATCGTCCCCTCGGTTTCCACGCGATCCACATTGTTCCCACGCGGTCACGCCACTCGACAAAGATACTAACCTGTCGGGCAGGAAGAGTAGAACAACTTCTGAAAATTTCGTGTAGCTGCCTCCAGTGGTCTGGACGTAGTGGGCGTATGAGCGACACTGCTGTCTGTTCAATTTTAATGTCAAATTAGCCAGATTACCGCCTATTCGCCATTAACCCATGCGCGATTACTGTCCACTTTTCATTTCTGACAAATATCTAACTGTTACCAGCTTGGCGAGGTCCATTTGGCGCCAGTGTACACAATGCATCTTTCAGTCACCAGCGTCTCTCCGCCAGAAACTGAGAATCCACGATTTCAAGCGGAACTACCCCAGAGGGGGAGCACTGCCACAACCCCAGACATATACCCAGCGTCAGGTCGCACCGGCTAGAACAGGACCAAATTCAAACAATTACCTCAACTCATTAAAACGCTATATCTCGGCCAATTCTTGGCCGATTTCCATAAATTTTTCACTCTTTCTTCACAAACAGTTACCGCATCTTTTCACATAGAGAGCGACACCAATTTCCAATTCTATCGTGTTGAATGTCAGGAGAGGGTATGTGCACGTTCGGGGTGTGGGTTGAGAGAGAGGGGCGGCTGCCTCGAGGCCCATGCTTGGTTTCGGGACTTTCTAATAATATGACCGAGTTCGGGCGAGCTTCAGGTACAAACGCTGAAAGTTTGGGATGGCTGCTGCGAAAACGTTCGCCACAATCTATGGTGTCACACATGCACATGTTGTTATTATTAAGTACACGCGATCTGTTCAACGGGTTTGCTATTTAGCCCTAACTTGGAGATTAACCATACAGCATTCACGCCAATGTGAAAGAGTATTGCCGAAAGAATTGTTAGACACTGTAGGGAGTTTTCTATCGGCTATGCACTTAATATAGCCTAAAAAACTACCAGCTCTATATGCAATCTTATTTCGTCGCTGCCTAAAAAGACAAGCGGAATAGGTGAATCTCTCGATTTCTTGAAATCGAAAAATCTAGTATTGAGATTATTTTTCCATTTCGATGATTTTTGTCTCACGGGTTTCGCGAAAACGGCCTGTGCGATTTTACTGAGATTTGGCACACGTATAGAGTTCCATCAGAAGTTTCTCACCTGGGTCATGGCATTCCTGAAGTTTTTCGTTTTCAGCCAAAACAGTGGAAAATGTAGTGAAAATGACACGTTTTGCCACAATTCTCCCAAACCCTCTGGATGATTTGGCTGAAACTTTCGTTATATTTGTAGCATAACTTACTGAATCTGGCTACAGAGGCGATATTTCTCGCGTTGACCCCTTTTCACCACAAAATTACGAGCAATGTGCATTTCGGGCAAAATTGGCCAGTTTTCACATGAGATTTCTCAGCACTGCAGCCGAATTTTGTCGAAACGGTTCCCGTGAGAGGATTGGGCCTTCGTCCAGGAACAATTTTCCTGGTACATGGTTTATTCAAAGTTTTAACCTTCACCCAGTATTCGGGCCTAGAATTCGAGTACCCTAAAATTCTTCGTAAAATTGGTTCATTTGGAGGTCACCTTTCGGCCATTTTCGAATGGAATATCGAAAAATGATTTAAATGGTCGTATTCACAATTGCGTACCGAGCATATTTGCTGTTGTAAGTTTGGTTGTAAAGTTTAATACTATGCTCATTCTGTTTGCATAAAGATAGGTGCAGTCAAAAAAAACTCTCATTTTTCAGAATTTGGTAAGTTTAAGTGACGATTTACTCCATTCCTAATTGATTTAGCGCTGAATGTTATCTATGGCTGTATGCAGCAGTCATAGTGTGACAACTTTTGTTTTATATGTCATTATTAAAAGTTTAACCCTTAAGCAGATTCGAGACCGCCCATATGGGTACGGTCGGAATAATGGATATTTTCATAAAATCACTGAATATTGACAAGCGTGCAGTGATAGTTTGGAATAGAATATCCGAAAATGCTTTCGAAATTCGGATTCACAGTTCAATTCCAAGAATATTTTCTGTTATAAGGTTGCTGTAAAGTTTAACGCAGTCCCTGTCTCGGATGCATAAAGGTAGGTGCCGTCGAAAAAAACTCTCATTTTTTTCAGAATTTCGCTGGTTTAAGTGACAATTTACTCCATTCCTAATTCGTTGAGCGCTGAACGTTTTCTATGCCTGCATACAGCAAGCGTAGCACGACAATTCTGTTTTATACGTTATTATTAAAAAAATTAACCCTTAGAGATTTAGGAGTTCCCATGTGGGTACAGTCGGAATAATTGTTATTTTCGCAAAATCAGTCCCTGAATAGACTGTTAACCGTGCAGTGGCCTTTCGGTGGTGAAACACGAAGCCGCAAATAGTTAAGGTTGAAAAGTTCATCAAATAGACAGATATAATGCCAAACTCAGCCGGTGACAGGTAAATAATGAATAGAAAAGTCGTTGGATTGAGAAGAAAGTAGGGACGAATCGTCCCCTCGGTTTCCATCTGATCCACGGTGTTTCCACGCGGTCTAGGCACTTGACAAAGATACTAAACTGTCGGGCAGGGACAGGAGAAAACATTCTGAGAATTTGAAGTTGCTGCCTTGTATGGTCGGGACATAATTGGCGTATATCCGACATTGTATCTGTTCAGTTTGAATGTCAAATTAGCCAGATGACGGCTTTTTCGCCACCGGGGCGAGTTGTCAGTTTCTGCCGGTACGCTCTGAAATAAGCAGTTTAACTCCAAACTTTCAGTCCCACGTGAATGTGTGAATATTGAAAGCTGAACAGTTCATCAAATAGACAGAAATAATGCCAAACTCGACGGGTGACAGGTAAATAGTGAATGGAAACGTCGTTGCATTGGGAATAGAGAAGGGACGAATCGTCCCCTCGGTTTCCACGCGATCCACATTGTTCCCACGCGGTCACGCCACTCGACAAAGATACTAACCTGTCGGGCAGGAAGAGTAGAACAACTTCTGAAAATTTCGTGTAGCTGCCTCCAGTGGTCTGGACGTAGTGGGCGTATGAGCGACACTGCTGTCTGTTCAATTTTAATGTCAAATTAGCCAGATTACCGCCTATTCGCCATTAACCCATGCGCGATTACTGTCCACTTTTCATTTCTGACAAATATCTAACTGTTACCAGCTTGGCGAGGTCCATTTGGCGCCAGTGTACACAATGCATCTTTCAGTCACCAGCGTCTCTCCGCCAGAAACTGAGAATCCACGATTTCAAGCGGAACTACCCCAGAGGGGGAGCACTGCCACAACCCCAGACATATACCCAGCGTCAGGTCGCACCGGCTAGAACAGGACCAAATTCAAACAATTACCTCAACTCATTAAAACGCTATATCTCGGCCAATTCTTGGCCGATTTCCATAAATTTTTCACTCTTTCTTCACAAACAGTTACCGCATCTTTTCACATAGAGAGCGACACCAATTTCCAATTCTATCGTGTTGAATGTCAGGAGAGGGTATGTGCACGTTCGGGGTGTGGGTTGAGAGAGAGGGGCGGCTGCCTCGAGGCCCATGCTTGGTTTCGGGACTTTCTAATAATATGACCGAGTTCGGGCGAGCTTCAGGTACAAACGCTGAAAGTTTGGGATGGCTGCTGCGAAAACGTTCGCCACAATCTATGGTGTCACACATGCACATGTTGTTATTATTAAGTACACGCGATCTGTTCAACGGGTTTGCTATTTAGCCCTAACTTGGAGATTAACCATACAGCATTCACGCCAATGTGAAAGAGTATTGCCGAAAGAATTGTTAGACACTGTAGGGAGTTTTCTATCGGCTATGCACTTAATATAGCCTAAAAAACTACCAGCTCTATATGCAATCTTATTTCGTCGCTGCCTAAAAAGACAAGCGGAATAGGTGAATCTCTCGATTTCTTGAAATCGAAAAATCTAGTATTGAGATTATTTTTCCATTTCGATGATTTTTGTCTCACGGGTTTCGCGAAAACGGCCTGTGCGATTTTACTGAGATTTGGCACACGTATAGAGTTCCATCAGAAGTTTCTCACCTGGGTCATGGCATTCCTGAAGTTTTTCGTTTTCAGCCAAAACAGTGGAAAATGTAGTGAAAATGACACGTTTTGCCACAATTCTCCCAAACCCTCTGGATGATTTGGCTGAAACTTTCGTTATATTTGTAGCATAACTTACTGAATCTGGCTACAGAGGCGATATTTCTCGCGTTGACCCCTTTTCACCACAAAATTACGAGCAATGTGCATTTCGGGCAAAATTGGCCAGTTTTCACATGAGATTTCTCAGCACTGCAGCCGAATTTTGTCGAAACGGTTCCCGTGAGAGGATTGGGCCTTCGTCCAGGAACAATTTTCCTGGTACATGGTTTATTCAAAGTTTTAACCTTCACCCAGTATTCGGGCCTAGAATTCGAGTACCCTAAAATTCTTCGTAAAATTGGTTCATTTGGAGGTCACCTTTCGGCCATTTTCGAATGGAATATCGAAAAATGATTTAAATGGTCGTATTCACAATTGCGTACCGAGCATATTTGCTGTTGTAAGTTTGGTTGTAAAGTTTAATACTATGCTCATTCTGTTTGCATAAAGATAGGTGCAGTCAAAAAAAACTCTCATTTTTCAGAATTTGGTAAGTTTAAGTGACGATTTACTCCATTCCTAATTGATTTAGCGCTGAATGTTATCTATGGCTGTATGCAGCAGTCATAGTGTGACAACTTTTGTTTTATATGTCATTATTAAAAGTTTAACCCTTAAGCAGATTCGAGACCGCCCATATGGGTACGGTCGGAATAATGGATATTTTCATAAAATCACTGAATATTGACAAGCGTGCAGTGATAGTTTGGAATAGAATATCCGAAAATGCTTTCGAAATTCGGATTCACAGTTCAATTCCAAGAATATTTTCTGTTATAAGGTTGCTGTAAAGTTTAACGCAGTCCCTGTCTCGGATGCATAAAGGTAGGTGCCGTCGAAAAAAACTCTCATTTTTTTCAGAATTTCGCTGGTTTAAGTGACAATTTACTCCATTCCTAATTCGTTGAGCGCTGAACGTTTTCTATGCCTGCATACAGCAAGCGTAGCACGACAATTCTGTTTTATACGTTATTATTAAAAAAATTAACCCTTAGAGATTTAGGAGTTCCCATGTGGGTACAGTCGGAATAATTGTTATTTTCGCAAAATCAGTCCCTGAATAGACTGTTAACCGTGCAGTGGCCTTTCGGTGGTGAAACACGAAGCCGCAAATAGTTAAGGTTGAAAAGTTCATCAAATAGACAGATATAATGCCAAACTCAGCCGGTGACAGGTAAATAATGAATAGAAAAGTCGTTGGATTGAGAAGAAAGTAGGGACGAATCGTCCCCTCGGTTTCCATCTGATCCACGGTGTTTCCACGCGGTCTAGGCACTTGACAAAGATACTAAACTGTCGGGCAGGGACAGGAGAAAACATTCTGAGAATTTGAAGTTGCTGCCTTGTATGGTCGGGACATAATTGGCGTATATCCGACATTGTATCTGTTCAGTTTGAATGTCAAATTAGCCAGATGACGGCTTTTTCGCCACCGGGGCGAGTTGTCAGTTTCTGCCGGTACGCTCTGAAATAAGCAGTTTAACTCCAAACTTTCAGTCCCACGTGAATGTGTGAATATTGAAAGCTGAACAGTTCATCAAATAGACAGAAATAATGCCAAACTCGACGGGTGACAGGTAAATAGTGAATGGAAACGTCGTTGCATTGGGAATAGAGAAGGGACGAATCGTCCCCTCGGTTTCCACGCGATCCACATTGTTCCCACGCGGTCACGCCACTCGACAAAGATACTAACCTGTCGGGCAGGAAGAGTAGAACAACTTCTGAAAATTTCGTGTAGCTGCCTCCAGTGGTCTGGACGTAGTGGGCGTATGAGCGACACTGCTGTCTGTTCAATTTTAATGTCAAATTAGCCAGATTACCGCCTATTCGCCATTAACCCATGCGCGATTACTGTCCACTTTTCATTTCTGACAAATATCTAACTGTTACCAGCTTGGCGAGGTCCATTTGGCGCCAGTGTACACAATGCATCTTTCAGTCACCAGCGTCTCTCCGCCAGAAACTGAGAATCCACGATTTCAAGCGGAACTACCCCAGAGGGGGAGCACTGCCACAACCCCAGACATATACCCAGCGTCAGGTCGCACCGGCTAGAACAGGACCAAATTCAAACAATTACCTCAACTCATTAAAACGCTATATCTCGGCCAATTCTTGGCCGATTTCCATAAATTTTTCACTCTTTCTTCACAAACAGTTACCGCATCTTTTCACATAGAGAGCGACACCAATTTCCAATTCTATCGTGTTGAATGTCAGGAGAGGGTATGTGCACGTTCGGGGTGTGGGTTGAGAGAGAGGGGCGGCTGCCTCGAGGCCCATGCTTGGTTTCGGGACTTTCTAATAATATGACCGAGTTCGGGCGAGCTTCAGGTACAAACGCTGAAAGTTTGGGATGGCTGCTGCGAAAACGTTCGCCACAATCTATGGTGTCACACATGCACATGTTGTTATTATTAAGTACACGCGATCTGTTCAACGGGTTTGCTATTTAGCCCTAACTTGGAGATTAACCATACAGCATTCACGCCAATGTGAAAGAGTATTGCCGAAAGAATTGTTAGACACTGTAGGGAGTTTTCTATCGGCTATGCACTTAATATAGCCTAAAAAACTACCAGCTCTATATGCAATCTTATTTCGTCGCTGCCTAAAAAGACAAGCGGAATAGGTGAATCTCTCGATTTCTTGAAATCGAAAAATCTAGTTTCTCTTATTATTTTGTAAACCAGAGAGTATAAAAGATTTTCTATCATTTTTAGATTCACCTATTTCTAAAAGGTGGATCTATTGTTATTGCTATTTTTTCTTTTTTTTTTTTTTATTTTTTTTTTTTTTTTTTTTTTTTTATTTCACCGAATCTTGTCTGACGGATTACGCGAAAACGGTCTGTACGATTTAGTTGAAATTCGGCACATCTGTAGAGCATCATGCGAAGTTTATCACCTGGGTCATGGCATTTCTGAAGTTTTTCGTTTTCTGCCAAAATCGTACAAAATGTAGCCAAAATGTCACGTTTTGCCCCAATTCTAAAAAATGCTCTGGGCGATTGGGCAGAAACGTTCCTAGTGTTTGAAGCATGTGCACCTGCATCTGTCTGCATAGGCAGTATTACCCACGTTGACCCTGTTTTGCCACAAAAGTCACCCGAATATGCATTTTTTCCGAAAATTGCCAACATTCACATGCAATTTCTCAGCACTGCAACCACATTTTCTCAAATCACGTCCAGTGAGAAGATTGGGCATTCATCCAAGAACAATTTTGCTGTTATATGTTTTATTCAAAGTTTTACCTTTCACCCAGTTTTCGGGCCTTGAATCAGTGGACCCTAAAAGTCTACCTAAAATTCGCTCATTTTACGTTCAGTTTTCTTCCACTTTGGAATGGAATATTGAAAAATAATTTACATGTCCACATTCACAATTGCCTACCTATCATATTTGCTGTTGTAAGTTTGGTTGTAAAGTTTAACCCTATGCCCATTCTGGTTGCGTAAAAGTAGGTACCGTCCAAGAAAACTTCAATTTTTTAGAATTTGGTAACTTTAAGTGTAAATTTACTCCATATCTAATTGACTGAGCGCTGTATGTTTTCCATGGCTGCATGCAGCTGTTAAAGTACAACAACTTATGTTCTATATGTTATTATAAAAAGTTTAACCCTTGGCAGATTTGGGAGCTCCCATAAGGGTACTATCGGAATAATTACTGTTTTTGCCAACTTTCACATGCAATTTCTCAACACTGGAGACAAATTTTCTCAAAGTTTTTTCCATGAGAAGATAGGGCGTACATCCTAGAACAATATTGCTGTTATATGTTTTATTCAAAGTTTTACTCTTCACCCAGTTTTCGGGCCTTGAATTGGAGTATCCTAAAATTCTTTGTAAAAGTTGGTCACTTTGCTGGTATAATATTGCTCAAGCGTTGTTATCAGTAAGTGTCAAATGTGATTCACAACAGGTGTTTATTTGTGTAACTTTGTAACTGACAAGCATTCTCCAGATGCTGTTTTCCTTATTTGATAGAGAGAACTGCACTTTTCAAAATACTCATTAACCCTCTTTTACTGATTTTTATTCGAACAAACCAATATTGCTATAATGCTGTTGATTTCTAACTTAACCCTGCATGCGTGGTTACAGAGAATTAGATATGTTTTTCCAGCAAATATGGCTGGAATAATATGAAATGCGGTCTGTCAGTGTGTATGCCAACCTACCTGCCTGACAGCAAGTGCGCCCTGAATTCGATTTTAACCATTCACCAGTCATTTCTGTGTGGAAGGGTAGAGTCGGTAGAGTTGTCAGAAATGCACACCTGCCTTGACTTCGACATTAACCATACACCAGTCATGCCAGTGTCAAAGAGAACGGTCTGTTAACCCTTTTGTTACTGATTTTTTAATTGCAACAGAATAGATATAAATGTGTGATGACACTATTTCCTAAGCAGTATTGCTATGATGCTGTTGATTTCTAACTTAACCCCGTGCACATGGTTTCAGAGAAGTAGAAATGGATGGCTAGAATGAAATGCAGTCTGTCTACCTACCTACCTGCTTGACAGCAGGCCTGTCCTGACTTCGATTTTAACCATTCACCTGTCATGCCTGTGTGAAAGAGTACAGTCAGAAGACTTGTTGTAATGCCTGCCTGCCTGCCTGATTGTCTGCGTGCCAGCCCGAAAAAGCCAGCTAAACCGCCCGCCAGCCTACCTGCCTGCCCTTGCTTCGACATCAACCATACAACATTCATGCCAGTGTGAAAGAGAACAGTAGGTTAACCATCTTTTACTGATTTTTATTGCAACAGAATTGATAATTGTGTGCTCGCACATATTGGCATATATCCGACATTCTATCTGTTCAATTTGAATGTTAAATTAGCCAGATGACATCTTTTTTGCCACCGTGTGAGGTTGTCAGTTTCTGTCGGGACGACCTAAAATAAGCAGTT